>BTPG01000007.1:86580885-86760361 GCA_036245525.1 Semisulcospira habei | reverse complement strand
TTACCGACTGAGCAAGAGATTGATATGGCTGATAAAACAAAACTACCAGAAATAGTAGACAAGACAATACAAGAAACATCATTTATAAATGAGGCTATAAAAACAATTGATGACCCTCCTTTTCAAATAGGTGACTCTTCTTTTACATTGCGTGAGATAGCTGCGTTGGATAAAGCACTACAGTCAACAAGGGGTGAGATGGTAAATAACGTAGTCAAACTTAGTGAGCTTGATAAACACATTGAAAAAGAAAAAGAGAAACTGGCTACTGCAGACAATGGGAATTATGACATTGAAATAAAAGAAAGAATACAAGAAAGATTAAAAAAATTGTATATAGAAAGAGATGCTCGGTTAGAAGTAATTGATAATGGTAGACAACAACTGAAAACACAGGTCAACAGAATTAGAGAAACTATTCAGAAAATACTTAATGAGGATACAACTTTGACTGAGAGATTAAAAACACTTTTCAGAGAGCAGGGTATCACTATTGCAAGTTTAATTACTGCTCTTGGATTTATTATTAGTACTGTAGTGTTAGCTGTAACAGGTGGTGGTAGTAGTCCAGCACCTCCAGCTCCTCCAACTCCATCAGACCCAAAAGATTTACAGACATGGGTAAAAAAACAGTTGTCTCACATATCAGACTTGCTTAAAAAATTAGCTGTAAAAGCAGCAGATGCTTTACCAGGTATTATAGGTAGTGTTGTCAGTTGGCTTATTAGTACTACAGCAAAGGTAGTAGGGTTTATGGCAGAGCATGTATGGATATTTTTGGTAACAGTAGGAGGGTTAATTATAGGATACTTAATGAAACAGGTAAAGAAGTAATATTCCTAATCCAGTAAGGCCTATTACCAATGCAGTTCTCTCTGACTCATGTGTGTTTTCTTGGCCTGTTACTGACTGTACTGGTGCTGGTTCAGGTGTCTGTGCCGATGCTTGGGCTGTTATTGACATTACTGGTTTTACTATCTGTTCAGGTGGTGGTGTTGATATTTGTGTTACTGGTGGTGTTACTGGTTGTATGTGAGAGGTTGTTGGACTCAAGTTTACAGATTGATTAAGTCCTAATTTCTGATTACTCCCTGCAACAACTATTTCATTATTATAATTTGTTATTACTCCAATTTGTAGTTGAAGATCAGAAGGCAACATGTATAACCCAATGCCTACTACAAAGTCAACTTTTGATCTGGCATATCTGAGAACGTTTTGGTAACGTTGTATGCTAGATGGAAGATCAACAACTGAGTTAATAGAATCTTCTAAATTTGCTAAAAACTGTTTTTGTGCTTCAAATTTACCACTTCCATTCAAAATGTTTGATTTTGTTAGTGATTGTGCTCCTAGTAAACACCAGACATATGTTCTGATAGACTCATTGACGCGCTCGACTCCTGCTTGAGTAAACCCGTCAGATTTATCTAAAATAAATGTGGTCCACGCATTAGTCTGCTTCTGCTCTATTGATCCTAACCAGACTTGTGATTTTGATGAGAATGAAGTGTAACCAGGGTAGTAATCTTGTGGGTATTGTCTGTGACTCATAGCATAATACAATGTTCCCATACCATTGTGATCATCAAGTTTTTGTGTAAAGTCATACTTTGTACTGATGTTAAATTCATTACAGATCCGTTCAAATGCTTTCAAATCCATGGGATTGTTAAACTGATTAAAACTGGATTCAGTTGGTAATGGTGTATGCAGTTCTGACAGTATTCTTCTAAGCTGGTAATAAACATGGAAATGATACACAGACTTAATCAGTTTGTTTGAGTGATTCAAATGGTCTGTAAATGAAACACCACAGCCTGTAGTAGAACACAGTATGGCAAAGTTAAGTTGGTTTTGAAACATCTGTAGTGGGCTTGAAGACCACTTTCTTGCAGTTGAGTCATCTGTTATTGGAGGGTTTAGGTAATGATCAAAAGGGTTGGGTACTTTGACTTGAAATAAATCTTGTTCAGACAAAGCTATATCAAGCTGATTTAACTGAATTATTTTCTGTTCATAAGTAGGTGCAACATTATATTTGGCATTCACATTGAATTGAAATGCGTTTGTAGTGGTAATGGTTGGTGATTTAAATTCCATCCTTTTTTTTTATGTGATAATAAAAATGTTTATTACCTTAACAAATCTTGACACAAGCAAACCAATGTGGTTAACTAATGGGATTGATAATCGTGATGGTAGCAAGGCTGTAGCTATCCATGAAATGTTCTACACAGTAAAGTGGTTTAATGTAACGGATGATGAAAATTATTCTGTAAGTGGAACTCTTGATGGTATTGAGAAGGGTGATACTTTACGAGCCGGATATTATGACTTTTGTACTTTAGCTGAATGGCTTCAAAATGAATTTAAAATTAAAGCAACTTTAAACCCAGCTAATTTACTTGTTTCAATTGATTTTCCGAAAAGTGGTCAGTTTTCTTTATCAATTAGTCTTTTATTATTACTTGGATTTTTTAAAACAATAACACATCCAGATGAAGATTGGTCACAATCAGTTGGTAGTCTACTATCACCAAAAAAACCAAGAATAACTGGCAGATATCCTGTTCATTTGTCAGTACACACAGTGCTAAATGTTCATTTGAAAGAACTGAACACTACTGAAAATGTACACAATGGAAAGCCTTCAACTTTGTTAAGATGCTTGCCGACTGGAACTGCCCCATATTGTGAAAATGTGGTTGCTAGATTTCCTAATTCTCAGTTTAAAAAATTAGGTTCTAGTTTCTTTGAATCATTGTGCTTATCTGTAACTAATCAGAATGGTAAACCAGTTGTGATGCATGATTTTTATGTTGTTTTGGAAATTAAATAATTTTATTTTTGTTTATAAAAATGAGTGGTCTTGGTCCAAAGCCTAGAATCATACCAGTTGCATGTCCAGTAACAGAGTTGAAAGATTTGGCAGACGTACAGGATTTTGAGAAGGAAGGGGAAATTGGAGAAATATATGGTTTTGAACTTGATTCCTATGGCATGTACAAGAGAAAAGTAATTGTTGACATGAAAGATGGTGAAAGACAGATTCCTAAACTTGGTCAGCTACGTGATGTTACTGTGCCTACTCCACCTGTAAATAATGTGCCCTACAACTTAATACATGTGGGTACTAAATGGGTTGTTTCACCTGTACCGGCACCACCACCCACAATTGACTGGGACATAAAGATTGAATTTATTAGTCCTTATGTATACACTGATGATGAAGGCGCCTTAGTGTTTAGGAAGGTTGTTAATTCTGGGCCGCTTATTGTAAGCCTTGTTCCAAGTTTTGCCCTAGACAACAATAGCAGAGAAAAACTGAAAGTTGAAAATTATGAGAAACGAAGATATCTTCTTACAACTAGAAAGGGTAGATCAGATACTTCTGTTGTGTTTATGCCAGCAAGCTTAGTCGTGGCTAGAGAAGCGACAATAGTATTTGAAATTATCATGAAATCTGTTGCTACTGCTAAAGAGGCTCAAATTGCACAAGGAATTAAACTTACATGGGATGAAACAGTATCAGAATCATCAAAGGTCTTTATTGCTATTACAAAAAATAATGATGTTATTAATGTTTCGAGCAGTATTCCAGCTGTCAAGGTGGTGGTTGACAAAACAACTTTTGTTCGTCTAACTTACATAAACCTTGAACACATTGATCTTGTTGCATTTTATTATGCCAGCAAATTGTATAATTTTGAAGAGTTGCAAAATGTAATTGCTGATTAAAAAAATATTTGTAAATAAAAAATGGTGAACTTGTATCCACAAATACCACCTGAGCCTATTGAGCGTGATAAAACATTAAAGGCAGATTCATTTCGTTTAATGAATATTACAGAAGCGTTGAAGTATTTGGAAGAAGAACAAGCAAAATACTCGAGGTGTAAACGCCGTTACAATACGGTTTTCAATTCTGTACACAACACATCAATGGCCATGGGGGTGGTTTCAGCCGGATTATCTGTAGGAGGTATAACTCTTTTTGCAACGGGGGTGGGAAGTGTTATAGGAATTGCTGTTGAAGGTATTGGTCTTGTCACAAGTCTAGCATGCTTTGGTATGGAAGCCATTAACAAAAGATTTTATATGAAGTTGCAGAAGCATGAAGCATTAAGTACGCTCGCAGCAGCTAAGCTGACGAGTATAAAACTTATTATTAGTAAGGCTTTGGAAAATAATGAAATTGATGACGAAGAATTTAAGCGAGTCCAGGATGATTTGGCTAACTATAAACAACAAAAATCTGAAATACAGAATAAGATGCGTAGTCAGGCTGTAAATGTTGAAGAGCTAAAGAAATCTTTTTTAGAACAAGGAAAAAAGATAGGCGTAGAAGAAACTATGAAAAAAGTTCGAGAACTTACAAGCAAGTAACGATAGGTTTTGTTAATCAATTATTTTTGTCATACACTTCGCAAAGAGATGTCATGCCTTGTCATGTCATGTCATAAGCTGACGAGTATGAAACTTATTATTAGTAAATCTTTGGAAAATAATGAAATTGACGATAACGAATTTAAGAGAGTCCAGGATGATTTGGCTAACTATAAAGAACAAAAATCTGAAATACAGAATAAGATGCGTAGTCAGGCTGTAAATGTTGAAGAGCTAAAGAAATCTTTTTTAGAACAAGGAAAAAAGATAGGCGTAGAAGAAACTATGAAAAAAGTTTACGGACTGTTAGGCAAGTAAAGATCAGTTTTGGTAATCATTCATTAATTCTGAAATACTCTTCACAAAGAGATGTCATGCCTTTCACGTCTGCCCATCTAACACCATCTGCCCCACCACCAGACTACTATTGAGAAAAAAAAGTTTTCTTGTTGACCTTGTAACTTGAGAAATCTGTCTGAGTGTCTTATTGACTAGGGTCAAGAACTTACAAATTCTTATGTTTAGGTTCTTGTAAGAACTTGTTTTAAGTCACTTAAAAGAACTTATGACACTAACTTTAAAGTTGTAGGTATCTTTGAAGTTAGTTGGCAAGTAAAATCATGTTATTCTAGAAAGTCACATCAACAGTAACTTTCTAAGTTTACTTCCCACTCAGATTGCCCGGTAGTGTAATAGAATATTTTTTTTATTACACAATAAGGGTGTGTGCACATAGCACCCTGGAAAGAAAGGTCTATAGTGCAAAATCTGTCCATACCTCTGTGGACGTGAAAGGGGTATTTTAAAACACCCCTTTTGAATAGGCCTGATGGATAAGCCTATTGCCAGGGTGTGTTTTTCATGTGTTCTTGTCGCTGCAAACATAAAATGGGTTTTGTCTTTCAATTTCAAATGCATCACAGGTTGGTCTGCGCCTGTTAAATAACACTCACGATGTGCTGATGTGATGTGCTTGGAGTGGAAACAACAAAATTTTCTCCACACTTTGTCAGACGAAGAAACAGAAAACAAAATTATTTTTCTACTCACTTGGCGAGACCTATTTATTTAGGAATGACCTAGTGCTCTATATTTGGAGAAAAACCTATATTCAAGGTTTGTTCCATATTTTGGTGAACGCTCCATATTTTAAATTTGTTCTAGTGCCCTAATAACCCACTTTTGAAGCATTGACACAGAACGAAATAATTTGACCTAATATGTTTGTGTGTGCTTGTGTGTGCGAGGTGGGTGGCTGGGTGGGGTAGGGGGTCTGGGTGACAGCATTGATATTTTTAACTAGCCTTTTTTTTTCCCAGATTATTTCCCTTTGTCCAGTGATGTACTTATTTTGCTTTTTTCCCTAACATAAAAAATAGGAAAAAAATAAGAAAAAAAAAAATTAAAATTAAAAAAAAAAAAAAGAAAAAAAAGAAGAATAATTAAAAATTAACAAAGAAAAAAAAAATAGAAAAAAAAAAAAACATTGACAAAAGGGCTGCTTAGTGGCCTGTCACCTGCTTCCACAGGAATCGATGTAACCCGGGTTATTCACGTGCTAATTCACCCCCTATGGAGGGGGCTATAACCCTGGGGGGTTGCACGTTCACCTTTTCCTGTGAAAGCCTCCACGGTGGAGAGTGTCAACTGGCTCCGAGAGCGTGAAACGAACCCAGCACAGACAGAATAGCTTGCGCTAACTATTCTATCCTAACCAGCGGAAGTATCCTCTCAGCCACTCAGCAGACCCAAACAATGGTAGATTATTTTACGTATTTATGGTTTGGCTGAAATCTTATTAAATCAGGGCTCTCCATGATATGAATCAAAAAGAATCTTAAGAATTTAAGCCTATAAAGACATAGGCTCCTGAGAATCTAAGTCTCTTGCAAAAGACCTCTGGTGTTTCCGTCCTCAAAGGTAGTAAGCCTAACATGCTATTATAAGATGTCCTTGGCATTGGTGAATGTCCGCTTCTCTGTCATACCTGTGTTTAAAGCTGAGGTGCAATGAGAAAAATCCGCCCAGCGCGTGTTTTTAAAAGACTGTACAGGGCCCAGCTTGGGCCCTGCCCCTAAGTGGGTCAAATCGGTTCGTAACTTAGTTGACGGAGTTGGCAACTGCGTATCCCGAGCTTGCAAAACTCTCGGAAAACGACAGACCACTTCCTGTTGCACGGAAATCATCGCGATTAGCAGATCGGACAACAGCAGACGATTCTGTGACACTTTGAATCTGACCGACAGCCACGGATTTTACGCGCTGGGGACTATGATGGCAGAATGTACGGCTGTACATGCTGTAAGTATGACTCTTGACACTTTGTAGTTGTGAACGAATTTTTTCAACACGTACCTCCAGGCCAATATAGGCTAATATAAATAAATAAAGAAGCATTGTGATGTACAACCAACACAGTAAATTGGATGAGAGAGAGAGAGAGAGAGAGAGAGAGAGAGAGAGAGAGAGAGAGAGAGAGAGAGAGAGAGAGAGAGAGAGAATCGACTGTTTACATAGATGCAAAAAGATACAAGGTCGCCATGGGTCAAGCTGATTTTTAGTAGCTGCCCTTCGTATGGAGAAAAAAAATTGCTGTAGGCCACTCCAGATGAAAAGATATAACAACAAACACAAAACGACAAATAATCCCTCCTTTCTCACCCTTCCGATATCAAATAAAGCTTCAGGCTGTGCTGTGTAACTTACGGATAGCTCGGCCTGGTCCATATCCAGTGTGCGTCCAGGCAAGACACAAATGGCCTGCTCTGTCCGTCGGGTGGTCGAGTGTCGTCTGCTACTGTTGATATCAGTAAAAATATCGCTGGTTTAGATCAGTGATCGCGGTGCCCACTCGCTGCGATACAGGAAGTGGCCTGTCTTTTTCACGGGAGTTTTGCCAGCACGACAAACGCAGTTGAAAACTCAGTCAACTGAGTCAGTTGCAAACCGGTTTGCCGAAGTTAGCCGAACGTTCACGAAGAGGGCCCTCGCTGGGTCCTGCAAAGTTTTTTTAAAACACGTGCGGGGCGGAGTTTTTTGACTGTTTCTCAGCTTTAAGCGTGCTCAGTACAACTCTGCCATGTCTGTGTTTAAGTGTTATGCATAGATTCAGCAATCTTTACAGTTGACTAAAACTCTATGAAATCGGTGGCTAATGAGAATCTCACACTGCTCATAAGAATCTGTGATGGCGTGGGCTACTGAAAATTAAAGCCTCTTGTAAAATAAAACATGCTTTTTCATGTTCTCAGAGGAAGGAAGTCAGATTTAATGGGGTTCCTATACTTGTTCAGTAGCGCAGAACGACTATGTGCTTCAGCTATTGTACAAAGGGCACTGTGTGTGTGTGTGTCAGTGAAATAGGATAAGTTTGTAACCCAAATAACTGTCTGGGTGGTGTGTGTGTTTTCATGTAAACATGTTATCTGTGTGTTTGAGCGTGTGTGTGTGTGTGTGTGTGTTTAACTGCATTTTATTTTGTATTGAAAGGTGGTGTGTTGATAGAGACAATGGTGATTAATAACTGAAGTACCTTTGCTTAAAGAAGTCAATGACAGCATTAATTATTTAGGTGTGGTGGGGGATCTGGCTTAATAATCACGGGTAGCTGATAAAAAATGCTGCTACTCTGAGAACACAACCGCACTCCAACACAAAGTAATGGAAAGATCGAGAATGTTCGTCTTCACACCCTACGAACGTCTCAACGACGCAATACTTGATCACGAGACTAGGGTCACGAGTTGACACGTGGTGTTGTTATTGGCAACATTGACGTCACTTACTTTTGGGTGGGTGATGTGGAAATTATGCCTAACGGGAATTCCCACAATTGCGCAAGTAGTCATTTCCCAAAAACGGCTGATAGTAGTCAATGACAGCATTAATAATTTAGGTTAGGTGGGGGGTCTGGCTTATGATAATCGCGGGTTGGTAGCTGATCAAAAATCGTTGCTTTGAATGATTTCTGGAGTGGAACTAAAATGGCTAGGTAATAAAGTTATTGGGTGTATTGGGTGGCGATGGGTTTGTCTAAATGGCTAGTTGATTACAATAATTAGTTGATCGATGTGGCATTTATCGATTTGATTGGTTTTCAAATCTTATATTCTCATTCTAGAATTAATTATTCTGAGAATGAGAATATGAGAGCCCCAGCCTACCCCTCCCCCAAACATAGCTTGAATGATTTCTGGAGTGGAACTAAAATGGCTAGGTAATAAAGGTATTGGGTGTCTTTGTTGACGTGGGCTTGCTTAATTACCGTGTTAATTAGAATAAATATATTGTTTGGGGGAGGGGTAGGCTGGGGCTCTCATATTCTCATTTTCTTGGTGTCCGAGTATGCTGTGTGTACGTTTGTATGCTTGTGAGCATGCGCGTGTGGTGTGTGTGCTACTAGAGCGCACTAATTAAAGTGGCATTATCCTCAATATTAATCTTCAAAACTTCCTGTTTCCTTGTCTAGAATTCACTAAGCAGTGATTCACTGCAGCAGGAGATGAATACACTTGGATAGTACATCGGCACACTGGCTGTCTGCCTGTCTCGCTTCATTTCCGCTGATAAGCGGTACAGGCTCCACTGAAAAAAAAGTACAACACACAGCAAGAAAAAACAATAACAAAATACTCCGGCCCTCCCCTACTTTTTCTTGGAGAGGGCCCAGCCACTAAGCAAGGTGTTCCGCTATAACCTTGCTTAGTGGCTGGCGAAGGACTAAGCTCCCCCCCCCCCTCCCCTCTCGCCTTCCTACGCCACTCTACTGTTTACAGCACTGCTTGCGCAAGGTTGGTAAAAATAATGGTTGGTTTGGAAACTGACAAGTCTGCAGGCTTGCTTGAGACAGGATCTGACCCCGGTACACTGAGACACGAGCCATTTATTATTTTTGTTGGACTAGTAGAGGAGCAACGTGGTATGTGACAGTGGCCTATTCTTATAATGTAGCAGATGTATGGACGGGCACAAATGTAGGTCGCACATGTGTATGCATATCTATACATTGCGGTGTTCTGTTTTTCAAGCATAACTGTTGTTTCTGAAAATGTTATTTCTATAATGATAAAAGACTGCATACAACTTTTATGCATTGAGTTGTATACGGCTATGCACACACACACACACACACACACACACACACACACACACACACACACACACGCACACACACACAAAAGAGTATGTGATAAACTGATATTGCCATTTCAACTTGAATGGTCGACACTTGAATTTTCAAAATCGGCCAAACCATGACATGCTGCCGCTTAGCCACGCTGTTAGCCTACATTTTCACATTGCTTTCGTAATACCATTAATTTTGTGGGTGCCTCCCCCCGCCCGCCCCCCCCCTCCCTCCACCCCTAAAAAGATTAGAAATTATTTGTTAAAAATACAACAGATAAATAGTATGTGTGGGGGGGGGGGGGTAGGGGGGGGGGGGTAGGGGGGGGGGGGCGTGCGACCCGAGAGGAGAACGGGTCGCGGACGGGGCCGGGGCGGTTCAGCGGAGCATAGTTGTGATCACGGACATACCTCATGGAGGGAGGATTCCAGGGGTTGCGGACGACCCCTCCCCCCCCCCCCTCCTTCCACTAAAATTTCTTTAAAATGTCCCTTTCAGTAGAGTTTGAACCTACCCCTTACCCCACTCCCCCTACCCCCCACTGTTCCATATTTCGGCGAGCGGTGCGGAGATTCCTGACACTAACACACGCGCCTACCCCCCCCCCCCCTCCCCCTCCCTCAGCGTTTTTTTTTTTTTTTTTTTTTTTTTTTTTTTTTTAGCCACTGGAAGCAAGGCGGGCTAGCGTCGGGATATATGTCTTTTGTGTCAGGTTGTAGGTCCCAAACAAAAACTAGAGGTCTCCCTCACTGAGTCGAGGTAACTGATTCGCTCCTGGTAATTCAGTGCGACAGGAACAAAACTGAATAAATCACTCGAATCCAGCTGTGGCTGGGAACAGCCACAGCTGGATTTGACAGTCACTCAGTTATCCTGATTGAAGTCACTGAATCAGTCACTGAGTCAGAGATGGATCAACTCAAAGAGAAAAGATGTGTTACCGACACACTCTGTTCCATGCACCAATACAAAGATGATAACACATTGTCAATCACGACATTCCACAAAGTACAGATGTTATGTTTGGTTATGATTTGCCCAACTGAACAGACGAACCTTAAATTTTTATGCGTATAACCAGTTAACCATTTCAGTTATCAAAGTTCTTATTGCGATGACTGAATGTCCATTAGCAAATCATGTTTTAATACGGTAGACAGTATGATTTGGAAATAATGTGTATACTGAACTGAGGTGAGATTAAAAGGTTGTGACATCATAGTTTAGTTTTGATTATCAATTATTGTAAAAGTGATATTTGTAAAATCCCGTTGAGACCTATTGACGTTTTCTGATATTATTGTAATCAGTGTATTTCCTCGCGCTGGGACCATATGGCGTTGAGGCGCTTCCCCTGGGTGGTGGATAGGGGGTCCCTCGCGAGAGGGGTGCACCGAATGAAATAAGGTGCCGTGAACCAACATGGTTTAAGGGAAGGTGACCCCGACAGAAAACCCCTGGTCCTCCTAGTAAGGGGGTTGGGCGTGGGGGCAGCTTCCCCACCCTGCAAAAAAGGAAATAGCTACAAAACCGCCGACGAAAAGACAAACAGTAATTCCTTTCCTGGAGGAGGAAGGTTCTTCTACCAGAAGATTTATGACGTCCTGTGGTGAAAGCCGGAAGTCTTCGGAAGCCACAGGACCGAGCCGCCTCTCTCTATCCAGGGACACAACCATGGGCACATGGAATGTCAAGACCATGTACCAGAGCGGCAAGGCCGCCCAGATAGCAGCGGAAATGCAAAAGTACAACCTTTCCCTGCTAGGTATCAGTGAAGCCAGATGGACGCAGTCTGGCCAGAAAAGGCTGTTAAGTGGGGAGATGATTCTGTATTCAGGTCATGAAGAGGAGAATGCCCCCCATACAGAAGGAGTAGCATTCATGCTGTCACCAGTGGCACAGAGAGCGCTGATTGGCTGGGAACCTCTTGGGCCAAGAATTATCACCGCAGCCTTTAGAACTAGGAGAAAGATCAAGTTGAACGTCATCCAGTGTTATGCGCCCACCAATGACAATGACGAGGAAGAGAAACAAGAGTTCTACGACCGACTCCAGAGTGCTGTGGACAAATGTGCGGAGCGAGACATTACCATCGTCATGAGCGACTGATTTTAATGCCAAAATAGGGGAGGACAACACCGGATACGAAGAGGTGATGGGGAGACAGGGACTATGGGAGATGAGTGAGAACGGGGAGAGGTTTGTAGACTTTTGTGCTCTAAACCGACTTGTCATTGGAGGCAGCATCTTCCCACACAGAAGAATACACAAAGCAACTTGGGTCTCACCTGACCATACTACAGAGAACCAAATAGACCATATCTGCATTAGCAAGAAATTTAGAAGATCCCTTCAAGATGTTCGAGTGAGGAGGGGAGCAGATGTCGCCTCAGACCACCATCTGCTTACCTTGAAAATAAAGCTCAAGTTAAAGAAAAGCCGCACAGAGACAACAAGAAGACAGCGCTATAATGTAGGCCTCCTGAGAGAGACTGGTGTGAGAGAAGAGTTCAAACTGGTGCTGTCCAACCGGTTTCAAGCGCTACAGGAGCTAGTAAATGAAGAGGAGGCGGTCACCACAGAGCAGCAGTGGAAGGCAGTTAGAGAGGCGCTGAACTCAACCTGCAAAGACACTGTAGGATTCAGGAAACACCATCACAAGGACTGGCTGTCGGCACAGACCTTGAAAAAGATAGAGTGAGGAAGCATAAGAAAGCAGTTGTCAACATCAGTCGCACGAGAGCAGCCAAAGCAAGGGCACAGGAGGAATACTCAGAAGCCAACCGCGAGGTGAAGAGGAGTATCAGGGCAGACAAGAGGGCCTACACAGACAGCCTGGCAGCAGAGGCAGAAAAGGCAGCAGGCAGCGGCAACATGAAACAGCTCTACGACATTACCAGAAGATTGTCGGGCAAGTATGGCCATACAGAAAGACCAGTAAAAGACAAAGAAGGCAAGCCTATTGCAGACAGAGCAGACCAACTCGACAGATGGGCCGAGTATTTTGAAGAGTTACTGAATACACCCAGCCCACCCAACCCCCCAGACATCCAGCCAGCAGAGACCGACCTACCCATCAGCTGTGACAGACCCAGCCGGGAAGAGATCAGAAGAGCAGTGGCATTTTTGAAGAACGGCAAAGCAGCAGGACCAGATGGCATCCCAGCGGAGTCTCTGAAAGCAGACCTAGAGACAACAATAGAAATGCTGTACCAACTGTTTGGAAAGATCTGGGAAGAGGAGGTGATGCCGGCTGACTGGAAGGAGGAGTACCTAATCAAGCTCCCCAAGAAGGGCGACGTCAGCAAGTGTTCCAACTACAGAGGAATCACCTTGCTGTCAGTACCAGGAAAGGTCTTCAACAGGATCATCCTGGAGAGAATGAAAAGCTCCTTTGACCCCCAGCTGAGAGACCAGCAAGTAGGATTCAGGAAAAACCGATCATGTACAGACCAGATCGCCACTCTCCGCATCATCGTGGAGCAGTCTCTGGAGTGGAGCTCCCCGCTGTACGTCAACTTTGTGGATTACGAGAAAGCATTTGACAGCGTGGACCGAGAGACTCTGTGGAAACTCCTACGACACTACGGTGTACCCACAAAGCTCGTCCGCCTGATCAAGAGCAGCTACGATGGCATGACATGTCGCGTGATCCACGAAGGGCAGTTCACCAGGGAGCTCCAGGTCAGAACCGGTGTCAGGCAGGGGTGTTTGCTGTCTCCGTTCCTCTTCCTACTGGCCATAGACTGGGTCATGAAGAGGACCACAGAGCACAGACGAAGTGGAATACAGTGGACACTGTGGACACAGCTTGACGACCTCGATTTTGCAGACGACTTGGCTTTACTGTCCCACACTCATCAACAAATGCAGGACAAGACCACGAGGCTTGCTGACATCTCGTCCCAAGTGGGCCTCACCATCCACAAACAGAAAACAAAGACAATGAGGCTGAACGCAACCAGGGAAGAACCAGTCTTGCTTGCTGGCACTCCTTGGGAGGAGGTGGAATCCTTCACCTATCTCGGGAGCATCATAGACAAAAAAGGCGGCACTGATGCAGATGTCAGAGCACGAATCGGTAAAGCCAGAGCAGCCTCAGTTCTCCAGTTTAAAAAAGTGTGGAGTTCCAGAGAGCTGTCACAACACACCAAAGTCCGGATTTTCAACTCCAGCGTAAAAGTTGTTCTCCTATATGGAGCAGAGACTTGGAGATTGACAAAAACCACAGTCAACAGAGTACAGATCTTCATAAACAGTTGCCTTAGAAGAATTTTGAAAATCCACTGGCCAGAGAAGATCAGCAACGTCAGACTCTGGGAGAGAACAGAGCAGATAACAGCAGAGAATGAAATTGGGCGAAGAAGATGGGGATGGATTGGTCACAGTCTGAGAAAGCCAGCTTCCAGTATCATTAGGCAGGCATTGTCATGGAACCCCCAGGGAAAGAGGAAAAGAGGCAGGCCGAGAAACACCTGGCGGCGAGACCTCCAAGCAGACATCAAGAGACTGGGAACCACCTGGAGTAAAATCGAAGGAGAAGCACAGGACAGGAGTCGCTGGAGGTCTCTCGTCGACGGCTTATACCCGGGGAGGGGTGACAGGCGCAAGTAAGTAATCAGTGTATTTGTAAAATTTCGATGAACTGAAAAATAAAATAAATAAAAATAAAAATTTACAAGGGAACATGAGAGGAGAGAGAGAGAGAGAGAGAGAGAGAGAGAGAGAGAGAGAGAGAGAGAGAGAGAGAGAGAGAGAGAGAGAGAGAGAGAGAAAGAGAGAGAGAGAGAGAGAGAGAGAGAGAGAGAGAGAGAGAGAGAGAGAGAGAGAGAGAGAGAGAGAGAGAGAGAGAGAGAGAGAGAAATAACAATACCTCCGTCCCAATGGCATTTGTAAGCCACTGACCATCTAAAAAAAAGACAATCACGATATAATGCCACAAAGACGGACCGGCGGCCAGAACGCCGGGTCACTACTGCCAAGTGTGTAACTGATGATATGCAAAGAAAATCGCTATAATCTTTGGTACCGGTTTTAGGCCATTTTATACATTTGAAATACAAGCGGCGGCGATCAATCCGAAAGTGACCTCACCGAATAGCGGGTTGAGCTGACCCGGCTTCGCACCACGTGAATGTCCCGTGTTTGTCTTGTCCTGTGTTTGTCTTCAGAGTGTGAATGCGCGTCGGGCTGGCTCAAGTGAGCGTGCGTGTTGGGTGCAGTTCGCGGCGCTTTGAGCCGATTAGCAGAATTGATTGGGAAAAAAGCGCCTAGTAATAACTTCACCGGTATTATTATTCAGTATTATAAAGGAAGAAAGACGCGTAGAAAGGACAATTTCAACACCATTTATTGTGTTATGATTGGCTTTTCTAAGCGCGTTTCCTTCTTTGTTTGGGATTTTCTTTACCCGCAAAGTTAACACTTGACTTCATGTACGTCAGGACAGACGCATTCCCTCACAAAATCGCGCTTTTGATCCTAATGTGTTTCCATACCTCAGCGGGAATTCCTACGTTCCGCGTGCGCCATTTCTCGTGCGTGTTCGCGAAGCATTCCAGTCAGCCCGCTGTCCTTCAGCCAGCTCCTTCCATCTGCAAGAAGCAAAGATTCGCATAAACACCGGCGGGCGCTGCGGCTTTTGCGAATCTTGAGAGACTTCAACTACAGCGACGGTGGTCCATCATTTTTACTTCAGTCATATCTTTTAATACCTCGAAAGAAGGAAGTTCCCCGAGCTTTACCGAGTCTCGTATGCTGTCTTCAGTTTGTGCCACAGTGCTAGGGAACTTACACAGTTATGTCCACCGATAGTTTGAGCCGCTTTCGGAGGACATAATTTGCATATGTTTCCTTATCCTGTGCATGCCCGGCGCCTCATAGCCTCCTATACAGCGGTTTCATATGAGCTTGTCTGCCATCATCAGACTGCTGTGGGAAAAGCTATGCGCGTCAGTGATTCAGGTGAAACCGGCACGTGCATGCGTACTGCAAGTGATTCTGCCGTTGGTTAGTTCGGGTTTAACGTTCACGGCACCGAAGTGATACTGAATGGACGGCCCTGACGGGCGGGTTATGGGAGACAGGGAAATCTATTACCTTAGGAGTACGACCTGAACACTGATCAACTCAGGTGCACTCCAACTGTGACACTTTGATTTACCAGGACCTTTAACGGATGCTGCTAATGAACAAGCCGCCCGTCTTTTCTCCCTGGATTGCGAGTCCAGCTACCGGGCCGGGACGGGGACTCGAACCCACGACCCGGCGATTCCCCGCCTTCGCTCTCCTGCTCCGACGCTTAACCGCCTGAGCTTAATCGGACTCCGTCTTGATTCTGCCGTAACCGCCTGAGCTATATCGGACTCCGTCTTGATTCTGCCGTAACCGTCTGAGCTATATCGGACTCCGTCTTGATTCTGCCGGCGTAACCGCATGAGCTATATCGGACTCCGTCTTGATTCTGCCGTAACCGCCTGAGCTATATCGAACTCCGTCTTGATTTTGCCGTAACCGCATGAGCTATATCGGACTCCGTCTTGATTCTGCCGTAACCGCCTGAGCTATATCGGACTCCGTCTTGATTCTGCCGTAACCGCCTGAGCTATATCGGACTCCGTCTTGATTCTGCCGTAAGACAGGCACTGACTTTAACCCTTTGCGTCAGTGTCGGTAGCGGTTTTTCCTAGTGTCGGAATTATCGCGACAAAAACCACTACCGACACGCAAAGCCGGTTCTTTTTTTTTTTTTTTTTTTTACCGGCCCTAACCATGCAAAAATGAACTTGACTCAAGGACACACGACTCGATACTGAAAGAACTGACTGCGGTCCCGCCGGACGCCGACTGAGAACTGAACTCCGGCATCCCGGAAGCGAAAAGGCGGGGCAGTAAAAAGAAACCTGCGAGATGAAAAAAAAAATCAGAAAAAGGGGGTGGGGCGGGGGGGGGGGGGGGGGAGGGGACTTACGCGTGTGGGGTAGTTTTCTCCTGTATTGTTTTGTACTACCGTATGCATTACGTTTTTTTTTTTTTTTTTTTTTTTTTTTTTTTTTTCACCAGTGTATTGCATTGCAAGTTGTACTGTACTCTGTGATGGCGGTATTCAGTGTGCTGTCAGTATTGTGCATTGTCAGTACTACTCGGTCTCCGTCTCTACCGAGTCGGTTGAACCGCTCTCCCCGTACCGATCGAGTCTCCACTCACTCGGCCGCAAACCTACACGTCAGTTTCTAAAGCAAATGAATCAATAGTTAATACTGAGTCTAGTGCAAAAAACAAAAACAAACAAAAAACAAACAAACAAACAAAAAAACAAAGCAAAAAAACAAAAACAAAAAACACAAAACAAACAAAACAAACACCTGAGATGTCAGTATTTCAGTCACTTTGCCGCCGTCTGGAAGCCTCCGGCAGTACTGCCGGATCAGCCGATGCGGGATCACTCCGCTCAGTAGATCCTCAGGCATGACATGCGAGTCCCGGCCCGCAGCAGGTTGCACCGGGGGCCCATGAGGTTCTCAGTATGACCTCTCTCTGACTGAACTGACGGGCCACTTTGTATCCATGTTGTTGGACAGGGGGCGGTTCCTTGTCGTTGAATTGAGAATGACTCAAAAACTGAGCACAGTCTGTGTTTGCTGGCAGTGAAGGGGTCAACCAAAGCGGTACCCGTCACTCAAGACGGTACTGACGGACGTTCATGTTAACCCCGGCTAACTTTAGGTCAGAGGTCGGCAGCGATTTTAGTCGCGCGGACTGAATGATTCATTGCGGGGACTAAAACCGCTACCGACACGCAAAGGGTAAAAAAATATTTTTAAAAAAGTATTAAAAAAAAACAACCTAAAAAATCCCTGAAAAACCCCGCTGTGGATAGTAGCTTTGACTAATGCAAATCCACTGCGCCACCGCGTGCGCGCAAGCGCCTATACTAAGCTCAAGACTAAATTTTTAGTGTAGGCGCGTGTAGACAAAAATGTCCGACGCGGGTGAATGTCGATGTTCTTGTTTGTTTTTTAGAGGGGGTGGGGGGTGGGGGTGGGGTGGTGTGTCCTAAAATCGTGTCGTGATTGCGGGCGTTTTTTTATCGGTTCTCAGTCGTGATTGCATTTTTTTTTTCTGATCGGCAGTCGTGATCCGTGAAAGAACGGCCGGGTCGTCGTGAAACGTGAAAGCCCAAAATAAATTTTCGTGATCCGTAACTGAAAAAGTCCTGGTTATGTCGTGAAACGTGAATGTCTGTTGCCAGAATGTAATCATTTCTAGTCCTCATTAACTACCCCCCCCCCCCTCCCCAAACCCCCTCCTTTGGCTTTTCCGGTTAACTGATTCAGTCCCGACACCTGACACCACAGCAAGATATTATCAACTGAATTGACCATGATGGAGTTCAACTCAAGGGTGATGCCAGACTGAATAGCTTGGCGCCTTGCAGGGAAGGTGTTAATTTGTCATACTCCTAATCCTAGAGGTAAACTCTCTCGGCCCTCTCTCTCTCTCTCCCCCCCCCCCCCCCAACCCCTCTCCTACATGTACTACTTCCGTATTACTACACAAAATTACTCGCATCTCCCCTCCCCCCTCCACCCCCCGGCCGCCCACTGACTTCCCTGGCCCATCAGTTCGGCCCCACATCACCTCCCGCTGTTCACGGCCGCCGAGCCAGTTCTGCTTGCGGTGTTTTATATGTCCGACTGCGGCGGTGAAATATAGGAGGCATGTCAGTGACAGGTCTTGTGACTGGCCGCAAAACGTGAGAATGTCGCGACTTTTTTCACTGGCTGCCATGACTGGCAGAAATGTGTTGTGCGTCTGTGGCTTTGCGGGGCCTGCCGGATGCCGGTTGCATGAGGGAGCTTAAATCCTGCACAAGCCACAAAGCAAAGTGCTCCGAAATAGCGAAGCACTGACCTTGCGTCAGTCCGTTGCGCATGATTTTAAAGCGAAAGAGTCAATAGTTTGCAATACAGTATCTCCTTGATAATGTCAGTTCAGTCATCTTACGATAATGCCGGACAAAAGAGCCGACTTAAATTATACAGGAATGTGGTAAAATTAAAGAGGCCGTTTTCTGCTCTTCAGTCTTCTCCTTTGTACGCAGGACAGTTCCGGCCGTTGCGGCGCAAAAAAGGAGGTGGAAAACCTCTGGTACGCGTGTCTACAGTACTCACATCAGTTGTGAAAAGAAGGGTGTAAACGTCTTTGTTCACAAGACAGCATTGATAACCCGTGTGGCAATCAATGCATGACAAGAAGCAGTAATTTGCTTTACCGGCTGTGAAGCTCACTCATGCAACGGAGTCGGCCGTGACGGTTTTACTGAACTGCCGCACTGAGGTCCAAAGTCGGTCAGAGACCGGCACACACATAATAGTCACATGACAGTCACATGAACTGATTTTCCAGCCAGTGTAGTAGTAAAAAAATGTGTGTGTGTGTTCTTTTTTTAATCATGACCTCCTCTGGAAGAGTATGTGACAAGGGGTTAGAGCCTGGGACGCAACCCATTTAGCCGTGACGCACTACAGCAAGAAATGGATCGACCATGATAATTCAAGGGTAGTGCCAGATTAGCTTGGCGCCATTAGCGCCAAGCTAATCTGGCACTACCCTTGAATTATCATGGTATCATGAATAATCTGGCACTACCCTTGAATTATCATGGTCGATCCATCTCCTGCAGCTGGTACATAGTCGTTAGGTAACACCTTCAACATTTGGGAAATGCCAAGTCGGCTTGAATGGGTTAAGATTGCTTTGAGTCAAATATTTCCTCTGAACAATATGGCAGTTCTGTATACCACACTCGATTTGTGTGTGTGTGTGTGTGTGTGTGTGTGTGTGTGTGTGTGGTGGAAAGGGGGGGGGGAGGGGGATGGAGGGGGTAAGTAGGAAGGAGGCTCATACGCATCATACACTGTTGACATATGCTTGAAAGAAGAATGTCACCACACACACCAGTGGCAAAACAGATAAGTCGAACAACAAAAAAATTCACGGCCAAAGCTGCTCTATGACTAATTTTACAATGGATAACTCAAACTCGCTTATGTCGAACTTCGGATAAATCGAATGTGTTTCTCCTCTCCAAGCTCTATGAAAACAATGTTATATTTTGTAAATCAAGTTGTGCCTCTGCACACATCCAACGATCACGTCATATTAGACTCATTCGATACGCGTCGCATCCGAATGCGAAACGTCTGAAACGTCTCCATGGGTGGGACCGAAAAAAAAGTTGAATCCTGAAGCGAGGGTCTTGGGGCACTTTTTAAGTGAAATTTTATTTATTTATTGAATCCGGAAATCCGGCTGTTGCCGCCGTCCCCTCTCTCGACAGAGCGTTCGCAGCTGCTGTTTGCAGACACATGTTCTCTTCTTTGTTTGGATGTGGTTATCAACTGTTGATGATCCGGCCTATCTGCATGCCTGGTCAACGTGCCTGTTGGGAAGTTGTCAGTTCCAGTTGCTTGATTGCTCTTCTTTCCATGCTCACGGCACAATTTACAAAGCATAAGATTGTTTGTATAGGGCAGCCATGGAAACAAACGGATCCACGTGGCCTGAAACTGACTTTCTTTTACCTCATGGCATCGGCGTCTGGTAGGCCTACTTCCTGCAGCATTTTCCGCTGCAGCATTTTCTGTTGCACATGCGCTGGGTGGTCCCTCGGCGGTATCAACCGTCAGGTTGTTTTCAGTTTTAGGGGGCATTTCGAACTTTCGTCGGACACGATAGAGATGCTGTGAGCGAGTGTTTGTACCAGTCTACTTTCGCTCACCATCGAACAGCTGTCGCCAATCGGATTACGTGTTACCAAAGACAATACATTATAAGAACTCTTATAATGTATTGTCTTTGGTGTTACAGCTCGAGATGCATGTGGGGTTACTTCCCATCATCGAGCGGACGATAAATGCACCGCTTCGATCGATATTCGATCGGTATTCATGTTTGATGTGATTGCGGAAAAAATGAGTGAAAAAGGAATCACTTAAAGACGAAAGAACGCAAAAGAGCGATTGGCTTTTAGAAACAATTGTTAAGGGCCTTGGGAAATCGATGGGTCATTGTCCCCTAAGCCCTAAATGTTATGGGTCTTTTCGGGGCATATTGCGCCAATAAAAATGATGAGCCATAGGCGCAGGGTGCGTGCCTAATCCATATCATACTGAGGCTAAAAGCTTCAAATTTGTACACTGCCATATGCAAGCTACATTATAGTAATTACAGATAAGGATATTAGACCAATGACTTTGGTTCAATGATTGATTGTACATTGCTCAACATCCCGACAGCAACAAGGCTTTCTCAGGACGTGCCTGCACTGCTTGAGAAAAAAACAAACAAAAAACCAACAGAATATTGAATGTATGTCGTTAGCCGGTCCAATACCCTAAAAAAACCGACGACATCTGGCCTAAATAAAGCTAAGACCATTTAGCAACACACATCCAATATCAAGAGCGACAGGCAGCGCAGACAGTAGGGAGAATTTAATAAAGGAAAATACAGGTGAATGGACCAAGGGTAGACAGAAACACATGCCCCAGAGTAGTAGGGAAACCCACCCTGTGGGGCTGACCGGGGTGACCCTGGGAACTAAAAAGTAGTTAACCCCACCCAAGTCCCCCAAGACAGACCTGGGTGGGGTTGACTTTGGTTCAAGGGTGGTGCCAGAATATCTTGGCACCTAGAGGCGCCAAGCTATTCTGGCACTACCCTTGAACTATTTTAGTCACACTTATTTCACACACACTGGTGTATTCTGAATGATAAGGGCTAAATAAACCCTAACACACACAATCAAGCACATCTTCAACACTTGTAATCAAGTCAGTTTTTAATTTCACAGACCTTTTGTTTCATGGACCAGACAGCGAAGTCACAACAGAATCAAACTCACGGTACTGTTGCAATGGGTAGAAAAAGTTAAAAAAAAAAAAGAAAAAAAAAAGCATGCAGCATTTTCTTTCATTTTTCTCCTAATCAAAATGGCAACACACCTCTAATCTGAAAACAGAAATTTTTATTTTAGCCACTTCCATCTGCAAGAAGCATAGATTTTCATGAGCCTGTACAATTGCAGGGGCTCATGAGAATGCGTCCTGCTAGTAGTCACCGACATCATTTACTTCTACACCTAAGTCTAGGTTTAACCCCATTCACTGCCAGTGGATAAAGATTTGGTTTCTGAAATCTTTCTTCAACCAACATCACAGAGCCCCAATGGTCAAAGGAACATGGATATGTGGTTCAGCAAGACACATAGATCCTCAAGAGCCCCCACAACTACAGGGGCTCATGAGAATCTAAACCTCTTGCAGATGGGTGGTATTCAATTGTTCTTGGCAGTGAACGGGTTAACGTACAATTTCACTGTGGGGTTTAAATTTCAATTTTTCAATTGTACGCATATCCATCTGCTAAGTTCATACTAGGTACAGATCCATACCACAATATGTGTATTCTTCTTCGAAACATTATTGTTCTACAAATACAAAAACGCCAAAAGAATTTGTAAAATGATGAAATTCATTTTTGTAAACCAAAACTCAAGATTTCATGACCAAAAGATACAGTCACCAACAATTTCTACAACAATTAACCATTCCACAACATACCACTATAGCTTGTTTCTGCAGGGCACACAGCTTGAAAAAAAACCCCACAATTACAGCAAAATGATTCGCCCGATTCGCAATTTTATTGGAATTTTTTTTCACATTACATACATGTACATTCGTGTGTTTTCTTCATGTACACATTTAATTGCCTTAATTATTCATTAATATACAGTGCTGAATAAGTTCAGAGGTATTGAGCTACAAATCAAATGTGTGATTTTTAAATTAATTTCACAGTAGAGATTGTAGAGTCTATGAAACATCTAGTTTTCTTTTCTTTTCATTTAGCTCCTTTGTGCATGCTGCCACTGGTATTGTGAATAGTACCGGTTGCTGCATGTGCAGGGGGGTTAACCCCCTCCCTGCCATTGGACGCAGGTTGTGTTTCTGAAGTCTGTTGATTCAATAGCAACGAGCCCCAGCCGTCCAAGCAAACATGCATGCAGAGTGCTGTCAGCAAGAGGCATGGATCCTCCTGAGCTTCCGCAGCTGAAGGGGCTCATGCGGATCTATGTCTTTTGCAGTTTTTCTCAGCAGGGAAGGGGTTAACAGCAGTTGTTCACTATCTGTAGTTCAAACTATTACAATCATCCAAGCTGTCAAATGAACACTCTGTGTAAACAATGCAAAATGCTAAGTTACCACAACACGATTTAAGGAACTGTTGAGATTCTTTTGTGTTTTCTGCTTGTCAAAGACAGGACGACAACATATTACTTATTCATAATGCAAGATGTGTGTTGGTCTGTGACTTTGGACTTGATGGCCAGAAGCTGTGGGATACAAAATTACAGGTCACCACACAAGTGCACTGGTCTGTACCCAGAGCACATGTCGAATGTATACAAAAAGCTACCGCGGAAAAGTTGGCTCAGGCCTCCCACAGGGTCGTCATAGTACAACAGTAGCAGTAATACAATAGGGCCAGGAAGGAGGAGTTGCTTTAGACAGAGGGTCACACTGCACAGTTGGCACACATGGGGGTAAGGCCAGGAAGGAGGAGTTGCTTTAGACAGAGGGTCACACTGCACAGTTGGCACACATGGGGGTGTGGGAGTGACATTATCAATTCAGCTTTCCTAAACCCTTTGATTGTCAACAGTGCTTTTTGTCGCAATGATTCCCCCAGGAGTCATCGTGCCAAAAGGCACTACCAACAGCCAAAGGGTTAACACTCAAAGTCATTCATTCACTCTTTCTAGTTCACTGCTCAGCTGTTTCCATGGGAGGTAGAGAAGGAATTTTTAGAAAAGACTTGTCCTAGGCACAGTGTAGCAAGAGAAAGATACACAATTTACATGAAGCTCGTTTCCAGCGCCAACAGCGAGATAGACCGACCTTGAAAAGCTAGCTCATGGGCATTGCCTTCTTAGCTTCAGTGCTCGGAGAGGCACCCAGTAATCAAGCACCACCCTTGAGAAATCCTAATCTCATGAAGTTGTCCCGACAGCTCTCTGCTGGCAACCAGTCAGCCGCAGGTTCTGGAAACGAACTTCAGCAGAGATGAAAACGGTATGGAAGCCTTTTGAGTATCGAAGTATATTTTTTGCGTTCTGTGCTGCAGCAACAAAAAAAGTTGCATGCAAATAAATTAACAGAAAAGCATACCACACCAATTCAGCTGACAGATCGACCATGATAGTTCAAGGGTGGTGCCAGAATAGCTTGGCGCCTTCTGGTGCCAAGCTATTCTGGCACCACCCTTGAACTATCATGGTCGGTACACTGCTCGTTACAGTATGTCCACGCTGAATGGATTAGGTGTCTATGCAATGGGAATTGGCAGTTAGGCAAAAAAGGGTGAGCAGCAACCTGATCGTCATTTCTCTGGAAACATAGGGTGCTTCCAGGCATCGGACTCAAGTTGCAGACAAAAACAGAAAATATATATCAGGGGTAGTGGCTGAATGTATCAGGGGTAGTGGCTGAGTGAATCAGGGGAAGTGGCTAAATATATAAGAAGTAAAGGGACGGTGAGGGATGGACAGGCATGGTAGCTGGTACATGGGACGGGGAAATCGAGCATTGGGAACCAAAAGACAAAATTAATTACTAGCACAAATTATACAAAAAAAAGAAAACAAGAATAACATATCCGGTATGCACCCTACGCCATGTACAGTAATTCCGTTTTGAAAAATAAAACAAGCATTCTGTCAGGGTCAGAACACCACATGCACAGTGGCAACAAATTTCGTAAGGTACCATTGACCAAAAGGCGACTGCCAAATTAACAAAATGCAGCTGAGTGACCAACACTGAAAGAAACTCATTTCTGAACGCCAAAAACAAAACAGTCCTTACCGTTTGTGATTGTAATTCCTAGACAGACCCACTCAGGAAGTACACCACAAAGTACACTTCCGTTCAAATGAGATGCAAAGCATCTCATTTGAATAAAAGTGTAACTTGTGGTGTACTCCCTGAGTGGGTCTACCTGGGGAATATGCTCGCAAACAGAACAGGAACTTACCAGTTTGCAAACAATCTGAAGGAAACTGTCGTCTGCTTGTTACTCTGAAACATGTTTCTCTCTCTGTTGGAAAATGTAACCCTTTGTGCACACAGCCATCGGTACTGTAAACACCACCAGTGGCTGCGTTCATATCGGGGTTAATGATGTCTACAATGTGGTATTTGACATGTTTTGCAAAACCAAGTGAAAAAAAAAAGAGAAAAGAATGCAGGCAGTTATTCATAATTTGAGGTAACTGCAAGCAAGACTGCAAAGCCATTACAAAGTTGTCCAATTTGTTTAACCTTGGTGCATGCATACTGTTTAGAGTACCTTCAGCTGCATGCACAAACCAGTCGAGGTTCCAAAAGCAATAAAACCATTATATACAGTACTTGTGGAGTGAATAAAAAACAACCTTAGCTCACAAAGACAACAATGAGGACTTTTCGATGTTCAGAACTGGAAAGAGAGCAAGAGAGAACAACAATTTCTGTTTAAAATGTCAACTCCACTCAAAGCGAACCCATGTCCTTTGCGAGTGCAATCCTAAGATAGGCCCACTCTGGGAGTACACCACAAGTACACTTCTATTCAAATGAGATGCTATGCTATGAGTGGGTCTACAAATGGTTTGGGAATTTTCTGGGGTTTCAGTCAATGTGTACACGTACAGCATTGTTTCTGGATTTTACTTCATGTTTAGAAAAAGTTCAATAAATGAAATATGCAAAGGAAAAAAAAACTACCAAAAGTACGCAGCTTTGTAAAATTAACCCATGTGATTAAACTTCATAAGGGGTAAAATGTAAGCGTTACAAAGTACCATATCCACTGAAACAGGAAAGGAAAAGCCCTCATGGCTCATGTGTATGACCGATTTACATATGTGTGGCCTTTGTGACAATAAGGGCTGGCTTCTGCACCAGCAAAATCCATGTTTTCTCAAAATATAAGCATTTTCCACACATCTGTCAACCCCTCATGACCCTTGACCTTTGCGATGCATCAACTAAATTAGTATGCATAGGAAGGTCTTATCATCAGCTACCTTCTGCCAAATTTGATTGAAAAATTTGTAAAAACGTTGACAATACCTACCATTTTATCAAAATTGACATTTTACTCACATTTGTCGACCTCTTGTGACCCTTGACCTTTCCGAGGGGTCTACCAAATTAGTATGCATAGACAGATCTTACCATTAGGTATCTTTGTACCAAATTTGGGTGTGAAGTTGTGAATAGTATTTGAGAAATTTGTTTTGTCAAAATATGGCTATTTTGGACCTATTTCCTGAGCTCTTGTGACCCTTGACCTTTCTGAGGGATCAACCAAATTAGTATGCATAGAAAGGTCTTCCCATCAGGTATCTCTGTAGCAAATTTGGGTTTGAAGTTGTGAAAAGAATTTGAAAAAAAACACATCTTTTGTCAAAACATGGCTATCGACTTATTTCCTGAGCTCTTGTGACCCTTGACATTTCCGAGGGCTCATCCAAATTAGTATGCATAGATAGGTCTTACCATTAGGTATCGCTGTAGCAAGTTTGGGTTTGTGAATAGTATTTGAGAAAAAAAAAAACCCAGCATATGTCAAAATATGGATATTTTTCACCTATTTCCTGAGCTCTTGTGACCCTTGACCTTTCCTAAGGATCAACCAAATTTGTATGCATAGAAAGGTCTTACCGTCAGGTATCTTTGTACCAAGTTTGGGCTTGAAGTTGTGAATAGTGATTGAGAAAAATAAATTGTCAAAATATAGCTATTTTTGATCCATTTCCTGATCCCCGTGACCTTGACCTTTGTGAGAGATCACTCAAAATGGTATGTTTAGAAAGGTCTTGCCACAAAGTATCCTTGGGCCAAGTGTGAAGACTGTGGCTTGAATAGCCTCCGAGAAAATGCCAAAATTAAAGTTTACCATAGACAGCGGTGGACGGACGACCACTGGCCCAAAACAGACTCACTTTTGCTTTGCACATGAGCAAAAAAGGGAACATGAAAGATTATCATTTTCAAGCTGCTTATGAATGCCAATTTTGTGCGGACTTCCATCCCTGTCTTTCTTCACTTTCTAAAATTTTTGTATCATTGTCTTTTTCACTTTTGGCTTTTTCTTTATTTGTGGCTAAAATCCCACAAAATGTACAACTTAATTGAGCAGAATTTCTGAAAAGCAAAACCTCAGAGTAAACATTTGACTTTTCGTTCATCATGTAGCACAGACTTTTAATGTGATGAAACTGCCTAGCTGTGAAAAGTAAATATTGCAGTAGAAATTATTTCTTTAAAAAAAAAATTGTTACAAGCAAATGTTAATGTGAAAGAGTGCAAGTACATCACCGTTACAAACTTGACCAATAAATAAGAATACATTCCGTTCTCCATTCACATCTGATCAGTTTAACTCTGCTTCAATCTATCGATGTCTCAGCCGGCGCATGGGGGTTCACGCGTCAAAGCTTCATAAACACCTGACCAACACTCAGAAGCCACCTACCTCGTTATCACCAAAAGCATGCAAATACTAAACTAACCCTATGTGCACGCATCCACTGATGCTGTGAACAGGTGCTGTGAACATAACCGGTGGAAGCGTGCACATAGGGCTAGAGAAATAAACTCACGAATATTGTAATAATAATAAAAAATACGCACAAAACAAGAGCGCATAACGATACAAACATAAACCCTAGTGGCACACAACTTAGGAAGGTGCTGACAAATAAATGGTAGCATTTGCGTACAGTTTACTTTTGAACACACAGCATTGGAAACTTCATAATAAAGACGGCCATCAGCAGCAGGATCTCGTCCTAAAATCCTTCTACTTCATTACGTTTTACATATTCATCGGGACATAATTTCATTTTATCTTTTATATCTTCCCCACAACTTCTCTCATCTCTTTGAGGCAAAATTATTTGCAGTATTTCTGTATTAATCGGTATTCCACTGTGCTTTCGTAAGATCACCATGAAAGTCACTGCAAGTGGACACATACTGTGTTCCTGAAATCTTTGTTAATTCAATGGCAAAGAGCCCTAGTCACTCAATGAACATGGATACAAAGTGGTGTCAGCAAGAGGCATAGATCCCCATGAGTCCCCGCAACTGTGGGGGTTCATGAGGTTCTGCGTCTCTTGCAGCTGGATTGTGTTCATTTTTCCTTGACATTGAAGGGGTTACTAAGTATAATGCCACGTGCACAGTGAAAACATTATTGCATTAAGTTTGCATCTTCGTTACGACTAGAATAAATTCAACATACCATATCAACAAACTAACAAAAAATACTGTTACACTGTCTTAGGCACGTAAATGACAATGCATTGAAAACTGAATGAGATTGCAACTTGTGCATGACATTGACAGCATTACTATTTCTTAAAAAAGATTACTGATGTGAAAAACTGTATCTAAAGTGATGACCTACTGTGCCTTTACCCTGTTCAGAGAAATTAATCCAGCGAACATGACAAACATGTTAACAGCGATCATGAAAAGGAAAAAAATGGTTCGACTAATAAATACAGATCAGAATGGCATTATCACACCCGCCCACCCCTATGTACGCAGCCACCAGTACTGTATGCAGTTCCAGTGGCTGCATACACAGAATACTAAATCATCAATCAAACAGGAATGTGCGTATTTGAGGAATATTATTATCCTTTGGTGGTTGTAAGGTGATGAAAAACTGGTGTCTGAAATACGCAAACTTGAAAGTTTGATTATCATAACGATCTGATCAACAATCACACAGATGCTGGCAAGAGGGCAATAACGCCATAAGCTATTTTTCAGCTAGCATGCACTTAGAAAGCATTGCAGCTAAAAGTGAATGTTCCACAGGAGAGAGCAAGAGAAACTGAACAAACCATCAACAGAAAACAATGGCTGAATTATACATGATTAGAAATAAAGGGGTGCTTCAGCAAATTTCAAACAGCACTCGTTAACACAAAGTGGGCCAAGATGAAAATGTCCGAAAGTATTGCGTAGTGTTTAGCACCTAAGTATTCATATTTTCAGGAAAAACAACCGTTAATTCACAGAGCGCGAGAAAAATTTAGTACTCAAGTAACAAACAGGTAAACTCATTCGCGGCAAGCCGCATCCCGATGCGCGGCATAACCCGCACATCCGGATACGGCTGGCCGTGAATAAGTTAACCCTCTTGTGCATGCAGTGACTTGTACTCAGTACTCGCTACTGTGTACACGGTACTACATGCACAAGAGAGTAAACAGTGTAACAAAGCAAACCATTTTGCGTCAGAACCTAGCTGCTAGCATCAAGGGTAAACTTCAATGGCACACGTACACCGAATGACACAGCGAGGGAACACACATTGTACACGTTTCAGCACAGTAATGGCTTCAGTGACGACACGTAACACTTAAAAAATGCACACATGTATACTGACACAAAATCCAAAGTTGTACCCAGTTATGAACCGAAGTCAGCCATCTCAAACACAAACAAACCGTCAATATCTTTGGAAAGATAGATGAACACACTCGCGAACACATTCGCAGCCACAATAATACATCAAGTGAACGCAAAGGCTGAATCTGGCTGAAGCCCAAGTCAGAAGTACTTTTCAGCAACACCTGGGGTGACCAATCATCAAAATCATTGACAAGAGTTCAAACTGTATCAGACACGTCACAAGACGATAGCATTTTTTTGTTGTTGCCGTTTTTCCATGCTTCACATCAGTGGCAAAAAATTACTTTAAAAAAATGATTAACTCAATGGAGATATGATGCTTCTGGCTACGTGTATCCAAATGCTGCACGTCTGGAATAAGGTAATGACTTGACAGTTTGTCTGTGGGTGTATTCCTGCAGGGAGTACACCACGAGCACACTTCTTTTCAAATGAGATGCTTCTTGAAGTGTACTCATAGGATGAGAAGTGTATTTGTGGTGTACTCCCCGAATGTGTCTGTCTGCAGTACACCCAAAACCAGTTCAGGAAATCCCATGCAGCTACTACTCACAGACAGGTCCACTGCAACTTTTGTCAGGTCTCCAAAGGAATGTGGATACAAAGTGGTTTCAGCAAGAAGCACAGATCTTCATGAGCCCCCGCAGTTGTGGGGCTCATAAAGATCTATCTCTCTTGCAGTTGGGTGGTGTTCAATTTTTCACCTGGAAAAACCTGACTGATGTCCCAACTTTTGTTTTTGTATGTCCATGTGTGCTAAAACAAGATGCAAACAGATTTTTGTAAAAATCAATGTTCTTTCAAATGCCATTGGGCAGCATAGTTTGATGAAAACTGAGGTTTCCTGTGACTTGGGCATTCAACCACCAGATATTAACTCATTCGTGGCCAGCCGCATCCGGATGCATGGCATAAGCTACGCATCCGGATGTGGCTGGCTGCGAATGAGTTAACCCTCTTGCACATGCAGCCAATGGTACTGTTCACAGCACCAGTGGCTGCATTCGTAAGGGGTCAAGTCATTTGAGCCATTCAGCATACGAATACACGGCAAGAAGCCGTATATCCCTGTGCGTCATGCCTCGAGTGAGTTAAACGTCTGCAGCCCTATCCAACCAATCAGAATGGAGTACTTTAAAGTGAGGTCGACGCACATTCACACCTTGCTGGGCGAATCCATCATGCAGCGGAAGTGCTCGGGAGGGGGGGCGGGCGGTTTGGGCTCCTCCACCAGCCCTCCCCACTTGAGCTTGTATTTCTTGTGGCGCCAGGTGACGGTTTGGTTGCGATGGGAGGTTAACAGCACGTAGGGGGACAGGAGTTCGCGCAGCAGCCACGCCACCAGGAACTCAAACTTGGAAAATGGCAGCGAGCCCCTCTGGAACACACAAGGAAAAATAGTTGTGAACGTTTGCAACCTTAATTTTGTTGTTGCTGTCTGTTTCCATGCTAACCCCTTGGCTGTTGGTAGCACTTTTTCTCAAGGTGGTTCCTACAGGAATCAACTTGAGAAAAAGCGCTGCTGACAGCCAAAGGGTTAAATGTTATATCATTTGAAACATGTAGTGACATACAGTAAACTTCTGGATATAACAAAACGCCAGAGGCACCAAATCAATTTACATTCAGAGTGTGTTATTATTAAAGTGAACTAATTTATGTACAAGATTGTAGTCCGACCTCTGACAGTGTCAAAACATCCAAATTTTGTTACAGTATATCTGACCTTGTTCTTAGCAAAGCTTACAGTACAAACATAAACAAAAGCTTCATCACTAGCAGCATGAAGTTGTGAAGCTGTTCCCCCTACCCCATGACAGCAAGCAAAAGTGAACACGATCCAACTGCAAGAGGCATAGATCCTCATGAGCCCCCGCAACTGCAGTGGCTCATGAGAATCTATGCCTCTTGCTGACACCACTTTGAATCAATTTTCCTGGGACGGCTAGAGCTCATTGGTGCTGAGCTGTCAGGAGAGAGAATTGTGCATTATCCATGTTCTTTGTTGTGGCTTTTGGTCGTTCAGTGAACACTATTTCAGAAACAAAAAATGCATGTTCCTTGGCTGGGATGGGGTTAATGACTCGGACATACAGAGTTCCCGCCGACCTTCATAACGTGATATAGGCATGTCCACAGTACACAGCTCGCATTTTCAAAAACCAGGACATCACCGACAGTTGTGCTGGATAGGGATGTAGTCCTCAATAGCAGCCTCAATCCACGGATGCAAAATTAATGCTGCTGAGCTCCGCCGTCAAGAGGCACAGATGCTCATGAGCCTCTGCAGCCAGCGGGCTGCAGGGGCTCATGAGAACCTATACCTCTTGACATCAGAGATCAATGCCTAATACAGATGGATGGTGCAAAAGGGGAAAACATCTCCCTAGTCAACTTGGCATGGGACAATAAAGTTGTCTGAATCTGAGAGCTGGTCAGCTATTACCAATGTAATCAACCCATCTCCCATCACTGAATCACAGCTGATAATTCAAAGCTTTAGCAGTGTTTACGAAATACAGTCAAACCAGTGTGCAAGGTGACCACTGTTATTAACTATTATTAGTATCTTCTTCTTCAGCGTTCCCGAGTTTCTGCCTCAGGTGTCAAGATTGGTTGTTGATATGACGTTCGTGGTCTGCAGTAGGTCTTGAATGGAGCCCCAGAGTTTCTCTGACCGCGTCGCTGTATCCAGGCATCTTGGTACAGGAAACAGGACAGCAGTACATGCTCTGGGGTCTGTAAACCAGTTTCACACAAGCAGTCTGCAGTGTGTGACAGTCCAAGGCGGTACAAGTGTGCACGCAGTCGGCAGTGTCCAGTCCTTAGACGGAATATGGTGGTCTGTTGGTGGAGCTGGAGGTGTTTCAACTGGTCATCAGATGGTGGGTTGTGTTGGGTCTGCCTATTAGTATCAAAACGTGGCGACCTTAAGACACTTGGGTCATCGAAGTGCACAACGTAGACCATGAGACACAAGTATGTGTGTGCATCTAGTGTGGTAGTGTACCGTCTGTGCTTGTCGCTCTCGCTTTCAGCTCCCACCGCTGGCTAGCAGTTCTGCGAAAAGGGAAGAAGAGTGTGTCAGTCTCTCCCTGCCAGTACACAGCCTCTCCAACAACAAGCCTCATGTAGTGCCTCCTCACGGCGACTCATGGTAATACAAATCCGGGCAGGGATGCTTGATAGCCTTGGTTGGCAGATCTCCTTCCAGATGGAAAACTCCAAGGAAAAACCTGAGTAGATTGGAATAGTAGGTTGGCAACCCATCTAGGACACTCCAAAAAACAAATCCATCCTGTGCTCCCAGGAAAGGCCTTTTGACCAGGAGTTAAGGGTGAGGTAATCCCGACAGAAACCCCAAGTGCTGAAGACAGAGGTACTGGGCTGCATAGTGCACTCTAATAAACCACAGTACCACCCATATACAGCCATATGACACTTGGAGAAGGATTCAACAGAAATGGTGCTCGCCCTGTGGAGTCCCACCATGCAGGAGAAGTACCGGGCTCTGTGCTTCTTCGGAGCCCACCCCCAGTGACTGGAGGACCTTCCCAGAGCCAGGGGATGGGGAAGTAGAGCGACTGGCCAGCAAAAACACAAGACCAGAGACAAAGAAAAACCCAATGTGAACATCATGCACTGAAATGCAGAAGGGGTTACCAACAAGAAAGAACTAAAGCACTTTCTGCATGAAAATAGCATAAACATCTGCTGCATGCAAGAGACACCTGCAAGAAGGGAAATCCTTTATGGTCAGAGGATTTCAGGTCTTCCTGTAGTAATCACCAAGGGAGGAAGAAAGAGGTAGTTATGACCCTAGTTAGAAACAACCTGAATGCCAGCGAAACCAGGAGATTCATGGAAGAGGCGGAATACGTCCAGGTCAAGGTAACCACCAGTGACAGCACCCTCGACCTGGTCAACTACTACTGCTCTAATGGTAAGCTGCTGTCCCTCGACACTATCCAGGTCCCAGACAGTGGATTCCTCATCACTGGTGTCTTCAACAGCCAGTCCCAGAGTTGGGGATATGACATATTTGATAAGAGAGGAGACGACATCAAGGAGTGGCAAGATGTAAACCACCTGACACTTGCCAATGACATCAAGGAGTGGCAAGATGTAAACCACCTGACACTTGCCAATGACCCCGAGGACCAACCTACCTTCTACTCTCGCTGCTAGCACACCACCACTACACCGGACCTGGCGCTTTGCACTGAAGATGTCCATAAGCCTCAGCAGAACAGTGGGATCACAGTTAGGAGGAAATGACCCCTTCCCTGTCCTCCTCTCCCTAAAGGGAGCACAGCAGCTAACTCGCCACACCAGCCAATATGGAGTTAGTTAGTTATTTGGGTTTAACGCCGAGCAGGCAACTAATGCCATCTCACGGTGGGATGGGCAAAAATCTGGCCATCCAGACTAAAGGAAAGGTCTTAAGACAAGATGTAAATATATCTTTAAAATATTTTATGTTAAAATGTCGCACAGGTCTTTAAAGGAAATGTCTGCAGACTCTCAAAAAGGTCCAAATAATAGAATATCATAGTCTATGAATGCTCAAATCTTATGAAAAATATTGCACTCTCCTAGAAAACTGAAGATCTTGTTCGGGGGTACATCCTGGAACAAAACCTTCAGTGAGTCTGCTATGAAGTGTTTATACAGTGGAGTCCGCTTAACACGAATTTCTGGGGACACGGAAAATCACTTCGTGTTAACCGTATTTCGTGTTAACCAATATGGCCTCAAAATTGATCACGGCCCTCCCGGCAAGGAAAAAGTGTGTAAGAGATGCGTGCATGAATGAGTACGAGGTTAAAAGTGCACATTATTGTACTATATATGCTTACATTACGTTCAGCTCGCTAGGAAAACACAAGGATATGTGTACAGCTCACGTAGTTAACGTAAAATCCATCAGGTAAAATCCATAGTAAAGTAAAAGCAACACGGGCATCTGGCATCGGTAAAAGCAACACGGTCAAAGTCATTTAAAAAACGGGCCATGATCGAAGTCGGTCTTGCGTTATTGACAGCCCGTGTAGAGAGACAATCATGGATCTCATTAATCTTGTTTTTTCACTTCAAGCGTAGTCGACTTGTGTTTTACCTTGGGGATAGCCGTGATCGGTAGTTAACTGAATTGAGGGAGTGTTGGTACACGAATGATGCATGAATTCAGTTCAGAAACACTAGCCAATGAGAAGACGGATTACAACGACTGAAGGCTATTCAGCCAATCACAGGCTAGAGTTCGTTCATGTGTCGTGTGTACTACAGCACGAGAGCGACACGTGCAGTGCCCCTTTCATGAATAGGTTTTCGGTGTTTGAGACTGGAATGTGTGTTCATGTTAAACAGGTGAATAATAGTGAAATTGCTCTGGTCGGGAACCGAAAACAGCTTCGTGTTAAGCGAAATTTTGTGTTAAGCATTTCGTGTTATCAGTGAAATTTTAATACATAATAAGAAGGCCGTCAGCCGGGAATGCAAAAGCGGTTCGTGTTATCCGGAAATTCGTGTTAAGCGAGTTCGTGTTAACTGGACTCCACTGTATCTTGTGTCAATTAGATCAGCACAAGACAGCAAAAAGTGTTTAACAGAATACTGTTTGTCGCAGGCGTAACACCATGGACGCTCCTCCTGTTTTAGTAAATAAGAGTGCGTAACATGTGTGCCCAATGTGGAGCCGAGCAAGGACAGTTTCTTCACGGCAGCTGCCGCAGCGATAAGGTAGACTGTCGGATACCTTAGGAAGAGCTTCATGCAGCTTATTAGCTTCCTCTTTGTCCCACTTGGACTGCCACTCACGGGCTATGTATGCACTAATCAAAGGTTTAAAATCACTATGAACAGTCTGTGTGTCAGGGACAGGGTCGTTGCGGGCATCATTGGCAGCAGAATCTGCGATCCAGTTGCCTTTGATGCCCACATGCCCTGGGACCCAAATAAATATGTCATAATATTCTTTCATCAAGTCTGCGTAGAGCTCTCTAATCTGCACCAGCAGTGGGTGGTCTGTGCCTGCGCCCTGAAGGGCCTGCAGGGCAGAAAGAGAGTCAGACAGAATCAGGAAGTTCTTTTCCCCAGACCGATAAGCATGCTTGAGTGCCAGCAGAACCGCCTGCAGTTCTGCACTAAATACAGACAAATGGTCTGGGAGGCAGTGCTTAAATGGGCATCTAGGATGGCGAGAGGACACTGCGGCCACAGCCACTCTCCCATCCTCAGACTTTGACCCATCTGTATAGATACGACAATAGCCAGGAAAACTTGAAAGGAGTTCGAGGCTCTGTTGGTATATGGCTGGTGGGGTAGAGTTCTTCTTGTGGGCGGTCAAGTCCAGCAAGATGTCAGGAACTGGTAATAGCCAGGGTGGAGTGATGTGTTGCAGAGATTCCAAAACTCTGTCCAGGTCCACTCCGGCCACCTGCTGATGAGGTCGGACACGGAAGGAAAGTGGATGGACAGCTCCCGGATGGGTATCGTAATCTCTGCAAATGGCAGTTTAAAAGCACAATCATAGGCAGGATTGTCTGGATGGGCCTTCAGTTTCAGAATGTAGCTGAGCATGAGGCGGATGCAGCGGAGCTTGAGAGAAGGCTCCCCTGCCTCGGCATACAGACTAGGAACTGGAGACGTCCTGAAGGTCCCCAGACATATCCACAGACCTTGATGGTGAATTGTGTTCAGATGCTGTAGAACAGACTTGGAAGCCGAGCCATATACCACAGAGCCGAACCGAATCCAGTTTGAACTGAACAAAGACCCGGAACAGTTGAAGTAAGACAGTGCAGTTTGCACCCCAGTCAGTACGACCAACGACACGAAGAACGTCGAGGGCCTTCTGACAAGAGGTTCTAAGGTAATTAATATGGTTGTGGAAGGTCAGTCTTTTGTCAAAGATGACCCCCAGAAACTTTGCCTCCTCGGGCCACCCTAATTGACACTCCAGCAATTGTCAGGCTAGGTTCTGGAAAAATATTTGTCTGGTTAGTAAAATGCACACAGACTGTCATGGAGGACGAGAACTTGAATCCATTGAGAGACACCCACCCCTGGATGCGATCAACGCACAGTTGTAAGCGCCTCTCAAGGGACACAAGTCCTCGACCTCGTGCGCACGAAGCAAAGTCGTCAACAAACAAAGAGCATTCAGAATCATCCTTGACGGCCTTTACAATGTTATTAATTTTAATGCTAAATAAAACAGGAGATAGAATGTTGCCCTGCAGGACACCCAACTCCTGTTCAAAGGAGTTGGAGAGGGTGCAGCCCACACGGACATGGAATGACCAGTTAGACAAAAAATTGTGAAGAAAAATGGGCAGGTGCCCTTTAAAACCCATGTCTAACAAGTCAGACATTATACCATACTTCCAAGTAGTGTGACACATGCCTTCTCAAGATTGAAGAAAATTGCATAGACATGCTGCTTGTTGACAAAAGCATCTCGGAAAAACGATTCAAAGCAGACTAGATGGTCAGTTGTACCACGGAAGCGCCAGAAACCGCATTGGCGGTCAGTGATGAGACCCTGTGACTCAAGATGCCACACCAGGCGGGCGCTGACTAGGCGTTCCATAGTTTTACATAAACGTGACGTCAAAGCGATTGGCCGGTAGTTGCCTGGGTTGGAAGGATCCTTACCCGGCTTGGGGATCGGCACAACCACAGCCTGGCACCGAGATGGTGGATATACAACGAGGGCATTTCTTATCCGAAGCCATATGCGCCCCCTGGCAATTCACACACAGGGGGGGTGGCTGTGCTGGACTCAGCAGAGTGTCTGGGCTTAGTGCAACAGGCGCATGAAGCCTCTGCCTGTCTTTTGCCCATGGCCGTACTTTTGGCACTTAAAGCACCAGAGGAGGAGAGGGACGTACTTCTTCACTTTCAAGAAGTAGTAACCTCCCCAGATGGTAGTAGGAGGGGTGGGGGTGCCAAACATCAGGATGATGGTAGGGAGACGGATCTCCCTACCACCTAGCTTGGAAGCGAAGCGCCTGACGTAAGTCACCCCCTACGACTAAATGAAGACCAACAGACATACCTGGGAATCACCCTTAACAAGAGGCTGACATGGAAGCCGCACATCTGGAACACAGAAGCAATAGATAGAAGAAAGCTGAACATCATGAAGAAGCTGGCTGGAACACAATGGGGAGCCAATGAAAAGACCCTCAAAAACGTATATCAAGGCACAGTGAGACCACACCTCGAGTACGGATCCAATGCATGGCTGACGGCAGCCCAGTCACACGAGCAGACCATTAACTGAGTTCAGAACCAGGCACTATGTATCATCGTCACAATGAGATCCATACCAATTGAAAAGATGGAAGAGATAACAGGCATCCCACCCCTGCGCATGAGAAGAGACTGCAAAGCCTTGATACAGTCCACAAAGGTCAAGTCTTCCAAAGACCATCCTATGAATGCCAGGATGAAACAACCAACCTCAGGGTGACTGAAAAGATCAAGCTTTGTGAAGGAGACGAGAGTGCTGCAGAGAAAACTCCAGGCAAAGCTCCCTGCGCAGGTCATCATCATCATCATCAGTCCCTTGCCCGAACTGGGCGTTGGGGGGACTGAAAGGCAGCAGCAACAGACAGTGCTCTCCACTGAGTTCTATTTTGGGCGGTGGCAAGCAAGTCTGGCATCTCGAGTTCTGCGCAGGTAGAGGCTCTGAATCTTGCTAGCGACTTTCTGCCCTGGAAAAGCAAGCCAGAAAACATCACCATCTCTTCCACGGTACCCTACATCACCACCAAAGATGAGCACAGCACTGTGAGCAAGAAAGCCCTGACACTGGCCATACTCGAAGAAAAGTATCCCCAGGAGGCATGGGTACGGGCATACACCGACAGATCAGCCACAGATGCAGGGAGGGGCTGGGGTGTACATTCAGTACCCAAACGGAAAATGGCAGGCAGAGGCAGTACCAATAGGCCTTTACTGCACACATTACAGAGCTGAGGTGAAAACCCTGGTCCTTGCCGCAAACACCCTTAGTGGCACTGCAACCCTGTTGCTCAGATTGTCTTCCTGACTGATGCCATGTCTGTCCTTGAGGCAGCAACAGCAAGCAAACTGCCATGTCTACAAGAGGCACTACAAAACATCAAGTGCACCAGGCTGGTGCTGCAGTGGATCCCTTCACACTGTGGCATCTATGGCAATAAAGAAGCTGACAGAATGGCAAAATTGGGTGCGGAGGAAGAACAAGATGAAAATGGAGCAAGTTTCACAGAGATGAAGACCATCATTAAGTCTATGTACAGACCACCACAACGGCCCCAAGACAGTTACCATCAGCTGTCCAGACAAGAGCAGGTGACCATCTTCCATCTGAGGACCGGGCACAACCAACTCAATTTCCACCTGCACAGACGCTTCCACCTCGTGCCATCTCCACTGTGTCCTTGTGGAGAAGCAGAGCAGACCACAGAGCACATCCTCCAGGACTGTGGGAACCACCAGCTGCTGAGGGGAGGAGATATGGCCGAAGCCCGCCACTCTACAAGAGGAACTGTACGGGCCTGTGGAGGCGCTACAGAAGACCACAAATTTTATTTTGAGAGCCAAACTCCAAGTGTGACGGCGTTCAAGAAGAAGAAGAAGAAGACACAAGTATGGGTGGTCTGCTAAGACAGGTGGTCACTGTATACAAGTGATCGCCTTGACAGGTTTAATTAATAATAATAATAATAGCATTTATATAGCACTGTAACCCAGCTTTGTCACGCTGGCTGTAAGTGCTTAAAAACGTAGAGACACAAAGAACGAGACACAAAAACACAACTGAGAGGGCTTAATGCTGACAGTGAGAGATGATGAAAAACGATTATATGACTAACTGCCAGCTTTGAAAGATAGAGGGCTACATAGATGCATGAGCTTTGGCGAAAAGGTACGTTTTAAGATTGCTTTGAATGCCGGGAGAGATGGAGACTGCCGCAAGGAGTAAAAAGCGGGAAAGTGTAACCCATTTAGCCCCTAAGTACTACAGGAGGAGGTGGAAAGACCATGATAATTCAAGGGTAGTGCCAGATTAGCTTGGCGCCTTCAGGCGCCAAGCTAATCTGGCACTACCCTTGAATTATCATGGTCAATCCGCCTCCTGCAACTGATACATATTTTCGTAAAGTGACATCTGGAAGTGCAGCCTTGGGGTTAAATGAGTTAACACAAAAAATATATATACAACACGCTACACCAAGCCAAGGTGAAGCTGCAGCCACATGCTTGCAACCTAATCATAACCCAGTGCACCAGGTCCTTGGGCCGACGACGGCTGGTGCTGGCTCACGCACGGTTGTGTGTCTCGGCCCGAAGACCTTTTGCGTTGTCAAAAACGTAATTTACTGTAATACATGTCAATGCCCACACCTAGTACTTGCAGTACGCTATACCACCGGCATAACTCATCCTGCATAGCAATCGCCACTCTTCCGTTGTATTCAGGACGTCAAAGCTGAAAAGAATCCATTGCAACCACCTGTTGGCAAGGTCGTTAAATCCCATTAAACAATCAATCAAATTTAAAAAAAAAAAAAAAAAAAAAAAAAAAAACCACACAAACACAAACTAATTTAGCGAACAATCAAAGTCAACGTTAACCTCCCTGCTGCCAGTGAACGCAGATTGTGCTTAAATCTCAAAGAGACTCAGCCATACAAGGAACAAGGACACAAAGTGGAGTCAGCAAGAGGCATAGACCCCCAGGAGCCCTGGCAACTGCAGGGGCTCATGGGGATCTATGTCTCTTGCTGCTGGATTGCGTTCATATTTCCTCTGCACTGAAGGGGTTAACACAACAATCAAAGTCAAGGCAACGTGGGCGCCCCGCCCCTGTACGGATTCACGTCGCAGACTTCCACATTAAGTCCCATTTTTTCTATTGAAGATATAAATGACCAGATGTATGCCAACACGAGGCACTGATTCTCATGAGCCCCTGCGACTGCAGAGGCTCATGAAAATCTGTGCAGACTCAAGAGAATCATGAATCCATGCCCTCTTGCTTGTAGGAGCTCATGAGGATCCGCACCTATTACATCTTTGCCAGGGCCTGCGAGCCTGATCCAAACATGCTGGGGCCAACAGCCCACGCGTGACATAAAATAAATGCCTGCATCAGTGCATGCTGACACGCAACCGATCAAGCGTTGACACTCCTGGACTGCAGCATAATTTCTACTACAGCAAAACCTGACTGAGAGCCACCTGTACAAGGACCAGTTGCATCAGTGAGTGCAGTCCTGCGCCAGCCACTACGCAGACCACATTGGCTGGCGCAGGACTAAGTTCACTCATGCAACTGACCCCGTAACATGCTTCCTCTATATAACATGTCCGTTCAAAGATCCGGGAAGATCCGGAATGTGACACAGTTGCAGTGTGCCTGAATTGATCAGTGTTCAGACAACAGGCAATAGCTGCCCCCATAAACCACCCAAGGTGACCTGGATGTTAAACCCCAAACTAAACAACCATCCTGTACAAGATGATTTCCTGGCTAAGGCAATCACCTGGCTACAGCGACCACTTCTACACAGTTCCACGAGGGTTGCTTTAAATGGGTTTGACTGAATTGGCAACTAAACAGAAAATCCCCAAACAACTGCAGATGAGAATTACCTGCAGCACTACAGAAAAAATGTATTAAGTGACAGGCTAGTGTGCCTGTGTGTGTAAATATAAGCAGTCATATTAATACTGACATGTCCCACACTTCCTGATATCAGTCCAGATCAGCAAGAAATATGGCTGTCACTCACTAATGCTGTCCTTGGATACATTGTCTTTTGCAGGTACACACTTGTAAAATCTGTAATTGAAACAAGTACACATATCATGACTAAAAGCCATATGTGCCACAGCTGCTGTGACACTTGAACAAAAGATCTCATTAAATTCCAGTAACCCTTTTCATTCTGATACACTACTGCTTGAAATTAACTTGACTATGATAGTTCAAGGGTGGCGTCAGAATAGCTTAACAGTTTGGTGCTTAACGCGCCAAGCAATTCTGGCACCACCCTTGAACTCAAAGGGTTGAACTATCTCCTAATCTGTAATGTAGACTTAATAGGACAAAAAGCAAATTTAAACAAATCAGCTTCAGCACCGGTGGCTGCATGCAGAAAGGGGTTAAGTCCCATTACAGCATTCATTTTATGACCTTAACACATTGTGCTCTAGGACCGAAATCTGCAAATTTTGAAGTTGCCCCCTGAAGACTGTATTACACTTTTGGAAACAGACCGAGCGTGATAGTTCAAGGGTTGTGCCAGAATAGCTTGGCGCCTATGGGCACCAAGCTATTCTGGCAAAACCCTTGAACTATCACGCTCGATCCATGTCTTGCTGTGGTATGTCGGAGTTGAATGAGTTAATCCTTTGGCTCTCTGTAGGGGTTCTTATCGTGATCACTGATGATTCCTGCAGGAATCATCGAGACAAAAAATGCTACTGACATCCAAAGCCTATTAGTTAAGGGTCAATTCTTTTTAATGAAACTTAATCGAGGACCTATACGGTCACACACATAGGTGTATTGCAAAATTACCAGTAATCTGTTAAGCACATTGTGAATCACTCACTCGAGAACTGTTGCTAATGGATACAAAACAAACAGCCACACATCTGTTGTACACAGCACACATTAATTGGGTTACGACATGACAATCCTCGATTTGAGAGCTGCCCCCAAAGACTAAAGTTTAGCTCAGTTAGTTATTAGGATTTAACGCCAGCAGGCACCCAAGGCCATCTCACAGGAATTAAGGCCAGGAGACTTACCAATGATGACAGTTCCAGGGTAAAAACACACATTTTCATCGCAACTTCATCATAAATTCCAGTGCACTTTGTTTATTATCAGTTCCTCTGCCTCGCCTCCAAAACCTGTATTTTTCAATTCTAGCAGGTACCTCATACAAGCTATAAGTTGCCTTTCAAATATTTGCATTCAAAACCTTGTAAAATACCGAAAATACCCGTTAACCATATGCCTGCCAATCAGTGCATTTTGTGGCTGAGTATTTTGTGGTACCTCCACAAAATGCACTAGTACAACTACTGACAGTAGCATTGTATTTGGTGCATTAAGCGATGTATGAAGGGTTGAACTGTTTATTTCAATGTTGAAAGACCACATGAGCAACCCAAGCTACCTGCAGCATTACGCATTAACTCATTTAACCCCAAGACCTCATTTCCCAAAGTTTGGAAGAGCTACTTAAGGGCAATGTATCTGTTGCAGGAGATGTATCGACCATGATAATTCAAGTTAGTTAGTTATTTGGGTTTAACGCCGAGCAGGCGACTAAGGCCATCTCATGGCGGGATGGGTAAAAATCTGGTCAGCCAGCCAGACTAAAAGCAAGGTCTTAAGACAAGATGTAAATATAGATTAAAAATCTCAGGCTAAAATGTCGCACGTCTTTAAAAGAAACGTCTACAGACTCTCAAAAAGGGCAAATAAAAAAGATTCACATAGTCTATGAATGCTCAGATCTTGTTAAAAATATTGCATGCTCGCAAGAAATTGAAGATTTTGTCCGGGGGAACATAGTAGTGCCAAATGAGCTTGGCACCTTCAGGCACCAAGCTCATCTGGCACTACCCTTGAATTATCATGGTCAATCCGTCTCCTGCTGCAGAGCGTTGGGGCTAAATGGGTTAATTCTACATGGGACATATTTATGCAACATTACACATTAACTCTATGTGGGCCATACAACATAAACGACCCTTTTCCTTGGACCTAGATATCAGGTACAGGCCTCGCGCAACACAACACATCAATTCAGATGTGGAACACATCACACGAACAATCCTAGACAATATGAGCAACATTCGTGCAAAGCTGTGAACCACGCGTGCACTGTACAGAGTGAATGATATGGAAAGTACTTGAATGATGAATATATCCGACACACACCTCTGACAAGTGACATTTCTGCTGCATTCCATTCACTGCGATTTTTATGCAAACCCCACCCAACTGCAAGAGGCAAAGAGCCTCATGAGACCCCGCTGATGCGGGGGCTCATGAGGTTCTCTGCCTCTTGCTAGCTTCAGATATATATCCACGTTCCTTGGTTATTTACCATAGTTTGCCATGGTTTCACAGTCAATTTCTGTATGCTGCCTGTGACGCAGTAATTGTGCACGGCAAACAGTTTCAAATTACACACATGCACACAAAATTATGCAGTGTCTCATCATATCCTCGCTCATGTGCAAAACTCTGTGTATACCTGTTATATCAGAATATTGCATCTAAATCCTACAGATCTAAATGTCAAAGGAAGGAAAAAAGCTTAAGAGTTGATAATGCAGCCTTTGTGATGAATGCCTCTTTCAGAAATTGCCCCAAAATGCAGCAGTAAATGGCCCATAAACTTGTGTACATGCATTCCCTCACCCTCTCCGTCTGTAAAAAGAATAGAGTCTCATAAACTCCTGCAGCCGTAAGGGGCTCATGAGAATCATGAGTCCCTTTACTGGCACAGGTCAGCCCTATGTATGTCTTCAGTATTAAGAAATATTCCACAGGCAATTTTATGAGTTAACCCTTATCATTCGGAATACACCAGTGTGTGAAATAAATTTGACTAAAATAGTTCAAGGGTAGTGCCAGAATATCTTGGCGCCTCTAGGCGCCAAGCTATTCTGGCACCACCCTTGAACTAAAGCCATTGGTCTATATCCTTATCTGCAAGTATTATAATGTAGCTAGCATATGGCAGTGCACAAATTTGAAGCTTTCAGCCTCAGAATGATATGGGTTAAAGCAATTCTGCTCCATGGAGAGCTTTGATTGTTGAAATTTGCTGCATGTTCTCAATCTTGTCTTGCCTCAACTAAGATCTGCCTACCCTTCCTTTTACACTCCATGTGAGTAGCCACACATAACAGAGGGTTGTTTTTTTTTATACTGCCCAATAGGGTCTTTCATTAGAACATTCAAACGTCATAATCTAATTCAGCCCTTCTGCACAGCATTATTGCATGCTTCCGTGTCCTTGATATGTTCAGCTTTATCTCCGGGTAAACCAGCAATGTACGAGCCTATTTCGTCCCGTTATTGGTTTCACAGATTTTGGCGAACTTTTGACGGTAAATATTCACCCCTTGGCTGTTACTGACGATACAGCGTGGCGGAAAAAGATGCATAGTTGCACTTCATTTCCGCTGAGCGGTATCTTATAGCAGTCAGGGTTAGTTAATGGGGGTGCTCCGAGCGGGTTAATAATAGTTTGCAATATCTCCTGTATTGGTGCTCTTACTCATAAAACATACAACAGCACACGCCCATGCCAGCCAAAAAGGTTTTACGACGAAGGCAACAGAGCAGCTACTTGTAACCAAACATCTGCTTCCAATGTAAATGACCGTATGCTATGTTGCGGTTTTTCCCCTAAGCACGAACTAATGTGGTCCCTCACACAATCACACGGTATTACGCGGTAACCCCTTCACAGCCGGGATGCAATAAGCGCCACCAAATTCAAGCCGCATAGATCCTCAGTTGCAGGGACTCATGAGGATCTATGCGTTTTGCCGGCCTTATTACGTGTATATCCCTGGGCCTAAGACACTGGGATGTATGTAGTTAACCCTTTAGCTGTTGGTAGTGCATATTGTTGAGGTAATTCCTGCAGGAATCATCTGAACAAAAAGTGTGACCGCCAGGAAAGGTTAAACCTGGAAAGGTCTAACATTTAATTTAAGATGCTGGCAGAAACGGGGTTAATGGCACTGACCCCCCCCCCCCCCTCCCCACACACACATTATAATTATTGTACACAGTAACAAATGCGTTCAATATACCTGCTGCGGAAAACGGCTTGTTACTTTTGTTGATTGTCACACCGCACCAGCATGGATCTTTCTCTCTCTCTTTTTTTCTCCCCCAAACACAAACCAAACACGAGCGTACTGCGCAGCATGGCCTGTACAGTCTGATACGCTGTCATAATACAAGAATGGATTTTTCGACCCAAACAACAAACATCCTTCAGCTGAAACAGCCACAGCCGAAAAACTGTGTGAAATATTGATTTTGTGAAAGTCATGATATAGCATTTTTGCACAGACTGGAAGGAATGAGAGAGGCCAACCCTACTCTTCCCAGACAGACCTACCTGGTACTAGGGGAGTACGCTTCTATTCAAATCATTTGAATAGAAGTGTACTTGTTGTGTACTCCTGAGTAGAGTGCACACGTACGGGCTAGCGGACACTACAGGCATATGCCCGTATCGGTTGTTCATGAGAATGCAAAAGTGCAGGTACCGTTAGTGTGTTAGACTGAGTGTTATCTGACAAGACTTTTCAGACTGTAAATTAACCCACCGCATCCTGAGGCTGATGTAAAATTTGCATATTGTCCTATTGCAGCTACATTAAAGATTAGGAGATAGATCAACTGTTTTAGTTCAAGGGTGGTGCCAGAATAGCTTGGCGCCGGAGGCGCCAAGCAATTCTGGCACCACCCTTGAATTATCAGTCAAATTCATTTCAAGCAAGGGGTGTAGCTGAAGTGAGTTCTGCTCAGCTCAGTTCCGTTCGGTCAAGACGGGATCTCTGTGCTCCGAAAGGCCAATAGGCACTCCTTCCCACCCATCACATGTCTTCCCAGAGTTCCTTTCCATATCGTACCAATATTGGTCTAATTCACTATGGATCTCTCGTGTCCTTTCAACGCCCGCTGCCTCTCTCCCGGGGTCCCCAAATGTATTCGATTTAATTGAAACTGAAAATCATTATTTTGTAGGAGATCAAGCAGACTTTGTTCATTTAACCCACTTGACCTCGACGCATTACAGCAGGAGATGGATCGACCATGATAATTCAAGGGTAGTGCCAGATTAGCTTGGCGCCTGATGGCGCCAGGCTAATCTGGCACTACCCTTGAATTATCATGGCCAGTTCGGCAATCTCCTGCAACTGATACATAGCCATTAAGTCACACCTCAAAAATTGGGGAAATGCTGCCTGGCACTGCAGGGAAATGGATTAAATGAACTACGATCATCCTTCACTTTCAATTTTGCAGCTGAGTCTGATGCTCAAATTTAGCAGAGAATCATCGACCATGAGGTGCCAAGCCCATCAGACACTGCCCAAGAACAATCGTATATTGATCCGGCTACTGACTGATCCAGATCCGGCACTTTAGTAACATGTCAAGCTTCAATGAGCAGACTCGACCACAGCTTAAAGGCAAATCGAAGAAGGCAATATTCACTGAACCGATTCCTTTTCCTTAGTCCTCGCAGTTCAGTTTCGCACAATGGGGTGGACGTGCTCATAACACACCCACCAACACTGGAATTCAAAATTCCAACTGCGATTGCATACAAGTTATAAACAAGAGCACAGGTAAACAGACTTCGCTGCACTTAAGCCGAACGTGCCTGATCTTGAAAAAGATTTTTTTTTTTTTTTTTTTTTTTTTTTTTTTTAAAGCCATTTCTCCACTATCGACACAATGCGACACCAAGCCCGGCTTTTAACGACGCATTAATCACTTTGTGCATGTGACCATTGGTGCTGCTTACAATACCGGTGGGTGTACATACATGTAGTACCGGTTACCGCAACGCGAGGGTGAAAAGAATCCTATCTGGCGAATTGAATAATTTAAAGAAAGATGGTATTGACAGTCAAAATGGGACACAACGGCGATCTCGTCTTTAAAAAAAAAAAGCAAAAAAAAAAAAAAAAAAGAGCAGAGAACGAAAGAAGGCCGCTTAAGTTGTAAAGGAACGTGATGCCTGAGTGTGTTTCAAGTCAACAAGAACAAGGTATCCTAGAGACACACAAAGCAATGCACGCATTTATAACCCTGGCTGTTGGCAGTGTTTTTTGAGGAGGTGATTCCAACAGGAATCACCTCGACAAAAAAACGCTGCCAACAGCCAAAGGGTTAGCAAACAAACAGAAAATATGTAGGCAACCTCTCTCTCACACACACACACACAAATTATATATACACACACACAGAGGAATATGTGTGTCAAGGAGGGGATGGAATTTCAGATAAGCTGGTCCCATACTCCCAATACTTTCACAGCAATCTGCCATTTAGACTCGTTCAACCGGTCTACTGACTGCAGATGGACTCAAGTTCAACCGCCCTACTTTCTGGGCCATAGTTTGTGTATTGCAAAGGAAGTGTGTGTGTGTGTGTGCGCCTGCATGTGTGTGTGTGTGTGTGTGGTGAAAAAATGTTATTTGGCATAGTAAACTGGCAGTTTCCTGTGCTCTACAATTAAACTTATTATTATTACTATTGTTATTATTATTATGACTGCGATACCCAGTATATAACAGTGAAACAATCATAAAATTATCAATAACAAATTACAAATGCTAAAAGGGCTGAATCTGTATGTTTTATTCATTCTGCCCAAACGCAAAAGTATTAACCATGAAAGTCAAGGGTGGTGCCAGAACAGCTTGGCGCCTAGAGGCGCCAAGCTATTCTGGCATGACCCTTGTATAGTCATGGACAAGATCTATCTCAAGGATTGTTACAGTCTTCACAGACCAACTCCCAAAATATGCAAAGTTAAACTTCAACTAAGATTCTTGAAGTGTTGAGAGCAGTACTGCGAAGGGGTCAAGCTATTCTGGCACAACACCCTTGAACTATCATGATCGACTCAGTCTTCTGAACTGTCAAGCAGTTTCACAAAGACAACTCCTAAATTTGTGACTTTCCACCACCTTGGAGTTAGAACAATGTGTTTAAAGCTATCAGCTCCAGGGCCGGCACTGAATCGCTAAAATATGACAGTACAACAGATTTTTAATGTGAATTGTCTTGCCTCAACTAAGACTTTTTTTTTTTTTTTACACTTTTATCACAATCAATCAGTATTAAGACTTTTTTTTTTTTTTAACCCTTTTATCACAATCAATGAGTATGCACAGGTAACAGAAGTTTTCTCCTGTCATCCCCCCCCCCCCCCCCCCCAATCCCTTTCTTTCCCCTGGAGAAGTTAGTCAAATACTTCACATACAAAAGTGATGAGGTCTTTATATTACAGATATACAAGCTTCACAAGTTAACCTTCTTGTCCAGGATTTTTTTTTAAAATATGAATAATTTTATGGTCTCAAAACGGGAATTTTATTTTACAGAAATAGTAAATACTGAGCACATTGATCAAAGAGACACTGTGAACTATTAACTCTTTATTGCCTAGATAGGTCACTTTAAATACCTGTGTACTGTGACGAAAGGGGGAAAGGGCGGGGGCGTAGTGAATACGGCAATGGATGACCCCGGTTGACGGCCCAGGGGGTGCGTGTATACGAGTATCGCTGTCACCCCTGACAACACGGCAAGGTCGGGCCGCCCCTCAAACTGAGAGGTCTTCTATTCTTATCTCCATAAAGTCAACTCAAGGGGTGTCTGACTGACTGGGATTGAAAGGGAAGTGCAAGATAAACAGTTTTGATTGGGCACAAACTTCGTTTTTTCACCTCTCTACAGTATTAGTATTATCTTACAGGCTTTTCCATAATTTTCAGAAATCTAAACACAGGTCTTGGTGAGCTTAGTCCTGCGCAAGCCACTAAGCAAGATGCTCCGATACAGCGGAGCACCTTGCTTAGTGCTTGTGCAGGAGTTGAGCTCACTCATGCAACTGGCCCTAATAACTCTGTATGCACATGTATGGATACAAGCCCAGGTCTCTAATGACTTATTCTACTTTCTAGTGGTTATGATTTCCTGCACATAAGCAGTACTACATCTTCCGATGTATAATTTGGAAGGCGAATAGGTGGAAAGTTCACATGAATAATCACAATATCCATAATTAATTTTACCTGATCTGTTTATGCGCTTACAAATTCCTGGATCTGTGTCAAGTATACATTGGTACTCGTCACACTGTTGACACTAACACCACAATACATCATTATGAAAACAGTCACAACTGTTGAGACGCACAGCACAATACATAATTATGCACACAGCACGATAAATCATTATGCACAGAGTCAAAGACCGCACCACAAGATCAATTAAATGACACAAACACAACAACTATGCTAATCTTGGTCTATTGTGCAAAGGGCTCAAACAGCCCCTGTTACGAAATTACATCCTCAGATCAAGTACTTATTTATCAGGGTATAATTTTTAAAAAACTGTTTCTATGTTACCAAAGTTGATCCTGCTGAAAGGCATTGTTAGTATGAAGAAAATGACTGGTCACAATGCCAAAACTTAGTATTATACTAACCAATTACTGTCCTTTGGTTGTCTCTAGCGCTTTTATGCTGACCCATATAGCCCCCACGCACAACAGGAGACAGATCGACCATGACAATTCAAGGGTAGGACCAGATTAGCTTGGCGCCTGATGGTGCCAAGCTAATCTGGTCCTACCCTTGAATTATCATGGTCGATCCCCTCTCCTGTCACTGGTACATAGTCGCTAGCTAAGTGACACCCCAAGAATGTGGGAAATGCGGCCACAGGGTTAAATGGATTAAGCTGATTCCTGCAGGAATCACCTTGATAAAAAAGCACTAGGCACAGCCAAAGGGCAAAAACACAACCCCTATCTTGCAAAATGTTATTGACCCATATCATACCGAGGCTAAAAGCTTTAAATTTGTACACTGCCATATATATGCAAGCTACATTATGGTACTTACAGATAAGGATATAGACCAGTGGCTTTAGTTCAAGGGTGGTGCCAGAATAGCTTGGCGCCTAGAGGCGCCAAGCTATTCTGGCACCACCCTTGAACTATTTTACTCAGACTTATTTCACACACTGGTGTATTCTGAATGATAAGGGTTAACCAACCTAGTTCGGCCTTGAAAGTAATAAAAAAAAAAATCTAAACAGAACTTCTGTAAAACCTAGTGCTTAACAGGCTAAAGCCCACTAACAGCAATTGTTCCACAAATAAATATAAATTTCTCAAATGGAACCACTGATACTGTACATGAACTTTTTGTGCACGCTGCCACTGTTCACGTTACCAGTGACTGCAGGCACAATGGGGTTAACGCTACTATCCAAAACTAGGAGTCTTGAAAGAGTGCTACATGTACTTACACTAAACTGACAGTCCCACGCAGCGAACAGAGAAGCTGGGTATAATTTTAAACAAGGATGTACCATACACAACTTCAGAGGCTCAGGATGTTCAAGAATGAGTTTCCGTAATTTCTTAAAAATAAATAAAGTGTGCTTGAGGCACAAACATTGTATGTGTTCTAACCCATTACATCCCGAGTCTGATTTAAAAAAAAAAATATTCTTATCATCCTATGAAGGCTACATTACAGATTACAGATAGATCAACCATTTTAGTTAAAGTGTGGTGTCAGAATAGCTTGGTGCCTCAAGCACCAGCTATTCTGGCACTACCCTTGAACTATCATAGTCAAATTTATTTCACGCAACAGTGGGATGGAAAGAATTAATCAGTCATAATAATACTGAAAGTGGTGCATGTTGCATATCTGAGCGACACGTAAAATGCCAATTACATGTCAGTGCATTTTTCGTCAGCTAAACTTAGTGGCAGAGTTAGCCATCACTGCAAAAAAAGTATCTCTTATAGCAAAACTGTCAATTCACTCAACACTAGTTTGCGGAACAAATTCAAGAAACATTTCTAGTGTTTATAAAACTCCTGTCTACAATAAAACTTGAAGTGAAACTGAGTATTTTGTGTGCAGATTTATCGACGTACTGTTAGACTTGGAGTCACTCACAAGTCATGGCAAATAAATCTGACTGAGAGAAACAAACAGAAAAAAGAAAAGTTCCATTGAACAGTTTTCTTTGCTCATAAGAAAACAGTTGAACTGAACTGTTCAGAGTGTTCACGGAGGAAGAAAAAAACAACAACTTATTACATCGTGTACAAAGTGATAACGGAAGAAACAGAAAACAGGAAAAGAGAAAACTAACTGCTGGCGCTTAGATCTACTCAAGTAGATCCAGCGCTTACATACAAGGTAAGGCAAGAAGTAGGCAGGAATAGGCACTTAACCCCTCGCTGCTAAAGTGACCAGAATCCATCTGCGAGAGACACAGATCCTCATGAGCCCCCCCGAGTTGCGGGGACTCATGAAGATCTGTGCCTCTTGCTGACATCACCTATTTTCTTTGGATGGCACGAGCTCTTTAGTGTTGAATCATCAAATAATCTGCATCCACTGGCAGAGAAGGGGTTAACCAGTTGGCTGCTGCTTGCACTTTTGCAGAGGTGATTCCAGGCTGCTGATAGTGCTGTTTATTGAGGATTCCTGTAGGAATCACATCGACAAAAAGTACTACCAACAGCCAAAGCCCTTATTCTGACCTACAATTTTACCATACCTTGAAGTAACAAGAATACAGAGAACTGAAAATGTACAACTTTAGAAGCATACTGCTAAACTGCTAAAGTGAAACTGTCAAAGTGTAAACGAAAAGGACTAGAGGTTACACCGAAAACTACACACTGCTGACAAATACCGACCATGACACAAGCACAACTTGGCCCTCAGCATCTCGCTGTGGCCAAACGAAACATACACTGACGCCTGTGAACGACAGACCAACATATCACAAACCACGAACAAGACTGAGGGCAGCCACTGTGACATGTGCCTAGATACACAAACATATGCAGAAAGATTTGGGACTAGACAACATGTTTACACTGCAAGCTTAGCAGTGATGATCTGTCAATATAATAAGTTCAAAATTGCACAAAGGTCTGATGATTCTTACATTCTGGGTGGTTCCACTTCTAGAAGGAAATCCTATTTGAAATGCAATGTCAGCTGCCGTCAAACTGTCTTCCAGAAATACTTGACTATCAGTATACCCAGGGATGGGAATTGGCCATGGCAAAAACCTCTGAAAACTTCGGCACTAACGTCAACTTTGCGAAAGCGTGTGCCCACGCCTTCTTTCTGAACTTTCTCACCCACTACAGTCTTAGCTCCAACGCCACCCGAGTCCCTGAAATTTCAGGGAAATCCGATACCCCCTGACCGCAGGGTGAAGTCACAAAACTCATCAAACTGGTGCCAACAGCCCAATGTTTATCTTATGCAGTTGACCGTCACCAACACAACACTTCACTTTTCGTTTCTGTCCCCTCTAGTGTTCATTTTGCCTGGAAACAGTCAGTGTCCAAGTCAGACCAGTACAACTGCAATTGACACAGATCTTCAAGAACCACCCCCCCCCCCCCCCCCCCCCCCCACGAGACTGTGGATGCAAACCTAGCTTTTATTACCCTACCAGCCTCGTTTGTAGCCTAAAGTTAGGATGTTATTCAGTACTGGTTAAAGTGTGGACTAAAAGATGTAGAGTTGCACATACTATTACTGAAACTCAGTGTGTGGGACATAAATTTGGAGTTCTGATAGGTATGTAGTGTACATATTAAATTCCACGATCTCTCGAAATATTGTTTAACGTTTCAAAATTTTTCATAAAAATAAAAAAAAATTAGTTCAGATATCTCAACACACTACCTGTGCGGTTTGCCAGCAGAGTAATATAACAAAAGAAAAAGACGGAGCTGGCTCTCAGGGACGGACAGTGCCGCTGGACTGCTGGCTGGTGCAGGTCACGGTATACATTTAAATTGGGAAGGTCAGGCAGTAAGAGGCTCCGTGTTTTTAAAAATAATTTTTGCCTTGTTTGAAAATTTGCAGTTGGGCTGACTGTTGGAATTTGCTGGAAATTTGTGGTTAGCTGAGAGGAGACATGTTTGGTGCTTTGATTCATACCATCCTGAGCTTATCCAGTGGACATTTGTGGGCCTATGTTGAGTTGCCTTTGACGTAGTGATTTGAGGGGCACGCTGATTTCAGCTGTGCTTGGGTGTGGGGTTGGTAAGGAACCAGTTTCATAGCCAAGAAATGAGACGGGTCATGTGCTGTTTTTTTTTGTATTTTGTGTATGGCAAATGTGCAGCTGGTGGGCGATAGTGTTTTTTAGGGAATTGAACAATTAGGGGATGACTGGGACTGACTAAGGCTAAGAGACTGGACAGTACGGAAACACCACTGTGGTCCGTGGCCTGTCAGGTGCACCACATGTCATATGCGACATAGACCGGAAACTGGTTTAGTGTAACCAGATCATTGAGTTTGGATGTTTGCAGTTGGAAAAGTAAGAAAATCATGAAAAATTTGAAATTTTGCCAAAAAAAAATCGCTGTGCATGCAGTTTTATAGGCGTTTTGGCATGTTTTGCGTGGCAACACCCTGTTTACCTGCACTGTGAGCTAGGTTTAGTGTGTTTGCTCATTTATTTTTTGTCTTACAGGTAGTCATGAGTCTTTCCTTCGACCATGAGCTGTGACCTTTGACCTTGACCTTGAAAGGGGTGGGGTTTGGGGTGTTCAGTTTGATAAATGGGTTAAAAAAAATTCACTCTTTCAGTTATTGAATTTGTGTGGGGTGGGTGTAGGGTGGGGTGGGTAGGGGTGTGGGGTGGGTGTAGGGGGGGGGGGGGTTGGGGGCTTAAGGTCAAAGGTTAAGATAAAAACTACAATGAAGCAGTGTTAGCATGTGCATTTCCTCAGACCGCTGACCTCGGAGTGAAATAAGCGGCCAAATTTTTGTGACATGCAGAAGTGTTATTTTGCATGGTACTGCTACACTGGTTGCATATGAGGTGTTATTCTGCTGTAATTGTCATGAGGGATGTCTCTGGTGTCTTTTCTAAACCAAACACAAGCACTTGTACACTGAGTAAAGCTCATTTGAGTGCATTGTTATGGGACCAGCAGTTGCGGGCACCAGTACAGGGTTTTACAGAAGTGTTCACAAGTTTGGCACACACATGCCTACTGCATCTACAAGATGAGCTGAGGTGTTTTGATACTCTGACAAGTGTGTTTTATATAAAAATGAACTGTACATAACCATTTTTCTATGCTACCTCCTAAATCAGCATTCCAGACACTTGTTAGCGTATATATGCGGCGTGTCCCGCGTAGCATAGTTTTGGTTGTTTTGTGTAGTCTTTTCCCTGTGGGATAGCTCAATAGACTTGACGTTTAAATTGCAGAGCTGTTTCATGACCCCTTTTGCCTAGGGAAAGATTGCCAGCAGCATATAGGGCATGGCAGCTGGTTACAGGCCTCTTCCAGCTTGTTGTCACCAGACAACATGGTCAATGAGGATGCCTGGGTGTTGTCTTTTGGGCTGCCCTAAGATACACAAGGAAATGGCCTTGGGTCTCAAAGCTCAATTTTCATCAGTGTCAGTGTCATGGTAACTTTTTAAAGTTCTCCAGCCCACCAGAAGTCAGTTTGACTGTATTGCATGCGTGTGTAAACTTGGGAAAACAGAAAAAGTAGGGGGGTAGGCAATGGAAAAATATGAAAAAAAAACCAGATGCAGTAGGCATGTGTGTGCCATACACCGGGCCTGTCCCTGAGATGTATAAACGCTACATCGATGATGGTATCGGAGCTACACACATGACCCACGCTGCACTTTTAGACTTCATTCACTTCGTGCAGGATTTCCACCCATCCATCAAGTTCACATACAATATATCAGCTACTTCAGTCGACTTTCTGGACATGAGCATCAGTATTGACTGCGGAATGTTGAAAACTTCAATACATTACAAGCCTACCGATTCACATTCATACCTCGACTACCGCTCTTCGCACAACCCCAAATGTAAGAATAGCATCCCATTTTCTCAGTTTCTTCGGCTTAAAAGAATCTGTTCCGAAAAATCAGATTTTGATGTTCAATCCAAAGAAATGGCTGGATTTTTCATCGACAGACATTACCCACATACTGTTGTTCAAGGTTCTCTCCAAACAGTACAAAAACTTAGTCGCGCGAGTATACTGCAGACTAAGCCTACCGCTGAGAGTGACAGGCCCATCGTAACCATGGTTTACCATCCGCACACCAATCCGGTTCGTAAAATACTTCTTTCTAACTGGGGTCTTTTGTCATCCAGTAAAGAGTCCGCTGCTATCTTTTCTGAACCTCCGTTGGTGGCTTTCAAGAGGGATATTAATTTACGAGACATGCTTGTTCGCTCTACTCTTAAGCCTTGTTCTACCACCAGACCCTCCGGCTCCACACCGTGCAATGTTCCAAATTGCAAGACATGTCCTTTTATTTGCCCTTCTACAGTGGTGAATGGTCCACGCTACAAATTCAACATAGACAGATACTTCACATGTCAAACTACCAACGTGATTTATGTCATCTCCTGTGTGAAATGCGGCCAACTCTATGTTGGAGAGACGGAAAGAACCATCAACGACCGTTTTAAAGAACATCTTCAGTCGGTCAAGTACCATTACAATAGACCGGTCGGGCGACATTTCAACCAGGCCGATCACTCCGTCTCGGACATTCGTGTTAAAGGCCTCTGGCTTATGCAAGCCAGTAATGTCTGGGCCAGGAAAGACCGCGAAAATTTTTTGATTAATAAACTGGGCACTGTGGCGCCACTCGGGATGAATATGAAAGATTAACTTTTTGGACCTTACCTGTGTCTTCTGCTAACTGTCATTTACCTTACCGAGTCACTTCTGTCTGACTACTCACTAACCAGATAGTTGCGGCTGGCGCTGATTGATATGTACTTTGTGCCTCCCATGGGGACTTTTTCAGCGCTGGCCATACGTTAAGTTGGATCCCTTGCCCTTCCCTGTCGGGCGCCTGGTCGCCGGTCCTTGGATTTATGCGCGGGTGTGGGGGGCGATCATGTGCATTCCCTTGGGGATGTATGTGGTCGTCTTGTTCGCATGCCTGTGCGTTCGTCCGTGGGCTGGAGGGTGCCTGTTGGGTGGGGCTGGTGGCTCTGTTTGTTTGCCTTCCCCCCCCCCCCCCTCCCTTTTTGTTTTCTCTCTCTCTCTCTCTCTTCCCCTTTTCTCTCTCTCTTCCCTTTCCCCTCCCCTTCCCCCGCCCCTTTTGTCTTTCTCTCCCCCCACACCCGGTTTTTTTTTTTTTTTTTTTTTTTTTTTTTTTGAGTTACCCTTGAAGATGGTTTCACAACTACCTACTCTCCTCTTATACCATTATTCTCTTACTGAATTTGATTATTTGCTTTGTTTCATCGATATTCCTTGTTGTGTACCATGCTAAATGCTGGGAGTTTTTTCCCGGGGTCCTCCCGTTTTTCCCCGAGGTAGTCCTCAACTCGATGGTGATATAAGGTTTGCCTTCGGGTTGGTGTTTAGCTGGCTTTGTGTATTAGACACTCAGCCTACTTCGTGCCCAAGGGTACTCCCCGTTCGTTCTCTCTCTCTCTCTCTCTCTCTCTCTTTCTCTCTCTCGCTGTCTCTCTTCTCTCTCTCTCTCCCCGGCCTCACACACGCGCATTTACTTTTGCTCGCTCCTGCGCGCGCTTACACACACTCTTGTCTCTCGTGTTTAGTTTCTCTCGGAGTCTATTCTCTTACGATTTTTTTCTTTGACGTCATTTTTACTTTTGTTCTTCCTTTCCTTTTCTTTTCTTTTTCTTTTTACGTCACCTTCAGTTGCCACATTCCTTCTGCATCTGAAGATAAGTAGCAAATAATGTCTCTGTTTGTTTGTCTATTTTGACAAAGGGTATTTACCCGAAATATTAATAAATTGTGTTGTACCGTTTTTTCTAAGCGTGTTTCTTTCTCCGTTGGGTACTTCTTATGAAAAAAAAAAAAACACTTTCATGTGCCTGTGTCTCAAATGCAACATTTCTGAAGATCAGATATATTACTTGATGTACATGCCAATTTTGGAGGCATTCTGACCATATCTAGGCCGTTTTTCATGGCATCAGATATGCATGATCCAACACATCAACAGCATTGTAAAGGCCACATCAAGGCACTTCACATAATGGGCCATAACATAAAGATGCAGCAACTTTCAAGGGTGTCACTTTGGGTTTGACTTAGCTATTGTCTAAGGGTTGCACTGATGGCAGATTGAATGGTGTTCAGGTGGGACAAGTTTCTCTGACAGGTCACGGTATACATTTAAATTGGGAAGGTCAGGCAGTAAGAGGCTCCGTGTTTTTAAAAATAATTTTTGCCTTGTTTGAAAATTTGCAGTTGGGCTGACTGTTGGAATTTGCTGGAAATTTGTGGTTAGCTGAGAGGAGACATGTTTGGTGCTTTGATTCATACCATCCTGAGCTTATCCAGTGGACATTTGTGGGCCTATGTTGAGTTGCCTTTGACGTAGTGATTTGAGGGGCACACTGATTTCAGCTGTGCTTGGGTGTGGGGTTGGTAAGGAACCAGTTTCATAGCCAAGAAATGAGACGGGTCATGTGCTGTTTTTTTTTGTATTTTGTGCATGGCAAATATGCAGCTGGTGGGCGATAGTGTTTTTTAGGGAATTGAACAATTAGGGGATGACTGGGACTGACTAAGGCTAAGAGACTGGACAGTACGTAAACACCACTGTGGTCCGTGGCCTAAGAGGGAAAAAGGAGGGTCCTGAACAAACACGATGCCGTCATCAGACAGGCACTGGGCAGCCAGAAACTAGCGGTTTTTCGGACAGCTTGGCACTCACCCACCCACCACACCACCCCTTGGCGTTGGACCTAAGACTGTTTAACTTTACTTCGGCCGATATCCAGTCCCATCTCCACTTCTTAAGACTGCTTGAATCGTCAAATTTGCCGCCACGATTCGCAAGACGAGTCACGCCGCAAGCCATGTTGATCAACACAATGAAAGTACGTACTCCACCGGAAGATTGGCTTCTTTCAGAGCGCGTGTCTGCCCGCCTAGGTTACTGCGCAGCGCGCGGCGCACGGAGTGAGTGACCAGTGGGTGCCGCGAACGCAGCCTGCCACGTCATAGCCTGCCCGCGGAGTAAAACTGGTGCTTTGCTCGTTTTGCTACCCACGATGTTTTTTCGCGGAGACGCCTTTTCAATTTCGCGGAAAAATTTTCTTCCCCCGCGGAATCCCGCGTTTTCGCAGACAATTCCCATCCCTGATACCATCAAACTGTACTTCTAATGTGGCAATAATTATGTGAAACATTTTTATTTTTTACACATCGCACACAAATTCTAACTTGCAAAGTTTGCAAACAGAACCAAGTCACAAAACTATCCACAAAATACAATACATAATCACAGTGCAACACATTTGTAATACAAATTTTGGAGAACATCCCACTGTAAATGGGTGTAAGGTTGCAAAAGACATTTTCCACAACATGTATCAATTTACAACGTAAATCTTTCGGTACTATTAAGCTTTGACAGAGGAACAGAAATTTGATACAGTGTAATTGTAAATCAAAACAAATGAGTGCAGTTTCTTCTGGGGAAACAATAAATGTTCATCTGCAATGCAGATGTACCTCACGAGGGGAAAAGGGTGGAGAGCATGTTTTGGGGGCAGAAAATCTAGCTCAAAAGGTGGAAGCCCTGTATCTAAATTTTCTGCCCCCCAAATTATGCTTTCCACCCTTCACAAAATGGTAATAAATTTAAAGCCATAAAACACACCGTATCTCCACTGCAGCCTGCACAGAATTTATAAATGACAAAAAAAGTACTCACCACAACAATGCTGAACATGAGAAAGTCAAGGAGGAACCACAGCAGAACGTGCAGAAGGAAGTAGCCCATGGCGGAGAAGTCAAAGAGGTACTGAACGGCCCAGGACGCGGCCACCCCCATGATGATGCACTCGGACATCGGCTCCAGAAGGATCAGTGTGGGGATCATCGAGGCCCGCAGCTGCGCCCATCTATGAGAAGAAAATGGCCACAAAAACATTTTAACATTTTCAACCTTGAGTGAAAACTGACAAATCTTGTGAAAGCACTTAAACCCTTGAGTGTAGAAATCATTGCAACTAAAACCGCTACTAACATGCAAAGGGATAGGCAAGTTGAGGAAATGATGCAGTCGAGTGCCATTCTTAAAAAAAAAAGAAGATTTTCCACACATTACGTGAGCGTTTGCGTCTTTACTTTCAATAAGTGCAAGACAAAGTGTGAACTGCACTCACCGGACCAGGCGTTCGTGAAACTGTGTGATAGAGTACTGACCACAGTTCTGCATGGCAGGGGTGGTGCAAAGACCCAGTTTGTAGTTCCTACAACCAACACAAAACAGTTTATTATTCACATTTCCACAACTATTACAAGATACATTTTATTTTTGTCTTTTCTCATACACCCACAATTCATTAGGACCGACTTGTCTTGATGTGACACACAAAAACTGCAGGTACAAGAATGACAATGGCAAGCCACTCACTGTTTGAGAAAGGCCTGCGCTATGAAGTAGTCTTCGGCGAGGTATTTTCCAAAGGCGGCCAGGCCCCCCTCCCTGTCGAGAACATCCCGTCGCAGGAGGCAGGACATGCCCGTGGAACAGTTTATACCTACAGCATTTGCGCTTAAACAATTTCGCGCCTGCATCGTTCCAAAGTACACCTGCAAAACAGAAATAACTATGTGAACAAATTCGAAGAACAGTTAGATCATCCAATTCAAACATCAATTGTGTCAACCTGTGCCTTTGTATTTATTTATTTTTAAATTTCCCCTTCTTTTTCACAGGGAAGACAACAGTTTGTCAAATCTATGGCTCATTTGTGATTTATAGCATACACGCAGCAAATGAGGTTAGTGTTCAAGACATGCCACATTTATGCAGCATGTCTTGAGCACCAACTTCATATGCTACGCATCCATTTATTTCAGGACTCAAATCCTGCAATTCTGTTTATGTTAATTCTCAAATGCTAACTGCCTCCACTGCATACCTGTCTGTGGAACATCTCAAATAACTTAATTGTCATGTGCTCTGTGAAAAAGAAACTGGAAAAAATTTAAGATAAAGAGAAACAACTGAAAAAGCCAGTGTACCTGTTCATAGACAGACGCGAAGCCCTTTCTTGTACTGACAAACGGCATCTGCAGCACCAACCCCGTTTCCGGCGTTAGCTCCGCCACCATTTCTGTGAGAGTTGTTTCCTCCACTGAAAGCGATAATGAATGTGGCATGAGATACAGGTTTTCAAGCTCATTTGCTTGTTGGTCTGTATTTAGCATGCTCTTGTAGGTGAAGCAGGGGCAGAAAGTGTCATCCGTATTTAAAGAGCATCATTTAGGAGAGAAGAACCAAACGGAGAAAGAAACACACTTAGAAATGACAGTTACAACACAATTAAATAAACTGTAACTGTCCTTTCTAAGTGTGTTTCTTTCTCCGTTGGGTTCTTCTCTGCATTTTACACGCTTGGCAGTCACCTTTTTGGTCTGGATTGTTCATCATTTACTGTTTAGGAGGCTACAGGATCATACTGAGCATGAGGCTAAAAGCTTCAAATTTGTACACTGCCATATGCAGGCTACAATACTTACAGATAAGGATATAGACCAATGGCTTTAGTACAAGGGTGGTGCCAGAATAGTTTGGCGCCTAAAGATGCCAAGCTATTCTGGCACCACCCTTGAACTATTTTACTAGTCAAACTTATTTCACACACTGAATGATAAGGGTTAATAAGAGGTGACCTCTTGTAAGGGCAGTTGCTGAAAACTGGTCCACTATAAAATATCATTACCACTACCAGAGTTTCCAACATGGAATTTGACTCAACACTAACACAATCAAACGATGATGTGTTTAATTTATGTAGTTTCACATTTAAACTCTCATTCAGGAAGTTAAAAAAAACTCACTTCTAATGCCACTGTCTGAGATGACAATGGCGTCATATTTAGCTGCCTCATATGGCTTGACCATGTTGTTGACTTTGCCATTTGGTCCCACCTCTCGAATTCCTGCAATAATAATAATATTTAACAAAAAATAATTAAATAATAAAATTGATAAGAAATCAACATAAAAATGCAAAGCACAATGCTTTTAAAAATTCTGTTCTTATCTATAAAGAAACTTGTTTAAAAATCAACTTCATTGTCTTACTCGCAAAGGAACTTTTTATACTTTAGTATAAAAAGTACCCTTACGCGTAAATTTGAAGACACATTTCAGCACCATTTACGTTTGTTATGCTTTGTCGACACACCTAATGGACTTTAACAGCATTTGGGACACACAGCAAAAGCACACGCATAATCGCAATTATTTATTCTGCCCAGCCGTTAGCGTGTCAATCTATTTTTTGCTGTTTCTCGTACTGAAAGCATTGTATTTATAGAACCGAGTAGAATCATTGTCAAATTGCTCGATATCAAAATGACGTGTGCTAAACTGGATTCTCCTGTGTCTAAATGAACCATATCTAGACTTGTGTGTAGTGTTATGTTACAGAAGTGTATCTTTTAACAGTTACGGCGGTAGTGGGCCTTTAATAATATTAACCCATTACATGATAAGGCAGATTTGTAACAAATTTGCTTATTGCCCTATGAAGGCTAAATCAGGAGATGGATGAAGCTTTTTAGTTGAAGGGTGGTGCCTGAAAAGCTTGGCGCTGCAGGTGCCAAACTATTCTGGTACCACCCTTGAACTATCAGTCAAACTTATTTCAAGCAAATGGGTGTACCAGGATGAAAATAGTTAAGAAAAACCAATTTACACATTCACAAAAAATGTATTCAGTGGGGCTGAAGCTCACACTTCTCTCATGAAATAAACTTCACAGACAAAACGTGACACTATACTTATCCACATCATCCCAAAAACTATTGTTTGGCCAGTACTGTTAGATTAATACCTCATATGTCTACGTTTGTGTGTGTAACTGTAAGCATGTGCATGGGGGCACTGTGAAAAAAACCAAAGACTTACCTATAAAGAGTTTGGCATCTACTTTTGGGTAGCTCTCTATCAAGCTTTTCACAACCAGTATAGCTGGGTCATTCTCACTTTGCACACTGAACAGGAGTTCATACTGAAATAAGAAAGACAATTAAAATTTTTTTACCCTTTGGGTTCAGTAGGGGTTTACTAGTTTAGTCACAATGATACGTGACTAAAACTGCAACTGACACCCAAAGGGTTGAAAATATCATAACCCAGTACAGCAGAACCTGTTTTGAGTAACAGACAACCTGTCATTAAAGACCAACATTTAGGAGGCTACAGCCACCAAAATATTGGTCTTAAAACTGAGGCTAAAAGCTTCAAATCTCTACACTGCCATGCTACATTATAGTACTCACAGATAAGGATATAGACCAATGGCTTTAGTTCAAGGGTAGTGCTAGAATAGCTTGATGCATAAAGGCATCAAGCTATTCTGGCACTACCCTTGAACTATTTCATTCAAACTTATTTCACACACTGGTGTATTTCGAATAAGGGTTAAATGACAGATGACATGATTCGCCGTTTCTTCAAGACTTTCTATTGAGAATGAGAGAGTGCCAGTGTTTTAAAAAGAAGTGGTTGTTGACAACAGACTCTGCTGTATTGTTAGCAATCCAAGCCCACCATGACGCAGGTCGCTTTAAAATAGCGAATCATTTTTAATTTATCAATATCAGGGAAAAAAAAAGTGAAACATATTTACCATTACCTTCTTCTGATAATTGCAACAATGTTAATAATAATATTGTCACTACTGATTTATTTGCAGTATTTAACCCATATCATACTGAGGCTAAAAGCTTCAAAAACAGCTACATTTTATAGTACTTACAGATAAGGATATAGACCAATTGGCTTTAGTTCAAGGGTGGTGCCAGAATAGTTTGGCGCCTAAAGACACCAAGCTATTCTGGCACCACCCTTGAACTATTTTACTAGTCAAACTTATTTCACACACTGGTGTATTCCGAATGATATTAAGGGTTAAACATTACAAACAGTAACTTACCCTCGGGTACTTGAGTTTGAAAAAGGTTTCTAGGTTGCTTTTAAGGTGTGGGTCGACACCCGTCAATGGTTTGATGATAGAAACACCGGGTAGTTCTTCATCAGGCACTAGCTCTACCTTCTTGTACAGGTGCCGAAGCCTGAAAACACGTTTATTTATAATCACTGTGAGATCGCTGAAATCAAAATCTCACAACCATCATACACAACAGCCTGCAACATTCAGCAACATAACAGAAAAAAAAAAAGTAACACTGGCTGTCACTGTGTCAGTAGCGCTTTTTGCCAAGGTGATTCCCGAAAGAATCACCTTGACAAAATGCGCTACTGACAGCCAAAGGGCTAACTAGGAACGTTACATTTAGTAATAGTACTAATGAACCCCAGCCAGAAACTGATGATAGTAGTATTAGTAGTAATACTAATACTTGAGTTACACTATAGTACGAGAAGTACATGTACGATCATTATCAGTTTCTGGCTAGGGTTTAAACATGGTACTTGTAGTTTTAAACATGGTAAATTACCACCACATGCAACCCAGTGTAACCAAAGGTATGTCCACCTGAAGGAACATGGATATAAATGAGTCCAGCAAGAAAACAAAAACATCAGAAGCCCTGTATACGAATGCTCAGGAGGTTCTTTGTCCCCTGCAGTAGGGCTGTAATCAAAATTTGTTCAGTGTCCAATGAGGACCATCAAACAAAGTGGATACACAATATCAAAATAATATCAATTAACTCATTATTTCAGTTTCATTTTCAATGGTAACTCTAAATGTTTAACCCTTTTACTCCCACTACTAACTGACTTTTGGGACTCAAACTCAAAGGGTTAATCTACATTTAACCAACCTAGAACTGTTGGGTTACAGTTCCCCTATGACAGACTTGTGTTTACTTAGTTAATCATTAATGTAATGTGATGATCAACACTAAATCATAACCCAACTCACAAAGAGAAAATAGTGCACAGTGATGGATATGCAATAGGGACAATCCTGCATATATATCTATCTGACTGCTGGGCTAATGTACTTCTGGGATGAGGAAAATTATGTTTAACCCATTCAGTCTTGACGCACTGCAGAGACAGATGGGTCGACCATGATAATTCAAGGGCAGTGCCAGATTAGCTTGGTGCCTGTTGGCGCAAAGCTAATCTGGCACTGCCCTTGAATTATCATGGTCGATCCATCTCCTGCAACTGGTGTATAGTCATTCGATGACGCCTCCAAAATTTGGGAAATATGGTCGTCGGGCTGAACGAGTTAACTTTAAACCCCTTGTCAATAAGGTCACCTGTAATATCAGCACGTTGGTGGCATGCACACGGAGTGGGGGGGTGGGGGTTAACCCTTTGGCCTTCGGTAGCGCTTTTTGTAGAGGCGATTCCTGCAGGGAATTGCCCCCAAAGAAAAGCACTACCAACAGCCAAAAGGTTGACTGGGCAGTGACCAAGTTACTATAGCGACTAATTTCGAAATTCGGATAATTTTGTGTTCCTGTCAATTACACTTACAGTCCTCCGCCAAGAGGGGTCATCCTAAATGCTAATTAGTCTGAAATTGCAGCCTACGCAGCCCAAGTGACCATGAACCCCCCAAAACTTTTACTGAGTAAAACCTTGAATGCTTTCTCTGTCCGAGTTCAAGCAATTATGCATATTATATATTCGTATGAAACCCTGCAGCTGTAGGCACAGCGAAACAGTCTGACTAGCTTATTATGTCTACTTTACATGGGCGTGAACGATACGGAAGCTATGCCTTCCCCAAGGCCCCCCTCGCTTTACGTGCGCACCTGACCGTGCCGGGACAAGGCGGCGACGGGGCATCCCTAACACTAGCCTGACCTGTACTTGGCCACGAAACAAACGCCAACGCGTGCGTGACTATGATTCACATGATCATGGAATGATTCAAATAAACGACGGCTAACGAAACAATACCATGCGCAAAAGACACTAAACTTGTCACCCCCCCAAAAAAACAAACAAAAAAAAAAAAAAAAAAAACAAACAAACAAAACAAAACAAAAAACAACAACAAACAAACAAAAAAAAAAACAAAAAAAAAACCCAAAACAAACAAACAAAAAACAAACAAAAGAACATACACACACACAAAACTGGCCGCATTGACTGCTGCTGCTCAAAGAATATTTTCATAATTTATGTCAATGTTTACTACACGAAAGATGCCGTGTCGGTCCGACACTGGGGTCTTACTTTTTCTAGGTTACAGTAATGTTCTCTGTACTTCATGAGAGGTAAGCATCATTACCCGCCGTGCAAGAGCTATTGATTCTCAAGAGCCCCTGCAGTTGCTGGGGCTCATGAGAATCTAAGCTTCTCGCCGACCGATCGGCTCCCGCTGTTCCTCAGGTTGCGAATGCTGTTTCAAGAACCTACGACTCTCTTTGTAATGTCACGATGCTCAGCCAACCATGCATGACTGACGACGGGGTCTCAGACTGTTACTACATACTAGGGTCAAGGGCACCCAATGATTCATCACAGCGACAAGTAGAGCATCCGTCTCTAGTCCAGGGCCATACAGTTTAACACTTAGCTAGTGAACCTGAATTTACTAAAAACCAATCGAGCGTACACAGAAAATTTATTATTGAGGTGACTTTCCCACAGACGCAACATCTTGGGCTTTCAATCCAAGTTGTACACCCATATTGGTCAGTTGCGTGCGTGAGCTTAGTCTTGCGCCTGCCACTAAGCCTAATGGCTTGTGCAGGACTAAACTCATGCAACTGGCCCAAGTACCGTATGGTGTCATTATGTGATTTTCGATCTTACGGTGTACATCAGTATGGTCCAAATGACAGACCAGCACACACCTGTGCCCTCTCATCAGTCACCGTAACCCCCCCCCCCCCCCCCCCAGACCACGTGATAGCTAGTATATCATTTTGAAACCCAGCCTACTCTATCCCACCTCCTTCCTAATCTTACTACTACTACGTGAACAAATAAAGCCTGTAACTAACTGATGTCACAGGAAAAGGCCACGTGGGGTTGATGACTGCTTGCACCAGCCTTATAAGCTACACCCTGATAAAATTCCATTGATTGATTGTACATTGCTTAACGTCCCGACAGCAACAAGGCTTTCTCAGGACGTGCCTGCACTGCTTGTGAAAAAAAACTAAACAGAAAATTGAATGTATGTCGCCAGCCGGTCAAATACATTAAATAAACCTACAACATGGGGCATAAATAAAGCTAAGACCATTTAGCAACACACATCCAATATCAAGAGCTACAGGCAGTGCAGACAGTAGGGAGAGTTTTAAAAAGGCAAATACAGGTGAATGGACAAAGGGTAGACAGAAACACATGCCCCAGAATAGAGAGAAAAACCCACCCTGTGGGGCTGACCAGGGTGACCCTGGGAACTAAAAAATACCTAACCCCACCCAAGTCCCCCAGGGCAGACCCGGTGATAAAATTCCAGGCATTTAGGCCACTCATCGTTTTTTTTTGTTTTTTTTCTTTCTGTGGGTGGCTTTTCTCCCCCAAACAAAATTTATCAAAAGGAAAACAGAAAAGTTAGAAACATGACGTTTCAGATCAAAGATCCTAAACCCTTGCAGCAACAGTTTTGAAGTTTTAGTCTTTTACTACATAAAAATGTATAAAATAATAATAATAATTTAAAAAATATTAGGCAGGTTGGGCGTGACTGCACTGTGGTAATGGTTCTTCCTTAGGAAAGGCAGCCTAAAATTCCTCTTGCGGGGCAATAAACATTTTTTTAAAAGCCTAAATACCATCCAGCCTCAGAATATTGTGGTACCTGGGACTGTGGGAGCCATACAAGTTAAACGTTTTAAACCTTTGCGTGTGGGTAGCAGTTTTAGTCATGATGATTCATACAGGAATCATTGAGACTAAAATCGCTACTAACACCCAAAGGGTTAAAAGTCAGACAACTTTTTCTGCAATGCCAATCACATAATAGTAGTGCTGAATTTACATGCATTCATAGAAAATCACAAATGGTCCTCAGGCCGACGCCAACCCTATGCTGCCTGTGGGCCTGATGTAGCTGATATTAATAAATAATAATACCGTTATTATATAGGCGCTTTTTCTCAATTTTGGGGAAATCGACTCAAAGCGCCGCGCCTGAAACCCAACACACACACTCACGAAACGGACACGGATTTACGCCATTTAAGACAAACACAGTACAAACACAGTACATCAAGACAAACGAAGGGCCAGTCAGCTACTGAAGTTACAGAGATTTTTGATCGCTTGTATTTGAGATTTGTAAAGTGGCCTGAGACCGGTACCAAAGTGTGGGGGGTGGTGGGGGGTGGGGGGGGGGTGGAAGAACCGGAGTACCCGGAGAAAGAACCCCCGACGACCTTCTGAAGGCATGCATACCGGTGCATGTAATACATGTACAGTTTGCACTAATACTCGGGCTGACCTGTAATAGTAATATTATTTTTTTTTAATGTCACCGGTAACACAGCTACTGTAGTAACACACACTCATTTCTTGACATTACGGAACTTCCTCATACCACCGGTGCCTTAGTTTCCCGTTTGAAGGCGGATTCAGCTATTGTAAACTCAGTAAAATTAATACTTAATATCTTAGCAACTTGATCTACTTCTTGTCAAAAATAAAGCCTACACATTTTTTTCCATTTATTTATAAATGGTCACCCATAAATTAAGTGTCACCCATCTAAAAAGAAAAACATCTGTAGCAACACACACACTGAGTTAGTCATTACTTAACTTCCTGGTACCACTGGTGCCTTGTTCACTTCTCGAATAACCTAGCCTACATTTTTTAATGAAAAACGAGGCAAAAGCTTGACCGATATATCAGGATATTGGACGTTAGTACATCATGGGTAGTGTCTGATCAACCTGATGCTTCTAAAAAGTGGAACCTGTACTAACAGTGGATACTCTTGGTTTGCAGGATACAAAACGGCATACCATTTTGATCACCCTACCATAATTTGCAAGTGTACTCCCCAAAAAGACACTCAGGGTGTACAGCACATGTACACTTTTTTTTATTCAAATGAGATGCTTAACATCTCATTTGAATAGAAGTGTACTTGCGGTGTACTCCCTGAGTGGGTTATCTGGTGAGTACCTGTACACCCAACAAACGGCAATGGGTATGGGCAGAAAACCATCTTAAAGAAACTTCCACAGGCAATGTAGTTCACTTTGGAAACTTTTTTCTGCTCCAAGGCACAGACACACTGCAGACATTCACAGGGCCCAGAGCTTACAGTCAGACAACGCGTGTCACCTACCGGTTAGTAATGGTAAGCTAGTTTGTTTGTTCACACCTGTTTAACAGGTGTGAACAAACTAGCTTACCATTTAGGTACCGGTATGTCGCTATCACATCCTGACATTCAGTGACAAGAGGTGGAGTAGTGCAGATGGGATGCATACAGTATTCACGAACAAACACCACCTGTAGGTGTTGACTAATGTGTACACATTTGCACTGGCCCACCTGCCGTCCAGTCACATCACCCTACACGGTCAAGTCCACAACACACTACTCAACATGTGCTGTGTAATTCTTAACCCGTTTAGCCCCAGGTGCTTTTCCCAACGACTATGTACCAGCTGCAGGAGGTGGATTGACCATGATAATTCAAGGACAGTGCCAGATTAGCTTGGCACCTAAAGGCACCAAGCTAATCTGGCACTACCCTTGAATAATCATGGTCAATCAGTCTCCTGCTGTACAGTGTTGCGGCTAAAACAACACAGCAATGACTGTATTTTCTCACACGTCTTAAAACGTTTGGTGTCAGCAGACAAATTTTGACCAACTTCCAAAGGCAGTTATTGAAAGTATTTTGACCTTCTCCCTGTTTGGTTTGGCAGCACCACACAGAACGAGCAATCCAAATTAATCAGAGTAGTAAAAACTGCATCGAAAATCATCGATTTGCTCGCTTTGGAGTCCCTCTTCCACGAAATAATGCGAAAAAAAGGCTAGATCCATCCTCAGAGATGATTCCCACCGAGCCCGTGAGTTGTTTGAGATGGTGCCATCAGGGTGCCGTTACAGAGCGATCGGAACACGCACAAGTGGAGCACGCACGAGTCGTTTTAAAAACAGTTTTTACCCAACGGCTGTCCAGACTCTTAATGATGCAAACAAACGCCAAACCTGACCCATCCATCCCACTGTTTACTGTATACATGTAACGTATACAGTATTGTCCAGCCATCAGCATATGATGCAAGTGACGTGTTTTTATGTTACGATATGTCCTCTGTGATTTGTGTCACTGTTAAATCGTGTTTATTGCCTTTACGTTTAGACAATAGTTATTAAGGCATGCGGGTGTATGTGAGTGAATGTATCTGAGGTTGTGAAGGTCAGTAAAATTTACAAGTATAAACCTAGGGTCAAGAGCGTCCATGTGGAGTGGGGCATATTCTCTTGTTACATCCACCATAGTACAGCCGGTTTTGCACAACCACCTTTACTGCAAGCAAAAAGTGGTCTCAAAACACAGGCACTCTCTCAAGCGAATGGTAAAAGGTGTCACTCGTTATTAAAGATCATCCGCTTAAATGATGGTTTAATAACAGGTAATCTGTAAAAAGTTGGCTGCTCATGTACTGCAGGTTCCATGGTACTACAATGTACAACTACAGGGAAAGCAGGAGCACACCCATACCCCCTCCCCTAAATCAGTATCTAATTAAATAAGAATAAAAATCAGAAAATGAGAATGAAGAGTTGAGCAATTTATGTTTAGGTAGATCTATTAAGTCATTGCATTCTAAATCATACAAATGATCCAACATACATAACATTTAAGTTTATTGAGCAATTCATGCCAAGATAACATTCTCAACTGCAACAAAGCCAAGCTATAAAGTTTGTCTTAGAACTAAGCTCAGTCAACAGATAAAGTGTGGTGTTTGTATTACTACTGACAGTCTGTAGTCTGTTTGCCTTATACATGACAAGAATGTAGTAGTGAGTAGACTAGTACACATCAGACTACACTATTGTGCATAATAACATGATGCTTGACAGTAATTCAACCAGCAGTATGTTATTATAATGCAGACGATTATACCAGAAAGCACATCAGTCATCAGCCGTAGAAGTTCTAGTCAGAAGCTGAGTAATAACAAAATAACATTGACAAACAACATAAACAATGTCATCAAGTAATTTTTCACAATGACTTTGTCTAGAGCTACAAAATCATTTTATTTACCAATACAAATTATAACATATTGGACGTCCTGAGTCAATTTCAAGGGGCCCTGGTATTATGGTAATGGTAGCTCTGTAAAGCTGCTAATGGTTTGGACTGTCAGTGTCACTCTGAAATATCGCAGGTTTGAACCCGGGTGGTGTCTGACCGCTTTTGTTTCCATGAGGAATAATTTTCAAAAACAGAACAAAAGTGTAAAATCTGTAAATTTATGCTATGATATCAATTAAAATGGAAAGAACAAATTTAAAAAATGCCTTTCCTTGACGCAGTAATACACTAGCCCATTGGCTGTTTGTTGGTAGCGGTTTTGGTCGCAGTGATTTATGTACAGGAAATGAGGAATCATCGTAACCAAATCCGCTACAGAGAGTAAAAGGCTAAACTGGACAAATCAAAAGGAAAACAGGGGGGCGGTCCATACACCCTATCACGCACGCTACCAGGCGTCACTGATTATTTACTGACCAACGCAATAACAATGCGTGACTCATCTGGGATTGCCCTCAGAGTCACACTGTTCGCCTCTGAACTGGGTCAATAGCAACGATAGCTTTTCAGTACGAAAAATGTTGCAACCTATTGGCACTAGCCGACTGCTGTAATAGTAATATGTCGCCAACACTGTAAAGTCACGATCTGACTTTTAAACGAGTAATCGATTTACCAGTCGCTACACGATGAGACTAATGTCGGGAGGAAATCCATGGTTTGAAATAACCAACGCGGAGGGAGGATAAACAATCTGAACAAACATTGAGCAGAAGGAGGCTATCACGGCTGTGCATCGGCGCAAAGCGGCAACAAAAACTAAACTGTGGAAGAATGCCACAAATTCCTGAAAACCCAACCCATCCCATTATCACAACGAGGGGAGGGGGGATGGGGCGGGGGGGGGGGGGGGGGGGGGGGGGGGGGCATGGCTGGAATGGACATGGCCTTGAATACATTCATTTTTCGCCGGCGGTTCACACACAGCACTTGTGTTTGTAATGTGTAAAAAGAACGGCCGTTCCTTTTCACATTACGAGAAATAAATAATACCCCGCAGCAAGAGCAGAACATAATGAAAACGCTGAAAAACCAAAGCGAATCCTGAATAATTATGAGTTAGAACGCAAAAATAAGCCGTGCGGGTAAAGAACATGAGGTTGATATCTAGTGCGAGTGTCATCACCACTATCTCCGCCATAGTGATGCACCGTAGCAAACAGCGACCAGGATCATCTCGGGTTTTTTTCGACGCGAAAACAGACGAAAACGGTACTCACCCAAATGAAATTGCTAATAAATGGATGAACCAGTCGAAGAGTGATCCACAGAATATTGCCAGTGCTAAGAAGGTAGCAGCTATATCCACAAAAGACATATCGACATGATGATGAGTATGCCGGCAGCCGACTGCCTTCCTAAATAACTTGACAAGAGGAGCTAACTGCGCCTTTCAGTGGGCGGGTCAGAGCGAGGCAGAATGTATGGTAAATCAACTCGCTCATAAATACACAAACCAACATGAATGGCAGACGGCTTGTAGTAGTAGTAGTAGTAGTATTGTGAGGACAAAATAGGCCGTGAGGCCTTTATAAATGTCCTTTCTTTCTTTAGTTCCTTTATGGGTCTGCTATGCATGCAATTTTCCTATAAAATCATTCATCATAGGAATAAAAAATCTCTTTAAATTTTGGTAATTCGTCCAGCTGGTTTTTAAAAGAATTTATATTAGATGCTTTTTTTTAATGAAACTGGTAAGTCATTCCAAACAATGGCAACTCTGTTAGTAAAACAAAACTTCCGCAGGTTAGTGTTACAGTGCTGTACAAAGATTTTCCCTTCAGAATTTCGGGTTCTGTCACAGAATGGTGTGGCAAAAAAGTCGTTCCACTTTAGGTCGTCGATGCCATTATAAATTTTAAAAACCTGGATTAAGTCTCCCCGTATTCTACGTCCGCGTAAGGAGTGTAATCCAAAGTATCTGAGTCTGTCTGAATAAGTCATATTTCTACATTCTTTGACCAGCTTTGTTGCTCGTCTCTGTACCCTTTCGAGTGCAGCTGATTGTCTCTTTAAACCTGGGTACCATACAGTGTTTGCATACTCTAAATGTGGTCTGACTAGTGATTTATACAGTTTACTAAAAAATGTCCTTGTCCAAATAATTAAAAGCTCTCTTAATTACTCCAACCATTTTGTTGGCCTTATTGATGCAGTTCTGAATATGGGGGTCAAAAGATAGAACTTTGTCGAAGACCACACCTAAATCTCTTTCCTCCTCACAAGATACCACCTTTTTAATGTTGCTGTTCACTTTCATCAAGTAATCGTGTTCAGGATTGTTCCTTCCAGCATGTAAGACCTTGTATTTCTCTACATTAAAATGTAAGTCCCATGTGTCGGACCACTCTTGCAAGTGATCCAAATCGTGCTGCAACGCGTCTTTATTGCTCGATTCATTATAGATTTTAGTATCATCTGCGAAAATTTTGCACATGCTATTAACACAATCTGGCAAGTCATTTATAAATATCGTAAATAATATAGGTCCTAAGATGCTACCTTGAGGTATGCCGCTCAGTACCTTTATTTTGTCAGATTTTGCTTCTCCAACCTTTACCATTTGTTCTCTTGCATGTAAAAAACTTCTTATCCAGTTGGAAATGTTTCCACATACACCATAGGCCTCTAGTTTCTGAAGAAGCCGTTCATGAGGAACAGTGTCGAATGCTTTTCTAAAGTCTAAGTATATGATGTCAACCGTTTTTTTTGTTGTCCAGTAAGGAGGTTATATCATCCATAACCTGTAGTAGCTGAGTAACACATGATCGTTTCCTTCTAAAACCATGTTGGCATTCAGTGTACATATTATTCACCATGAAATGATTAACGATCTCATCTCGGACTATAGACTCTAAAACTTTACATACTATACACGTTAAGCTTACTGGCCTGTAGTTTCCTGCATCTGACCTAGAACCTTTTTTAAAAATCGCACTTACCTCTGCGGTTCGCCAGTCTTGCGTTGCAATCATTGATTCAAGGGAAAAAGTAAACAATGTGCAAAGTGGCTCTGCCAACTCATTACACAACTCTTGTAAAACTCTGGGAGGGATGCAGTCTGGACCTTGAGCTTTGGAAGGATTCAACTCCTTGGAATGACTGCGTGGGATTGCTTGGGTAATCGATGAATGAGAAAACAACTTGCGTACATAGCAATACATACGTAAGAGGCAACAACTGAACACTGAATAATATTTTTAAATATTTCTTAATATTTTAAAATATTTTAAATATGTTTTAATATTTTAAAAATATAATAATAATAATAATAATAATAATAATAATAATAATAATCATCATGGCTTGACTTCGCGAACGAAGATTCTATAGGGCATCTGCGAAGCAGGACGTAATGCGCTGCAAGGCTCTCTGTGTGTGTGCAACGAGGGCAGCGTCATCAGCAAAGAGCAGCTCACGAATCAGTTAGTCTAGGGTTTTCGTGTGGGCCTGCAGTCGTCTGAGGTTGAACAGGCTGCCATCGAGACGATACCTGATGTACACTGCGTCGTCATCGTCGAGGTCCACTGTGGCCTGCTTCAACATCATGCTGAAGAAGATGGTGAAGAGGGTCGGTGCCAGCACGCAGCCTTGCTTCACGCTGTTGCGAATGGGGAATGGTTCTGAGAGGTCACTGTTTAGTCTGACCTGGCCTTGCTGGTCCTCGTGGAGCTGGACGATCATGTTGAGGAACTTTGGGGGACAGCCTAGTCGCTCCAGGATCTGCCACATACCTTGCCTGCTCACAGTGTCAAACGCTTTTGTTAGGTCGACAAACGTTACGTACATCCCTTTGTTCTGCTCGCGGCACTTCTCCTGAAGCTGTCTCAGCACAAAGGCCATGTCGGTGGTACTCCTGTTGGCTCTGAAGCCACACTGGCCCTCAGGGAGGTGGTCTTCAGCGATGGCAGGTACCAGCCGATTCAGGAGCAACCTTGCGAGAATTTTCCCGGCAATGGACAGCAAGGTAATTCCACGATAATTAGAGCAGGCAGACTTCTCTCCTTTGTTCTTGTACAGGGTGATGATGACTGCATCACGGAGATCCTTTGGTAGTGTTCCTTTTTCCCAGCAGCAGAGAAAGAGGTCGTGGAGCTTGTTGTGCAGTGCTGGGCCTAATAATAATAATAATAATAATAATAATAATAATAATAATAATAATAATAATAATCCGGCCCTACTTCCCCCCCCCCCCCCCCCCTCAAACAACAACAACAAAACAAGATGACAATTTCATCACTACAAAGTCTCGACCGTATTGTTTGGAGCTTAGATGTGTGTATCTTCTAGGAACATTCAGCGGAGTAGTTCATATTTTTAGGCTTATTATGCTGATCCATTCCCCTCCTCTCTAAGCCAACCTCTGATCAACACACACGTCGGCGCACACAGTTCATAAGACGGACACACGGCGCTTCCCGCCATTAGTACGCTCTGTGGGCTCCAGCAACAGGAACCATCTCCTTCCGCAACTCTAATCCACCCTCTGATCCACACACCTGCACACATAAATAAAGACGGACACACGGCGATTCCCGCCATTCATAAGCTATGTGGTCTGGTGTAGCATAGTCTATTCTCAGTGAAGAAGAATAATAACACGAGCAGCGAAATGACGTCCCCCAACTTCAGTCAAGCGCTTACAGGTCACAATCCTACCCCAGGGCCGGACAACAGCAGGCTTATGCAAACACTGTTTATGAAAAATCATGCGGGTATTAATGAGAAGATAGTTTTTTTTTCGTCCTGAGAAAAATTAACACACACACACACACACACACACACACACACACACACACACACACACACACACACACACACACACACACACACACACACACACACACACACACACACACACACACACACACACACACACACACACACGAGCGCGCGCGCGGCGCTTTGGCGCCAAAAAGACGTTCTCTTGCAAGGTTTGCGTAGCTAGACGTGTTGACGTCATTTTTATAGGCTTGTTACTTTTTTGCCAGAATTTCTGCCCCACACGCCAAAAACGTCATGTGCATGCCCCGGAATGCGATCCAACCAGCCCCATCTTAAAGTCTACCGTATTTTTAATACGGTAGACAAAAACCAGGAGGCAGAACAATCACGAACTTGCGCTTTGCGGACGACATTGATGGCCTTGCAGGAACAGAGAAGGAGCTAGCTCAGCTGGTGGAAAAGCTGGATAGTACAGCCATTGCATATGGGATGGAAATCGGTGCAGAGAAGACCAAACTGATGACCAATAACGCCAGTGGCATTGGCACTGAAATCATGGTTGGAGGCCAAAAACTGGAAACAGTTAAGAAATTCAAATACTTAGGAGCCATTGTGACAGATGAGGGATCAAAACCAGAAATACTGTCCAGGATTGCGCAGACAACAACAGCACTGACAAGATTGAAGACCATATTATGGAAGGACAGAAACATCACACTCTGCTCCAAGATCAGACTGATGCGCTCCTTAGTCATCTCAGTGTTCTTGTTTGCCTGCGAGTCATGGACCCTCACAGCAGACCTTGAAAGGAGAATACAAGCCACTGAAATGAGATGTTTTCGAAGGCTGCTTGGCATCTCATACAGAGATCACATCACAAACGAGGAAGTGGGAAGCAGAATCAGGCAAGCCATCTGGCCCAATGAAGACTTATTAGCCATTGTGAGAAAACGCAAACTGAAGTGGTATGGGCATGTCACGCGTTCAGCAGGGCTTGCCAAAGTTGACAATCCTGCAAGGCACTGTGCAAGGAGGACGAAAGAGAGGAAGACAGAGGAAAAGGGAGGACAATATCTCAGAGTGGACAGGACTGAAGCTGGGCGATACGCTGAGAATGGCAGAGAACAGAGAGGAATGGAGGGAGCTGGTTGCCAAGTCATCAGTGGTGCCCCAACGGTCGGCAAGACTACGGGATATAGATAGATAGATAGATAGATAGATAGATAGATAGATAGATAGATAGATAGATAGATAGATAGATAGATAGATAGATAGATAAATAGATAGATAGATAGATAGATAGACAAAAACCAAAAAGATACAAAACAAAAATAAAGAAAAGACTCAACCAACCAACCAAAAAACCAATCAACCAAACAAACGACTAACAAACAAAACTGAGTTGACCGACATTATCATGGTCACTGAAGGCGGCGGGCTACTGGCGGCCGATCCCGCCTTAACACGACACTGATTAGCCCCGCCCCCCCCCCCCCTTCCCTTTCCCCCCTCCCCTCACTAGACAAAATCAACTGCCCAACCATGACCTACCTGGGGTTGTTCAGCTTGACTGTAAAGTGAACATACATAGTTGTTGTTTGTAGGTTTTTATTTTTAAAAATTATTATTATTATTATTATTATTATTATTATTATTATTATTATTATTATTATTATTATTGTATATTGTAGGTGCGATTGAAAGGAAGCATTTTTTGCCCCCCCCCCCCCCCCTTCTGCTGGTGAACCCTTTTCATCCTGATACACTATTGCTTAAAAAAAATGACTTTGATAGCTTTGATAGTTCAAGGGTGGTGCCACAATAGCTTGGCGCCTCAGGCGCCAAGCTATTCTGGCACCACCTTTGAACTTAAATGGTTGATATATAATCTGTAATGTAGCCCTCCTAGGACAATAAGAAAATGTGTAAAAATCAGCCACAGGATGTAATGGGTTAACGTAGCTCGGCGTTCGTCTTTTCAGTCACCGACATCACTGACTCCGGCGCCGGTAGAACAGCCAGCTGAAATCCGAGCTCGTATCAGTGTTGGTTCAGTGAATCTGATAAATACGGGCCGGGAGCCACCAAGTGACACCGCGTTTCGCGACCGCGTTGTTGTAGTGATGCTAAATTGACATAACACTGAGAAGGAAAAAAGAATCACTTTGTAAGCAAAAGGTCTTCGGGCCGATGTCAGCCTTAGCTGGCCCGCGCACAGTTCAGCGTGCGCGGGCCAGCTAAAACTAACGTCGGCCCGAGGACAGGGCGTGCCCGTGGAGCCAGCCGCCAGTCAGTTGCAGGAAACCTTTTAGTCCGAGCTGCCGGCCAGCACTAAACTGCCAACCACTGAACTCAGTGTCCGCCTGCACTGCAGCGAGTTTTTTTTTTTTGGGGGGGGGGTGGTAGGGGGTGGGGGTGGGGGGGGGGGCGAGGGGGTGGTGTGTGTGTGTGTGTGTGTGTGTGTGTGTGTGTGGGGCGGAGGGGTGGTGGTGGCCGTGGTGGTGGTAGTGTGTGTGGGTGGGTGGGTGGGTGGGGGGGGGGTGTCGTTGCGTGGAGCTAAAAATAAATCAAAACAAATCCATTTGGACTATGATAGGCTATTTAGTAAAATTACGTGTAATTCTGTTTAGAGATCCCAGTACAGGTGCGCGTTGTAACAGATACCGCGGCCGTTATGACTGGAGCGCGTTAAATATACTGATTTGTATTTGAAGAGCCGGCCCTTTCACTGTTGCCCCCGTCACCGCGTGTGGCTATTTCAGGTAGAGGGGGCTGGTGACTGTACAAACAGTTTTAAATTTGACTGAACAGATAAGGAATCTCGAGTCACCGGTTTACAAAATCTTGTTCACTGAGTTCAGTAGGTTGTGCCTGCTGTCCTGGCCCGCTATATCGCTGCCGAGGAAAGGTGACAGACAAAAGATCATAGAGGAGGGGGGCATTGAGAGGCGAGGGGGGGGGGGGGGGGGCGTGTTAAACCGAAGATTGGCTAAGCAAATTTGGGAGGGGCCGGGGGTGGGGGAGGGGGGGATTGGGGTGGGGGTGGGGGAGGGGGTGGCGACGTAGGGTCTCGAGGTCACTTGATAAGTTGAATTCAGTGTACACAGTGGGGGACTACCAGGACTGCCCAATAAGCTTAACTCATTCTACCCCAACACCGAAATCCTTAAATTTTTCCGTTGTCCTCTGAAGACTGCATTGCCGTGCATGACACAGCTCGACCATGAAAGTTCAAGGGTGATGCCAGAATAGCTTGGCGCCCACAGGCGCCAAGATATTCTGGCATCACCCTTGAACTATCATGGTCGATCTTTATCTTGCTGTGGTGTGTCTGGGGTAGAATGAGCTAAAGGTCCTCGGGCCCACGACGGCCGCAGTGGACCCGCACACAAAACTGAGACGATACTGATACGTTCTGATTCTGTATGATTTTGAGATGAAATATTTATTATTTGTCGTATCTCATTGATGCCGTGGGAATTTTTGCCGCCAATGATATCAATAATGAAAAAAAGAATTACAGCAGTTGGTCAGTGTTAATAAAACAGTAGCTGGCGTCAATACTTCATTTGGAGAAATGGTCTCACGTGTCCAGTGAAACTAAGTGCATATTTAATATACATAATTTATTGTCTTCAAAGTTTGGAAAAAAATCTTAAATCTTGTAATATTTGTGACAAGTTGTAATGTTATATAAGGTACTCCATATGTTAACCAGTACATTGCGTTTGCACTTTTAGTCTTAGCTGTCTTCTCATGTTCTCTATTGTTGTAAACTTGTCTTAACCCTTATCATTCGGAATACACCAGTGTGTAAAATAAGTTTGACAAAAATAGTTCAAGGGTAGTGCCAGAATCGCTTGGGGCCTCTAGGCGCCAAGCTATTCTGGCAATACCCTTGAACTAAAGCCATTGGTCTATATCCTTATCTGTAAGTACTGTAATGTAGCTTGCATGTGGCAGTGTACAAATTTGAAGCTTTTAGCCTCAGTATGATATGAGTTACCACTTTGGTACCGGTCTCAGGCCAATTATACAAATTTCAAATACAAGCGATCAAAAAATCTCTGTAACTTCAGTAGCTGACTGGCCCTTCGTTTGTCTTGTACTGTGTTTGTCTTAAATGGCGTAAATCCGTGTCTGTTTCGTGAGTGTGTGTGTTGGGTTTCAGGCGCGGCGCTTTGAGTCGATTTCCCCAAAATTGAGAAAAAGCGCCTATATAATAACGGTATTATTATTATTATTATTATTCAGCAACGACGATTTCAGCGAATAGTTATGCATCAGTCTTTTCAAGTCATTGCGGATATCTTTCCTCCATACCCCAACAAAAGATAACGGAAAATAAAATCTTTGAAAATAACACATTGTAAGCATTTTTTCCTTTCCCACATACCCAGGGGCGGATCAGTTACCTCGGGGGAGGGGGGAGGGGGAAGGGGGTGTTCCAACTTTTTGTTTGTTTGTTTGAGACCTTCAACCTGATACAAAAGGCCTCCCCGGCGCTAGACCTTGCTTCCAGGGTCCGAAAAAATCGAAAAGCTTGAGGGGTGGGGGGGGGGGGGGGGGGAGAAGAGAGACAGCGCGTGCGTGTTAAGACTAACCATTCGCCAAAATAAAATATCAAACAATGGTGGGAGGAGGGGCGGGGGGGGGGGGGGAGGGGGCGGAGGGGCAAACACCCCGAACAGGGACTTTGTTATAGCACTTTAAAGAAGTTTGGGGGGGGGGGGTCCGGAACCCCGGACCCCCCCCCCTCTCCATATCCGCCCCTGACATCCCACCCCCCAAAGGGCCCCCAACCCTACTTCAAAGGTGTCTCTCCCAAACACCACCCAATGATAGTCAAAACTTTTACTCAAATATCGAAAATGTTCACCGATGATAGGTTTCAGTATCTGTTGGTTTCTTCTCATGTTTGTGTTTGAGAAAAACACCCCCCCCCCCCCCCCCCCCCCAAAAAAAAAAAAAAAAAAAAAAAAACCAAACAAAAAAAAACCCCAACAACAACAAAAAAACAACAAACAAACCAACATTTCTTCTCGTAATAAGAAATGGAGTTTAATATTCAGGCTATTCAATAATACAATTTTAAATTTCAATTGAATAATACAATTCAATCAGCATTTCCCCCCTTACCACACCCCCATCCCCCATTGGTCTCACCCCCAATCCCCTCCCCCTTCCACCCACTTCCCCAGCAGGCCCTCTTCCACACACCAACCAATGATAATCAAGACTTTCACTCTAATACCGTAACTGAAAATGTTCACCGATGATAGGCTTCAGTATCTGTCGGTTCCTTCTCATGTTTGTGCTGGAAAAAAAAACCAACTATTTTCTCCCAAGAAGAAATGGAATCTAGCCAGAAGACAAGTTCAGCAAAAAAAAGTTTGGGCTCCGAGACACAAAAGACCTTCTGTCATGCCTTTGCCTAAAAGCAGAATGACAGTGGTGTACAGCCGTCATTACCGTCGCATTCACCTTTTTATGTTTTTATTTTTATTTTTTATAAATGCACTGCAGTTGCGATTTTCGAAATTGTTTATTTGAACAGTTGCCGGCAGAACAGAATTGTAAGTACGTGATTTTCTTTTTCTTTCTTTCTTCCGTTTCAGGTCCCAGATTTTTACTGGCAATGCCAGCACAAGTTTAAACTGACCGTAAGTGCAGGCAATGTTTATGATCGGCGTAAATTGACTCAAACGCTCCATCACAAGGTAACCCATCGGCAGTTCTAACGGCCTTCTGTGACATGGCGTGCGTCGAGCGTTTTGCACGTGCACTGACAAACTCGGCAAGACAGAACGGAAAACTAGTCGAGTCGCCGATCTAGGCGTAGCTACAGTGTCTATGATTTGATTCAGCTGTGATTTATCAGTGACTGTGAAACTAAAATCGTCGCGACGGGTCAGGTACACAAACTTAAAATTCGTCACTGCATACAAGAATTTACTATTATTATTATTATTATTATTATTATTATTATTATTATTATTATTATTATTATTATTATTATTATTATTATTATTATTATTTGTGCCGGCTCAAACGACTAACCATATACACATACTTTCAACATGATATGACCATTTACTATCGTTTATTGATAACCTTTAACTAATAGTCACGCAGTACAATCCTTTCACTACTGACAACCTAGCGATAATTCTCGACGATAAGTTTTAACACACTACAGTCATATCACATACGTCACTATCAAGTAACCTATTTTTTTTCAGTCGCACGATTCACGTCGTATCAACCCGAAATTAACCCATTTAACCCCAAGGCCGCATTTCCCAAATTTTGGAGGTGTCGCCTAACGACTGTGTCAGTACCAGTTGCAAGAGATGGAGCGACTATGATAGTTTAAGGATAGTGCCAGTTTAGCTTGGCGCCATCAGGCGCCAAGCTGATCTGGCACTACCCTTGGATCATCATAATCTATTCATCTCCGTTCTGCTGTAGTGCGTTGGAGCTAAATAAGTGACAAAGAGTGGACGATTCTAAAATAAAATTAAACCAAGCGAAAACAAATCAATAACTGACGCTTACGCCGATTTAAAATTGAAACCTGTTGAAAAACATATTGTCCTTTCTTATTTGAAGCCACTATAGTGATAGGCCTGTTACCACAAGTCAATAAACAGTTCTGTGAAAGTTCTTATTGAAATTTCCTTGAATACCGTGCATCCGAGTTTCTCAGTAAGGACCGTACACATGACTGAGTCTTTTAAGGGCACAGTGGTTGGGAGAATGTTTAGTACTGAACTGTTTCTTATTGTTTTGGACTATCAATTGAACTGTTTATTACAGTTGTGGACTTTCATTGCCTCTCTTCGTTAAAAGGAAGGTTGACTATTTCATTCAACACGTTTCTCATTTACAATAAATGTCAGTTCTTGTGTTGTTGTTTTTTCCCGACTGGCTAGTTTTGCCTTTGCACATCAGTGTTTTGTACTTTACACGTGCATCGTTTATTGAACACATCATGTCATTCAACGATTTTCAAATTTAACTCATTTATTCCCGACACATCACAGCAAGATATGAATCGACCATGATAATTCTATGGTGGTGCCAGATAGCTTGGCGCCCATGAGTTAAAATAAGCGTCAGTGTTGTTTTCCCCGTCTGGCTAGTTTGCCTTAGAGCTGTATGCTCACTTTTGCGTTGATACAGTGTGCTATGCCGACCAACTGTGACGCAAGAGCCTGGCTTTTGTCGTCAAGTTGAAACTGAGGCCGGTCGGGCTCAACGCGGCAGCAAGAGACACAGATTCTTATAAGCCCCTGCGGGTGCATAGGTCCACAAGGATCTATGTCTGCTGTAGATGATCACTAAGGCTGGCATACGAGCTTGTGTATCACACGGTCAAGAGGTCAGACTAAGTCTAATTTTGAAAGTAGCGAGTTATCATCATTTTCTTTGTGGGATTAAATCATACTACACTATCTTGATGTGTGGGCTGAGTCCAATCAGAACTGCTTGTATGCGACAGCCGTCAAAACCACCAGACCTACAAATATACTGATCAACAAAAGAAACGCGAAGTAGCCCCTTTTCAAATCACATTTAATCCAACAATTGAAAGTCGATTTCGGACAAACCATACAACGGATGTTATCGACATTTTAGGAATGAAATCATGGACACCAACGTAATCAGTGTGGTCGAAGTTTATTCTGTATTTGGAGCAAGCGGGACAGCACAAAGTCAATATGGCGTTTGACCCCCATTGGCGTTGATGACGGCCGCTTGGCAGCATCGGCGCATAGAGTGCATCAGGCGGTTGACAGCTGCCCTGGGAATGTTGTCCCAGGCCTGGACTTCACAACGGTATTTTCCAATTCTGCGGCTGTCGTTGGTCTGGCGCGGCGTACAGCGGTGACCTCCCTTTGCAGTTGGTCCAGAGATGTTCGATGGGATTGAGGTCCGGGCTGAGGGCAGGCCAGCCGGGCTTGACTGGGATGTTGTGATGCTGCAAGAAGTGCTGGGTGATACGTGCAGTGTGTGTACGCGCATTATCTTGCTGCAAGATGAAGTTTCTGCGCCCCTGAGAAAATGACTGGACATATGGGTGTAGTACTTTTTCAATGTAGTGCTGAGCTGTGATGCCATTTCCGCGACGAGTCCACGGAAGAACACAGCTCCTACTATCTGGTTCAGGGTAATCCCACCCCAAATCTTACGCTTGGCCCGCCCAAGGCATTGTTCTCCAGCACACAGCCATCAGCATAAGGGTCACCCCTTTTCCGCCACACTCTTATGCGCCCATCTGTATGGCTGATGCAGTAGCGGCTCTCGGCATCCGTGAACAGGACGTTCTGCCACTGTCGCCAGGTCCAGTCGACATGATCCTGTGACCACTGTAGGTGTGCACGGCGATGACGGTCAGTAAGAACAGGTCCACGGGCTGGACGGCGGTTGTGCAGATTATGCTCCTCTAGCCGTCGTCGCACTGTCTGGCCACTGATGGGTCCCTGGTGGTTGCCGATAACTTCTCTTGCTGTTTCCTCGGCCGGCTGAAAGCGATTTCGCACGTGAGCCCGGAAAATATGGCGGTCTTACCGTGGAGTTGTCAGCAGAAGACCCGTTGGCATGATAGCGGTGCTGCAGCCTGTAAATAGTCGATATGTGACATCTAAAGGCCACTGCCGCAGCTTGTGGATCTTCTCCGGCTTCCAAACGCCCGAGAGTTCGTTCTCTTTGGGGAGCACTAAGTCTTGGCATGGTTGATGTGGCAACGGCAAAAGTGACAGAAGGCGTAACACTGCTGATTTTTGCATTGCTGAACACAGTTCATGACCCAACATCACCAATACGGGTGCCTAACCAATACGGGTGCCTCGTGCACAGGGAGGGAACACGGTTACTACAGTACGGTGACTGCATGCTTACATGTTGTTGCTCGTACACTGGCTATCAAAAATAGTGTAACTTGTATTTTCGTGGATTTATCATACAAATACAACATACACTCGAAGTTCGCGTTTCTTTTGTTGATCAGTATATCAGTAAGCAGGACCCAGCAATATATAATCAACCACTGAGACGCGCTCGACGGTAGAGTTCGAAATAGCTCAGGCGGTTAAGCGTCGGAGCAAGAGAGAGAATGGAATCGCCGGGTCGTGGGTTCGAGTCCCCGTCCCAGCTCCGGTAGCTGGACTCGCAATCCAGGGAAAAAAGACGGGCTTGTTCCAAAGCATGTCCGTTGAAAGGTCCTGGTAAATCAATGTGGCACAGTTGCAGTGCGCCTGAATTGATCATACTCCATAAGCAATAGATTTCCCTGTCTCCCATAACCCGCCCGTCAGGGCCGTCCATTATCACCACGGTGTCCGTGGACGTTAAACCCCGAACTAACCACCATCACCACCACCAGCGCTCGACGGTCAACAGCACAATCTATTAATTATCACACGCTGGCTATCCAGAGAGTCAACCTCTTACTAATTACAGTAGAACCTGTTTTGCCCAACCACAGGAAAAAACAAGATGGGATGAACCATAACCCACAAAGTCCCTTCTATATGAGAGCTGTTCTCGCTGTCTGTACCTTTTGTTTTTGACCTGATTCTGATGTTGAATTATCTCCTATTGAAAAGGTTTCGCAGATCTGCCTATGCGTCAGGGAGTTCTATAAGGGGCGCAGGACATACGCGTCATTGATTTGTCAAACGTCATTTGTCATGACGTAAGTTTGAGGTTTTACGTAATTTTATATTTTACGTGATATGAGTTTCACTTTCGCTTCATAGGCTTGAGAAAATGGTGACACAACTAAAACTTAACGGTACAATTTCAGTCTTGCTGTAATTTGTGTGAAAGCATATTGACTTTACCTAGCTGCAGGCTGGTATACTAAGTACAGGGGTCACCTGCATGCTCTTCTGAAAGCGCGTCGATGTGTGTGTGCGTGTTAGTGCGTGCATGCGCGCGCGCTCCAAACATCTCCAAGAGGCATAGATCCTCATGCGCCTGGAGGGCGCATGAGGATCTATTCCTCTTGGAGATGCCCGCATGTTTGTGTGAGAGAGAGACTGAGCCGCGCGCGCGAGAGAATGACGTCATATTTTAGAGTATTATATCAGTGTCAGCGGGGTGACGGAGTTGCCTCTTTTACGTCACCGCCAATGTCTGACATTCTCTAGAAGTAAAGTATTTTTTTTTTAGTGTTTTAATTCTTTTCTGAAAAGAATTAATTTTTACTAAAGAAGTTGAAAGGATACAAAGCTGGCTAACGAACTCATCCAATGTCTTTCTGCAAACTAGCTGTATGCAAAAGTTCAAATAAATATGACAAAAATTACGGACTCAAATCTGGGTCAACCGACTTCCTATAAACGGTTGTTTATGTCTTCAATGAGACATTCAGTTACAATATGCTCGGAGGCTCTCTTAGCCACCCACTTAAAAAATTATTTGGCCAAGTTTCAAGCTTGTGTGTACATAAATATCGGAGATTCTCTTGTTTACATACATATGCACACACATACATACATACGCACATACATACATACATACATACATACACACATACATACATACACACGCACATACGGCGCTTCGCGCCAAATGTACGTTCAGCAGCGAGGTTAAGAAGAGGTCTAGACATGACGTAATTTTTATCTTGTTACTTCAATTGTTAGAGGTTTAGCATGCCCGCCTTTGACATCATTAACATGCTATTAAATTCGCTCCACCGCGACCCGCCGTCCTAAAAAGGTCCCTTCTATAAATAGAATGGACTTAAAAATAGTTTAACACATTCCAGACTGACATAAGACATACGGATACGCGGCTGTAGCTAAAAAGACATGTGCTTGCTTAACTCATTCTACCCCAGACACACCACAGGAAGACAAGGATCGACCATGATAGTTCAAGGGTGATGCCAGAATAGCTTGGCGCCTATGGGCGCCAACGGCATCACCCTTAACTCTCATGGTCGATCTGTGTCCTGCACTGCAATGCCTAGTGCAGTCTTCAGAGGACAACGGCAACATTTAGGGATTTCGGTGTTGGGGTAGAATGAGTTAAGAGAGAAGTCTGGACTGGCAAAACACCGTCACAGGTCTGTTATTAAAAAGCATCACTGATTTAGGTGCATGGCTACAGGTGATCTCTAATAAGGATGGTCGCACAAAACAGGTTTAGCTGTAGCGGGATTGGTAGTTTGTTTTTGTTTTAAACATCTACATTAGGGTTTTACGCGCAGTGGGAGGTGCCATTAACCCCTACCCTGCCACTGTCGAATCGTTTCAAGTGTTTCCCTGAAATCCTTGTTCATTCAACGACTACAGGGCACACAATCCAAGGAACATGGATACAAACAGGTCTCAGCAAGAGGCATAGATCCTCATGAGCCCCCGCAACTGCGGGGGCTCATAAGGATCTATACCTCTTGCAGTTGGGTAATGTACAATTTCTCTCGGCAGTAAAAGGGGTCAAGGGGCGGGCACCGCTAGCAGGGCAGATAAACTGCGGAATGCCATGGAAACACGTATGCAACACCGTGTATTTAGATGGTCACCTTTTGTCAGTCATTGGCCAATTCTGTTGCACTTTTTGTAATTTCACGTTTCAGTGAGAAATCTTAACCCCTTCACTGCCGAGAAAAGTAGACGCAATCTCACTGCAAGAGACATAGATCCTAAATAGCCCCCGCAGTTGCGGGGGCTTATGAGGATCTATGCCAGTTGCTGACATAACTTTGTATCCACCTTTCTTGCACGGCTGTTACTGTCCAGGCGTTGAATTTACGAAGATTGCAGAATTTACGTCCGGCACAGAGAAGGGAGAAGGGGTTAAGAAATAAACACGCTTCTTAAACAAGTGCTAAACAGTCCACAAGCTGAGTTTAAAAAAGAATATATATATATATATATATATATATATATATATATATATATATATATATATATATATATATATATATATATATATATATATATATATATATATATATATATATATATATATATGCCGAAACGTATCTTTAACAAGCAAATTTAAAATCCATATTCCACTTCATATTCATATTTATTCATTCTTCTTTTCGTGGACGTAACCAAAGGGGGAGGGAACCAAAGTTCTGGAGAGAAAAAACAAATAGTGCCCCTGACTCCGAGCATCAATACTCGGAGCGACGAAGGGGCACGAAACTCTTGCAATAAACTTCCCTACCCTAAAGGGATTGATGATGATGATGAGTGGATTATGATTCACTACCCCTGCGACATAACTGCTTATGATCACGAAAGCTACCAAGTAAAGTAGGTAAAAGCACGTACTGTCAGTTTTGTTGTTGTTGATTGATTTGATCAGAGTGGTAACATAACTGGTTGAGTCCACAAAAATGATGAGTCGGCGAACGGATATATTTTTCTTTTTTAATAACCATGTCAATGGTGTGAAAAACTCAGCACCTCTCATAGCGCATTATGTAATAATTGTTGGCTGAGTTCCAGGGCGGTGATTGAAGCGTCAGCTGGCCAAAGCTAATCGTCACGTTTGTCAAGGTTGGTGCATGTGTTAATTAGAGTGATGTCACTGTATGCAGGAGATGTTGAGTGACGTTGGCGCAGTATATATCGTAGTACCCGCGAGCTATCAAGTCAGACCGCGTTACTGGCGAGCGTAGTGATTATTTTTGTAGTTTTGAATTTATATCTAGAACTGTGAAGAAAAACTGACGGCTTGGTAAGCAAAAGGTCATGGGGCCGACGACAGCCTTAGCTGGCCCGCGCACTTTCGTGCGCGGGCCAGCTAAGGCTGAAGTCGGCCCCAGGACCTTTTCTCACCGGGCATGCCCCCCTCCCTCCCCCCCACCCCGTGGGAGTCGCAGACCTGTGCTGCGTTGTATCAGATACTGCGGTTTAGAATTGGAGCGCGTTATACTGACGCTGAACTGTGTTTATATCTAATAGTGCGTCGCGCAATATCACCCTGGACTTGTGCTACAAGCTGACAGAGGTACACCCTCACCCCCTCTTAATCTTCCAGCCCCTATCCCCCCCCTTCCCCCCTCCCCCCCCCCCACGGGACCCCTGTTTTCCTGTTATCGGTAACCCCTTCAGTCACTGTCCGTGGACGCAGATTATGTTTCTACAATCTTGGTTAATACAACGTCAGTCAGAGTCCCATACGTCCCAGGAACATAGATACAAAGTGCTGTCAGCAAGAGGCATAAGATTTACACGAGTCCCCGCAACTGCGGGCGCTCATGAGGATCTTTGTCTCTTTGAAGTTTTATCATGTTCACTTTTTCCCCCGGCAGTCCGAGGTTTAAAAAAACCAAACAAAACTACCGTCTCATTAAACAATAAATACATCATTTAACGCATTCAGCCCGACACACGTATTTCCCAAATTTTGGAGGCGTCATCTAACGACTATGCACCTGTTGCAGGAGATGGATCGACCATGATAATTCAAGGGTAGTGCCAGATTAGCTTGGCGCCGACAGGCGCCAGCTAATCTGGCACTACCCTTGAATTATCATGGTCGACCCATCTCCTGCTGTTGTGCGTCAGGGCTGAATGGGTTAATCAAATAATTTCAAGCTCCATACACTGAACGGATCCACAGTGAATCTCAAGGGTAGTGTTTGACTGATAAACTTGGCGCCTTCGCGGGCATCAGGCTGACCAGGGACTATCTCAGTCTTAGCTGTCACAGTGGCACTGTTTCTCGCAATGAACTGGCGCCGATAGTGAGAAAACAAATGACATGCAGTGATGACAGTCTGGTTTTCACCAAGTCCGGTAGACATCGAAAAACATCGCCACGTGCATTGATTCGACGCAGTTGGAGACAGTTGTGAGAAAACTATGTTTTTAAATGTCGAATTAGCAGTGCGAGCAGTGCGGGAAACCTCTGCTTTTTATGGTTTCGAAAGTCACGTGACAAGAAAGGCCTATAGACAGATACATAAATAAACTGAAATGCAATAAGTCAGTATAGCACCACATTTTACCAAATCTGGAAGTGGTTGAATTATTTTGCTTGTCAGCACATTAGTGTAGCTCTTTTCTGTACCTTACAGAAACTGTTGTGCGTAGAGTACGATTTGACTTCATCATGACTCATTTTATTATATGCTGAATTATTCTTTCTTTGTGGGGATTTTCTTTGCCTTTTACGGCGGGCTTTGCAACCACATAAGATTGGTCGGCATTCATTCTTCACAAATAGGCTCTACAATTGTAAAATTTCAGGCAACATAGGGTAACCATACTAATTCGTTCACAACACTGGCCTACTTTCCAGCAAGACTGAAGACCCAAATAAGTGCACTACATTATTTTAATTCAACTGACGTCGAATGTCCAGTAAAGACAGGAATGCACCATTATTGAAGTGTCGCAAGAGGCGTGACGTATGTACTTGTATCTTCCTGGTCTGGCCCTATGGGACAGCGGTTAATGTAGTGATAATATTCCACCGACGTGGGTGTGTCAGTCACTGATGTAGCAGCCGAAATTCCGACGTCGGTTTCATGTCTCGGCTGTTCTGATCAAATCGTGACATTTTTGGCACGGCAAAAAGTGGTACTGGATGATCCATTTAGCGTCGGTAGCGGTTTTTGTCGTAACGATTTCTGCAACAGCTTGGCTGTCGGTAGCTGCTTTTGTCGCGATGTAATCAGTACAATACAGTAATCATCGCCGTAACAAAAACCGCTACCGACAGCCAAACAGTTATATAGTGGAAGGCTAAAAAAGATAGGTCTGCAATTCCTTCTCTCCCACTACTCTCTTTCTAGATTGTCACGAACCCGCTTCCGGGGCGCGAACTATGAGCTCTACAACTCGAGTTACACTCGACCCACACTAACACAAACACCAGAGGAACAGTAACGACGACATTTATTACATATAACCCTAACAATAATCAACTCAATCCTAGCCACGCATTCACACATCACATTCGCACTCACTGACACGTCCAAACTCCACACCCCGAATAACCACTATACACAATACAAAATAACAAATATATAATAAACAAATATCCCAAATAAAATACAAACAAACAATATATAATAAAAACTACTATCCTTAATAATACAAACGAGACTGAGACTGAAAAGCTTAAGGCACAAGCCACCGGACCCCGACGGAAGCACAAGCGTCAAGCGCTAACGCCAGTTCGACCAACGCCTTTGCTTCCGCGAAGAGTCCCTCACAGCACGTGGCTCCTTAAGTAGCACAGTATTTCAAATATCACAATATCAAATATACGATGAACCAAATACTCTTACTAAAACACAAATGAAGATCGAGAAAAATGAATATAGTGCGTAAGCTATTGAATCTCCCCAGCGGGAGCACGAACGACAAGTTCGAATTAAATTAATGCTTTCGCAAGCTAGACATTCACAGCACAAGGCTGCTTTAACTAAAACGTTTCTGAATAAACAATATCACGTATACAAATAGAGCAAATATCCTTAATCTAACACGACTGACAGTTGAATAAACTCAATATATTTCACGTTACTGGACCTTCTCGCCGGAAGCACAACCGTTAAGCTCAGCTCAGCTCGACGCTCTTGCTTCCGCGATAAGGCCGTCCGTACACTTGCTGCCTTCAAATACAATATCTCAAAACCTTTCCGCCACTGTGACAAAGCTCCTCTCAACATAGTCACTACTAGGAGATGATATAGTCTCACAACGTTCTCTACAAGATTGTAAACATGAAAACCTTACTTAAATAGCTTAGAGTAATAATTAAATGGGACGACCCGACCTGACTAAACACGGGGCGTGCCGCGACACTCGCAACAGCAGCCAGGTACGGCGTCATAGCCCACAAGGCGGAGTGACACAGTCAGCCTCCATCTCAGTACTACAGCATGGTGGCAGACTTAGCCGGTTACTTCTTTAGGTTTTAGGCCGTTGGATTTGGACCATAGGATTAGGATGTACTAAAACACAGGTGCAAAATTACACATATAAATAACTAACAAAAGAAACAAAATAATCACATCACCCTTCCCGCAACTTTAATTGCCGTCTTTTATATTCCTTTCACCTCTCTCCCGCAACAATAAATTCAACCTCAACAGAATACATATTTACACATCACCACATGACTCAATTCCGAATTCACCCTCCGACGCTAAATAGTGAGATGGCCTTAGTCGCCTGCTCGGCGTTAAACCTCCAATAACTAATCCGCCGCTAGATACTCTAAATATTACAAAATACAACAGATGGCATTCACTTCTACATTCTATTCTTACACTTGCCGCTCCCCAATACACACTAACCAAAATAATAATAATAACAGAACAAGCAAACACAAACACCCCCCCCCCCCCGCCCCCCAGCAAATGGCCACTAGAGACTTGTTGCGTGTACTTCCTGCCATCCGTGAAGACGCCCCGGCTAGGACGAAGACAAACAAGGACAAGACAAGCCAGGGGTTAAGTCGTCGCAGCTCTTTTCTCTTCTCTCCTTCCTCGAACACCGGCTCTGGGACGACCAAAAATCGTATCGCAGGGCCCATACAAACGAACGACGCAGCTGCTTGCGGCCTTCAGCAAATGGCGAACCACGCCTGAAAGACCACCCTAGCAGACTGCTGGTAACACGACTGACTCGTTCGCAGTTGGAAAAGCGACTGTCTAAGAATTTGGATAACGTTAGGTTAGCGAAAAAACGCTCAGTCTATCACATGACAAAAATCACGTGAAACAAGTACCACCCGATAGCGTTTAGACTGATCGATCACGTGTTACGCAGTCCTGCAAACTCAGTCCCGCACGGCAGCAAATACTTGTGTACAGGCCAAATACTAGACACCTATACTAACGCTACCCGGTGACTAACTAAATCCTGTCGCCCCTCTAAACTTACTCCCCTACAAAATTAGACGAAAAAAAAAAAAAAAAAAACCCGTGTCGTGACATAGATCTAGTGAGCGATGCAGTCACAAAAAGGGCAGATGATGTCCTGATGACACAATGCAAGCTTACCAGCCTGGAACTGGAATTCCATGGCATTAGCACAGGAAGAGCATTCTCAAAATTGAAATGAAAAATTACGTCCCTTGGAGCTAATCAATTTTGCCTTGGGCGACGCCTATATATATATATATATATATATATATATATATATATATATATATATATATATATATATATATATATATATATATATATATATATATATATATATATATATATATATATATATATATATATATTATATATATATATATATATATATATATTATATATATATATATATATATATATATATATATTATATATATATATATAAAGAAGGTGCCTCTCAAGAAAAGTCATGTTGTCACAAGTGTCACCTGTCACTGATTGAAGACCATCATTGTTTTAGGTGGCTACAGCGGTCATAGGTGATGTATATGACAATCTTGTGCATTTATCTGTGGGCTAGCGATTGGGTGCCTCACTGTGACAGGAAAAGGGGCAGAGGATGTACTCGGGAACTGTTGTCTGTACAGCGCTACGTAATTCCCCTTGGTACGCGTGCTGTTGTACCGAGAAACAGAGGAGAACACAAGGAAGAAAATGAATCAGTGTTACTCAAACTCACGTGGGCTCATGAGGATCTATGCCTTTTGATGAGACCAATTTGTATCCATGTTCCTTGGACGATGCTGGCTTTTGGTCGTTGAATAAACCAAGATTTCAGAAACAAAATGTACGTACAATGTACTTACAGTGGCAGGGAAGGGGTTACAGATTTAAAAAAACATGTATTGTGCTTTAAGCACCAGAACATTTTCCTTAGCACTTTTTGTTCAGGTGATTTAGCCAAAGGCGCTCTTGACAGCCAAAGGGTAAAAAAAAAAAAAAAAACCAACTGTATTGTGCCTTAAGCACCAGAACATTTTCCTTAGCACTTTTTGTTCAGGTGATTTAGCCAAAGGCACTCTTGACAGCCTAAGGGTAAAAAAAAAAAAAAAAAAAAAAAACTGTATTGTGCCTTAAGCACCAGAAACATTTTCCTTAGCACTTTTTGTTTAGGTGATTTATCCAAAGGCGCTCTTGACAGCCAAAGGGTAAAAACAAAACAAAACAAACAAACAAACAAAAAAAACAACAACAAACAAACAACAACACCAGAATAAATGAGAGTTTCAACGTCCTGTACGAAGCGCTGTAGGCGTCTTAATTTTACTGCCGTAAATGCTGAAGACAAGTTCAGTACTGTGCCACAATCAAACCTGTCAAGGCGACCACCTGTATAACTTCTATAAGGCGATCATCTGTCTAAGAAGACCACCTATTTTGTTTGGGTCCCATGGTCTACTTTCCGTTACTTAACCCTTCACTGACAGTGAACACAGATTGCGTAATTGAAATCGTAAATTCAGCATGAAAGATCCCTATTAACCCTTATCATTCGGAATACACCAGTGTGTGAAATAAGTTTGACTAAAATAGTTCAAGGGTGGTGTCAGAATAGCTTGGCGCCTCTAGGCGCCAAGCTATTCTGGCACCACCCTTGAACTTGAACTAAAGCCATTGGTCTATATCCTTGTATGTAAGTACTATAATGTAGCTTGCATAATTATGGCAGTGCCGTACACATTTGAAGCTTTTAGCGTCAGTATGATATGGGTTAAGCTGTCTCAAGGAACTGTGGATAAAAAGTGGTTTTAGCAAGAGGCGTAGATCCTCATGAGCCCCCGCAACTGCGGGGGCTCATGAGGATCTATACCTCTTGTAGTTGGCTTGTGCCGTCAACTTTTCTCGGCAGTGAAGGGATGACTCTGAGGCGGATGACCCTGTGTAAGGAGGCCACATTCTAATGCGACCACTGTGTGCTAGTCCCTTGGGACCTACACAGGGTTTGACTGTAGTCCAACATGCTACTGAGTTTATCATCAACTGTTCAGTCGGCTGTACAGAACTAGCATATTAACCCCACAGATGCGCCATAAAAAGGTTACCTGGAAGACGCCGGGTCGGCAGCGGCCCCGCGTTGGCCCGATGGCCTTTGGCGCAGTGGGCAACTGAGGCTGAGGCAAACAGGAAGCAGGAAGTTGACACCGGGCACCCGGATACTAGTTTGGAAACGCGCACTATTCCGAGTCTGTGCGGCGAGAAGCCTCTTAGGCTACTGTAAGGGTGACGGCCAACTCGCCCAACAACTTGACCAACTCGTCCCGTGAAGAGTCACCCACGGCATATAGATACCCCAACTGTTGCGCAAAAGGTCATCGGGCCGAAGTCGGCCGCCGTTGGCCAACGCATAGCCGACAGCCGTTGACGTCGGCTCGATGGCCTTTGTGCATTGGGGGTCAGTTGCATGAGCGAGCTTAGTCCTGCACCACAGCCCGCACCGCTAAGCAAGGCCCGTGCCCCGCTATAGCGGCGCACCCTGCTTAGTGGCTGGTGCAGGACTAAGCTGGCTTATGCAACTGGTTCTGGGACTGTAGCTACGCCTAGATCGGCAAACTGCATCTTCCACGTCCGTCTAGTATCCAGCGCCGTTCTGGCCGAGTTTGTGCGCACGTCATGGCACAGACCATCGGAATGGGTTACTCTGTGATGAAACGGCTGGTTTCATAAACGCAGTTTATAAACATTGCCTGCACTTACGGCCGTCAGTTTAAACTTTTACTGAGATTGCCAACATAAAGAAACCCGCCGAATCGAAAGCGAAAGCCGAAATCACCGTGAGTTGAATCCGCGGCCAGAAAAAACTGATGTAATTATGTTGGGAGGTGACAGGAAGAGTTGATTCCCACGGATCAAGATGAGTCGATCGATTCGATTTTTTTCGCGGAAAACGTGGGTTTTGTTTGGTACTATTCACTACTAAGCGTTAGGGGCAATGACACGACGATCATCCTGCGCCTGTGCTACAGGGGAGATAATTACATTTTGATGTGACATACATACTTCTTCAAAAAATGGTTTCCCTTGATCAGTAGCTTTTCAGTTCTGTCTTCCTTTGGATATTCAATTTGTACATGCACATAATGCAAATATTACGCACGCACGCACGCACGCACGCACGCACGCACGCGCACACACACACACACACACACGCGATACAATTCTCACACGAACTCTCCACTACTGAACACGTATGAGACCAGGCTGACAACGGTTCTCTTGCAATGAAGTTTAATATTTCAAAAACCGCGCCAAACACAGTAGGCATGAATATTCTAGTTGGTCTTAACAACATCATACATGTCAACAATTTTTAACCCCTTGACTGCCGAGAAAAAGTGACTGAACACGATCCGTCTGCAAGAGACATAGATCCTCATGAGCCCCCGCGACCGGCGCGGGGGCTCATGAGGATCTATGCCTCTTGCTGGAACCACTGTGTATTCATGTTTCTTGGACAGCTGGGTTTCTTCGGCACTGAATTAAGAAAGATTCAGTCAGTGTCCGCCGGCAGTGAAGGGGTTAATTTATATCACAGATGTGCGACTACTTCATTTATTGATAGTCAGCCACTTATATCAGTCACGGCAGATATCACAGGCGACAAAAAGACACATATTTCAAGACATGACAACGGACATGGAAATAGAGGTGATTATTAAATGAGAGCTGTAGCTGTAGAACGGTAAGATCCAAAATCACAGACCAGACAAACCCACTCCGGGAGTACACCACAAGTACACTTCTATTCAAATGCGATGCTTTGAGCCATGAGCATCTAGTTTGAATAGAAGTGTACTTGTGGTGTACTCCCGGAATAGGTCTATCTTGGGAGTACACCCGCAAACGGTATGGGTGTTTTAACTCATTCGCGGCAAGCCGTATCCGGACGCGTGGCTTATGCCGCGCATCCGGATACGGCTGGCCGCGAATGAGTTATACAAGTTTAAACGCTAAAAGTCACTAGTGGTCACCGTTCTCCTTCGCAGCGACGAAACAAGAACCCTCCATGCTGACTCGACGGCAAAGACCCAAGGGCTAGTTGCATCAGTACACCTAAATCCTGCGCAAGCCACTAAACAAGGTGCACGTGCACGTGCACGTGCAACTGACTCCAGGTCTTTGAGATCAAATGCCTGGTGAAAATGCCACGCATAGATCTCAGACTGGCCACGAGACCAAGTAGCACGGGCGGAGAACGATAAAAAGCCGGCTGGTCCCCCAGGATATTAGTCTGGCGACAGTCAAGTGACATATATTTTGGCAGCATGGTACGGACACGTCACACGAAATAGCAGCCTCATCAAGACCACCTTTCAGGATTCTGTAAAAGGCGGGGGTCGCCGCGGTCGGCGGAAGGAGTCCTGGAGAGATGACATGACGGGGTGGACGTCCGTACCCATGCCACGACTACTGTCCCGAGGACACGACTGGAGAAGGATTCCTAGAAATCCGTACCGTTTGCGGGTGTATCCCCAAAATAACCCACTCGGGGAGTACACCACAAGTACACTTCTATTCATATGAATAGAAGTGTACTTGTGGTGTACTCCCCGAGAGGGTCTATATGCGGAGTACACTCGCAGACGGTAACCGCCTTTGAAAAGAAGCGTACTTATGGTGTACTCCCCGAGTGGGTCTCTCTGGGGAGTACCCCCGCAAACGGTACGACAAGGTACATTCAATGTCCCCCCGAGGACGCATCCGGTCGAGGGAACGAGAGAATAAGTCGACAGAGCAAGTCACTATACGACAAAAGTCCTCTTGGCGCTTCGGAGTCTCCGCACGTTTCTGCGCAAGGGGTTTGAGGTGATCTTGAGGGCGATGCGAACTTGACCCAACCACGGCTTCTCCTTGAAAGAGTTGGCCACGGTCAGTGACTTGATGGCTCGTTCACGTGGCGTCTCCCCCGCGCTGTGAGTGTGCTTGGACCACGTGCCTATAGTGGGCTCTATAAAGGACTCCTCCCTCTTGCCGTTGTAGTAGAAGAACGGCCTTCTGTGTTGCTCGTCAGAGACGAGAGGCAAGGGTATGGCCCCCTCGCTCGACCTGGCCTTGGAGAGCAGCAGGGCAGAGGTCACCCGCCCCCGTCGCTTCTTCTTCTTCTTCTGCGACGTCAGACTACTAGTGTCATTGGATGCAGTGACGTCAGTGGCAGCACCGGTGGTACGCGCCGTGGCGAAAGATTGGCGAGCTGCGCCGTCTTTCCTGAGAAGGTTGCTGGTACTGGCGTTCAGGTTGACGCAGTCCTCGCCAGTGTGTGTAGAGGCGGTGTCTAGAGACTCGCCCACCACGCTCCGGCCGTGAGATTCCCCGTGACTTCTCTCAGACGCCACTTCGCTCACGCTCGGCAGTCGGCGTTTAGTGGATCGGTCCAGCCGCTCGGAGTTGGGCAGCTGAAGACTGGGCACGATCGGCGCTCCCTTGCCGCCATCCTGACCCTGATTCTGCTGCTGCTGTGGTTGAGACGCCGCTGCTCCGCTTCCCACCATGAAATACGCATTCCCGCGCGTCTTCACCAGTTTGGACATCATGGCGCCCCGGTCCTCTTTCTTGGCCACAGTAGGGGGCGCGGGCACATGCTGAGTGGCGTCCTTCCCGTCTGTAGTGGAGTTGGACGCGATGCCTGTCTGACTTGTCAGACGCGCTCGGAGCTTCTGGAAAATGGGGGGCAGCTTTACTGGTGGTGGGTCGTCGCCCTTGTCCTCCGAACCTCCCTGACGGCCGCTAGGTGGCTCCGGGGTGCGCTGCGTCTTGGCGCCTTGTTCTGACAGCTTCTCCGATCTGTGAAAGTAACAAGATAATGTAGTCCTATTGACGAGTTACCTTAACCTATTTAGTCCAGACGCACTACAGCAGGCGATGGATCGACCATGATAATTCAAGGGTAGTGCAAAATTAGCTTGGCGCCATTAGGTGCCAAGCTAATCTGGCACTACCCTTGAATTATCATAGTCGACCCATCTCCAGCAACTGGTACATAATTGCTAGGTGACACTTAAATTTGGGAAATGCGGCCTTGGGGTAATTGGGTTCACACCTTCGTTTTGCTGTGTGGAAAATGATGTCTGAAAGGTGGGCAAATTCAACGCCAAATAATCATATAAGTCCAATGAACGCGTGAAGTACAGCACACGGTTTGTAATCTATACATCCATCAGTATTCAGTTCAGTATCTATACATCCGTCAGTACAGTACTAAGTACAGTTTCTATTCATCTGTCAGTACAGTACTTAACACAGTATCTTTATATTTGTCAGTACAGTATTGAGTACAATATCTATACATCCGTCAGCACAATACTGAGTACAGTATCTACACATCCGTCAGTGCAGTATTTAGAACAATATCTGTACATCCGTCTGTACAGTTCAGAATTCAGAATCTATACATCCATCAGTAGAGTATTTAGCACAGTATTTATATATCCGTCGGTACAGTATTAAGTACAGTATCTATACTTCCGTCAGTACAGTATTGAGTAGAATATCAATATTCTTTCAGTAAAGTATTGAGTACAGTATCTATATTCAGTCAGTACAGTATTTGGTACAGCATCTATAATCCGTCAGTACGGTTTTGAGTACAGTATCTATACATCCGTCAGTACGGTACTGAGTACAATATTTTAATTTGTATACATCATGTTCGTCAGTACAGTATTTAGTACAACATCTACACATTATATATACCGTATTCAGTACAGTATCTTGAGTTCGCATGAAAACAGTGTGTACATGTATTCGTTGTAGCGTAGGATAGGGTACACAGTTTGCAATCTATACATCCCAGAGTACAGTATTTTGTTCGTAACGTATTGAGAGTGTAATCTATACATCTGTCATTTGCATGAGGGCTGCTTTTATTTGTTATCGCAGTGTACAGTTACGTCTATTACAGCAAGCCGCGGACTCGTGAAGTTTTAGTCTTTGTGTTATGTTGTTTGATTATTATGGCCTTGGCCTCAAATGCTATCATTATAATCACAGGATACGTTGTCATCTATTGGTGAGAAGTAAAGTGTGCATTTACGTCTGTTGCCAGAAGAAGTCTTTACTTGTACATCTACATGTACTGACGAGCAAAAGAAATGCAACATTAAAAAAAAAAAATCATCGTAAACGGCAATGAAGTGTTTCTGATAAGTCCAAAAATGTCACATTGCTCCAAAAATGTCACATTGCTTTTGCTCGTCAGTATATATTGCTAAGGCGTGTATTGTTTTTACGGATTGTTGTCAGTGAACGTGGACAATAGTGACGTCACAAGCAGCAAATGTTAACACACATAAACAAAGCGTATACCGTGTGAAGGTTGACTGGTAACTGAAGGCAGAAAGCTGGAAGAGTGTGGCACCACTGCCTTCAACAAAGTGGGAATTTCTTATACTGGTAAGGTACAAATTTTAAAGACAAATGAAGTTGTTTTGTCGTTTGTTGTTGTCATCGTGAAATTTTCGTGTTTGTTTCTTGTTGTTGGTGGTGGTGGTGTCATGTGGGTTTTCTTGTCGTTGATCTGCACATGTGTGTTAAAGACACCGACTTCAGCTTTGAGTGCACGTGTTGTAATGACAGTGGGTCACCTGTGTTGTGATGACAGTGTGGTGCGGGTGGGGGTAGAGGGGAGGAGGGGAGTGCACGTAACGTTTCATTGGCGCTGGGACTAGCTGCTGACGTGTTGCATACTGAGAGTGACTGATGTTGACGTGTTGCACACAGCTGCGAGTGACTGGTGTTAACGTATTGCATACTGAGGGTGACTGGTGTTGACGTGTTGCACACTGAGGGTGACTGGTGTTGACGTGTTGCACACAGCTGCGAGTGACTGGTGTTGACGTATTACATACTGAGGGTGACTGGTGTTGACGTGTTGCATACTGAGGGTGACTGGTGTTGACGTGTTGCACACTGAGGGTGACTGGTGTTGACGTATTGCATACTGAGGGTGACTGGTGTTGACGTGTTGCACACTGAGGGTGACTGGTGTTGACGTGTTGCACACTGAGGGTGACTGGTGTTGACGTGTTGCATACTGAGGGTGACTGGTGTTGACGTGTTGTATACTGAGGGTGACTGGTGTTGACGTGTTGCATACTGAGGGTGACTGGTGTTGACGTGTTGCACACTGAGGGTGACTGGTGTTGACGTGTTGCACACTGAGGGTGACTGGTGTTGACGTGTTGCACACTGAGGGTGATTGGTGTTGACGTGTTGCACACTGAGGGTGACTAGTGTTGACGTGTTGCACACTGAGCGTGACTGGTGTTGACGTGTTGCACATTGAGGGTGACTGGTGGTGACTTGTTGCACATTGAGGGTGACTGGTGTTGACGTGTTGCACACTGAGGGTGACTGGTGTTGACGTGTTGCACACCAAGGGTGGCTATTATACTGTTGTGGTGTATTATACAGGTGCGGAGATGGAAGGCAAGTGGACTGTACTTCTAGCCAGTTGGCTGCTGGTATGCTGCACGCTGACGGTGACTGGTCTAAAGAACGGGGTTACGGTCGGAATCCGCTTTCTTGTCACTGTTAATGACACATGGGACCCTGAGTGAGTTTATCTGTTGGTCAGTGTGTGTGTGTGTGCCTGTTCGTATATATGTTTGGGAGCTTATTCTTGCGTTTTTTGTTTGTTTGAGAGTTTGTGTTTGTATGTCTGTCTGCCTTTTTTCATGTCTGTATGTCTTTTTTCATGTCTGTGTGACTTTACAAAAGTATTAAAGTTAAGTCTGGCGTATCCCTGTTAGTACATGCTGGGTTTAATTGTTTGTTTTGGGCAAAATATTACACTGTTTGTATCGTAAACATATCGATGTACCATACTGCCGTGTGTATGGCAGCGGTTGCATGGCGACTGTGGCAACCCCTATGTTGCTGAGTGGCAAGAAATACAACGAGAGTGGGCAGATCATAGTAGGATCATGTGACCATGGGCCACTCGACTTTGTCGTGCAGGAGGGCAGCGAAGATGGTGTCAGCCAAATGGTGAGTACACATCTAGTTTGATCGCTATGAAAATAAGGGCCACTTTGTCGTGCCGGGGGGTGTGAAGATGGTGTCAACAAAATGGTGAGTAAAACGCTAGATTGATCACGGTGTCAGCAAAATTGTGAGTGAAGTGATGGCTTGATCATGGTGTCAGCAAGCAGATGAGTATAATTCCAGACAATATTTTTGTAGCGATCAAGCCAGCGGCCTGATCGCAATGAAAGTATGTCTTGAATTAACAAAAGAAAGCTTTACTGATTAAAACTTTGCCTGCGTGTGTACGTGCGTGCGTGCGTTTGTGTGCGCTTTACAGCTAATGAAATTTTTGTTTTACATGCGCTATCCAAGTCAGATTAAGTGACCCTGTAACCATTGTGTAGACATATTGTATTTCCCCTCTACTCATTGTGTGCAGGCTGATATATTCACCCTGTAACCACTGACTGTGGGTAGCCTGACTGTACACAGTTCACCAAAAAGACTGTATGATCTATGTGTTACAGCAAGTGAACCTGGTTTTCTACTCGTCTGTAATCGAGGACGCTGTCTCCCCCTACTGTAACATTCCCTGGAATGGCAGCTACCTCGACCCCACCACGACTGACGTCAGCGAGTCGCCCCTCCCGGGCTGCTGGACGCGCGAGTCACGCGAGGGTTATCACATGACGTATTACTGGTTCCGGCTGTTAGAGTGGCAGTTTTTGTAATCACGTGACGTGTTGGCCGATAGCGTGGCAGTTCATCTAACGTGACCACGTGACGTGTTGGCTGTTAGAGCAGCTTTTTCTTATCACGTGACTTGTTTAGCTGTTAGCATTAAAAGTGTTTGTAATCACGTGATATGGGCCCCAGTGTTTCCCCGGCCGATGGCGTAAGTGCTCGCACTTGAGACCGTAATGCCAGCTGCTCCGCGGGCAGTCGAAAACCACGCTTTCTCTATTTATCTGTTGTAGATGGATAGTCAGTCAGTGCGGGCATTCAGAGCATGGACCGGATCTGGTTACTGGTTACTCAACATAGCAGATCTGGAGCTGATACCCCCACGAAAACGCTTAAGAAGAAACCGGGCCCATATTTGGTTGTTACTGAAATTGGCAGTTTTTCTAATAACGTGACGTTGGTTTTGGCTGTTAAGCTATGCTTCCATAAGCACGAATCCGATACGAATACGATCTGAACCTGATGCGGTGATGCAATTCATTTACTCGTCATTTTCGTTCGAAGCCGTAGTGCGAATTCGTGTACCGCATCGGGCATATGGAAACACTCAAACATGAAAAGGACTTGCACAAACCTTTCTGTTTCGGACCCAGCTTCGGTTTCGGATCGGGTTCGTATCGGATTCGTGTTCAAAGTTTATGGTCCGGGTCGGCCGCCTTCAGTGTGACTTGTTGGCTGTTAAGGTGACGAATTTTTTTATCATTGTGGCTTGTTGACTTCTTTAATTAATTAACTAATTAATTAATTTGTGCTGATTGTACATTGCTTAACGTCCCGACAGCAACAAGGCTTTCTCAGGACGTGCCTGCACTGCTTGTGAAAAAAAAAAAATAAACAGAACATTGAATGTATGTCGCCAGCCGGTCAAATACATTAAATAAACCTAACACATGGGGCCTAAATAAAGCTAAGACCATTTAGCAACACACATCCAATATCAAGAGCTACAGGCAGTGCAGACAGTAGGGAGAGTTTTAAAAAGGCAAATACAGGTGAATGGACCAAGGGTAGACAGAAACACATGCCCCAGAATAGAGAGAAAAACTCACCCTGTGGGGCTGACCAGGGTGACCCTGGGAACTAAAAAGTACCTAACCCCACCCAAGTCCCCCAGGGCACACCCGGGTGGGATAATTTGTGCTGAGCACGTTACTGAATGACTGTTAATAGTTCGTAAGAGTAGGGGGATTTTGACGTGCCAGTGTTTTACCTTGCTGGTACACGAAGACGAAAACATTGCAATGTCAAAAACACACTACTCTTGCAGAATAATAACCATCACTGACGTACTCAGCAAAAACAAATTAAATAAATAAACAAATAAATAAATACACGGATGGATGGATGGATCATGGATGGACGGATGCATTGTTGTACTGTACTGTTGTGTTATTTATGTTGAGGTATGAGTTTTGAGTTGACGTATCATACCTGCGGTCAGGTTTTAGGTCAGGGTGCTATATGACGACGTAATGACTAGTGCAAGCAATGTACACACACGCATAAATAATCGAGAAAATATCCTCACCTAGAAGTAAGAAGATCTTCTGCCACTTTAGCCACAGAAGCCACGCGTCTGAGTTTCCCCCACCGACCTCCACCCTTGATGCGATCTGACATCGTCTTCAGGCTCTGTACCGCCGCCACGTGTTTGAAGTATGCCTCAGGGTCCTCCGTATTGCCCAGGATCTCAGACACAGGCATCTGGAGGACAGAAATAGCGGTAGATGTAAGAGCTGAGCTCACAGGTAAAGCCACAAAACAACAACAAAAAAAGCTAAGGAGGCGAAGGGCCGCACGGCGCATCCTGCTTTATTCGAAGCGTTCCAAGTGTATTGTCAGACATTAAAATGCTTTTCTTCTAAGTATTGTTTGCACTGTGATTAGAACTGTTTTCCTCCCCCCCCCCCCCTCCCCCCTGTTACGTTTGTGGTTGTGTTATTCTTTTAAGAGCATGTGTGTCTGTGTGTTGATCATAGGAAAGATCCGATATTCAATTGAGTTATTTTGGATAAGAATTATATACCTTTTTAGTATGATTTCAATTTTTGTTGTGACGCGTATTTTCGCTACAATGTTGTAAAGTCTGACGTACATTAGCCTGGAAGGCTCGAAAATAGTCGCGGCCGTTCTAGTGACCTCAAATATGACGTCAAAGTTGTGTAGAAATCGTTGGTAACATTTTGCAACATTTATGGTATACACCTATATGGTAGTGGAAATTTGTAGTCAGATCTAGAGAGTTCTTTTTCATGAATATTAATGGATTTTGGTTACGTTTTCTTTTCTGATTGTTGAGTTGTGTAGTTTGCGGGATTGTTCTGGAAATCTGTAATAGTATAAAAAGGCGTGTTAGCGAATCATGTGTGTACATTGTATGAGAGACGCAGTGTGTCAAGTCTTGATGCATTGTAGAAGAAACAGTGTATCAGAAGTCTGGATGCATTGTATGAGACAGTGTACCAATGTGTGGGTGCATTTGTGGACGCATTGTGCTGAGAGTGCATCGTGAGAATACAATTTTGTTGGAACTGTTACTCCAGTGTGGTCTACAGCCTTGTGCCACGTGTGACGAGTTGCAGATGAGTAAAGTTTCTTTACAAGAACCCTACGTGCGTGCGTCTGGTGTGATTGTATCATACTACGACTACGACTGCCACGTAACACACTCCCCCTGCCCCTTCCCCCCCCCCCCCTTTAAAAAACAAAACAAAACAAAAGCCATATTCTGTCTGGAAAACTTGAATGACGATACTGGATTACAGGAATATAATAATGCACTATTTGATTTCGATTCCTTGGTTTTGTCGCCCTTGATTCGTGCAGTGGACAGGCGCAAAGCCGTACCTGTGGCATAAACTGCCTGGCAGCGAGTTTTTTCCTGTCTTTCTCCTTGTCCCGCTGTAGCTGGGCCTTGGACTTGCCCGTCATGGTGCTGGGGGAAAACCCGTCCACCGACACGCCGAACCCCACCAGCGGACCTGCAACCAACACAACAACAGCAACCACTTCAACATTCGCACACAGTCCGATACCGTTTGCGGTTGTATTCTTCAGATAGACCCCACTCGGGGAGTGCATCACAAAACTACTAGTCAAATGAGATGCTAATTAAAGCTTCTCATTTAATAAGTAAGAAGTGTACTTGTGGTGTACTCCCCAAGCGGGTCTATCTGGGGAGTACACCCGCAAAGGGTGCGGGTGCCAACAGTTCAAGATTAGTTCTAAGTGCCCAATTTGTCTGAGCGAACTCGCCAAAGACGGCTTCATAAGCCGGCCTTCAAGGGGACGTAGCTGAACAGACGGATGCTTCCCCCCCCCCCCCCAAGATACTCTTTGGCGCCACGTCTTTAATGTCAACTTCGTAGTGATAAAAGACGAGGGGCGGCGGGGGGGGGGGGGGGGGGGGGGGGGGGGGGATGGGAGGGTGGGAGTGGGGTTAACATTTACGTTTCCATAAGCATTGAACTTTCAGGGCTTAACGTCTTTTCGTCCACCACGAAGGTGATTTCAAAGACGGGTCACCGAAAAGTGTCTGAACAAATTCTAACCCCAGCTGGGTTCGAACCCGCGACCTTTCGAGAGTTTCGAATGCTCAACCACCTGAACTATTTGGTGCCCCTTGAAGCATTCAGAGCTGTCCGCAATGAAACGTTACTATATACTCAAACTCTCTTCCTCTACCCACCTTGCTGTGTCGGTCGGCGTTTGAGAGATGACTTGGATTGCCCGTATTTCATGAACGCCCGCTCTTTGGCACGGTCGCACCACCGCCGTAAGTGTGTGTACGTGCCCACGTGCAGAGCAAACGTTTTTGTCACGTTTACCTGCAAAGACACACAGCGCAAACGTCACGTTTTCGTCACAATCACCTGTGGCACGTCATCATCATTATAAGGTCATTTGTGACCTGCTCCCACAAAAGGTACCTTAAGTCGCTTTCAGCCAAATGGAGCTACAGGCCGAAAAGAGTGCAGGGGGTCATCATGGATCAGTGCGAGTGATCATCTTTAAATGCATGTTTCTCGCTTAATAACAGGTCTACAACAATAGTTTTTGCATCAAGTTAATTTGTTTTGCTTGTAGATTGTAATTATGTAAATATCTCAAAACTCAAAATTTCCGACTTATGTTCCCTTTTGTGGGAGCAGGTCACATTTTAGTGTCTGCTAGTCTGTGATTTTGGACCTTACGGCGGCCTGGACAGGCCGCCGTAAGGTTCAATATCACAGACCCAGCACACACACACTTTCTGATGACGATTTACTTCGGCGGTGGGGGTTGGGGTGGGGGTTAACCTAGGACCTGCCCTCCCATAATTATGTACCCATAGCCATACTTACCAAACGTTGAATGAGTCTTGGAGAAATTGACCTTGCATGGTGACCAGGAAGTAAAAGCGAATTTGTTTTCCAACTTTACATGTGAGTTATTCAGACTAGATGTGTTTACTATGGGCCATTTTTTTGTTTTTTTGTGTGATAAAATAAATAATTAACCTTACCTTTGACCATTGCTTGGTGAGGAGAAAGGAAGCACAGTTTTTGATTTTCTTGCGGAGACTGATGTTAATGGGAGCTAACCCGTCCCCATCTTTGGCAGTGATGACTGTGATGTCGTGATTAACAAACAACCTGGAACAACAAACGGCAAACGTCAACGCAGAGCCCAGTGTTATGTTACGCTTACTCCGAAAAACGTATATTTCACATCAGTTTTCATGTTCAGCTTTAGTCATATGCTGACACTGGCGTGCATGTCAACCCCTACACAGCCAGCGGACGCAGATCGTGTTAGTTTTTGTTACGATTGTGGTTGTGTTGTTCTGTGAGAGCATGCATGTGTTAATCGTAGGAAACGATCCGATATTTAGTTGAGCTATCATGGTTACGTATCACGTACCTTTTCAGTGAGATTCTCTATTGTTCGCGCAGATAGCGGAATTGGTTTTGTTATGATAAGCTAAGTTTAGTCCGGAAGCTTCTAGCAAAGTCGCACAGAGGATAGCGGTAGTAGAGCTGCTCTATTTTTTAGCCATAGTTGTTCTCTGTGCGCGTGAATTTAACAGCCGTTCTTTGCGTGATATGAAAGGTCGTGAACGGTGTGCCATACTTTTGTGTGACGTCATTACACACTAGGATTTGGGGCTGAAATGAGCAGTCAAATTTTTGTAGACTATTGTAGTTATTCTAGAAAGTTCATTTTTTATTAATATTTATGAGTTTCAGTTACGTGTTCCGTTCTGATTGGGTGCGTTGTGTAAATTCATTAGATTTTTCTGGAAAGTCGTTTAACTATAAAAGTTGGTGCTATGAAGCACGTGTGTACATTGTCATGCATTGTCAGTTGTAGGGACACACAGTTTATCGTAGGTACGTGGCCCGTATAGGGTGTACATTGTGAGAGACGCAGCGTAACGGTGGTGTACGTTGTATGAGAAACTTTGTGTCGCCAGTGTTGACATTTTCAGAGGAGACATTGTATCAGTGTTAGTGCATTTGGGAATGCATTGTGTGGAGATCGCATCGCTGAATTAAAATATTGTTGGAACTGTTACTCCAGTGTAGCCTACATCCTTAAGCCACGTGTGACGGGTTGCAGCTGAATGAAGTTTATTTAAAAGAATCTTACGTGCGTGCGCCTGGTGTGTTTATCATACTACGACTACGACTCCACCACGTAACAGTTTTTAAAAAAATCACTGTAAAATCAACGTCCAAGCTCCCCGGCCGTCACAGGAACGTGGATACGAAGTCGGTTCGGCAAGAGGCATAAACCTACACAAATTAACCCTTTGGCTGTCCGTAGCACATTTTGTGGGAATCACCTCTGCAAAAACCGCTGCGGACACCCAAAGGCTGATTCAGTCTGTTGTCCCATCTTCATTTGATTCTCATGATATCTTCAGGAAAAAAGGTCTTGTGTAGAAGTTTCGAGACTTGCGTGCCATCTACCGGCTGGTGAAGAGAAAGGAAGCACAGTTTTTGATTTTCTTGCTGAGACCGATGTTAATGGGAGCTAACCCGTCCCCGTCTTTGGCAGTGATGACTGCGATGTCGTGATTAACAAACAACCTGGCACAACAAACGGCAAACGTCAAAGGTGCCATAGCCGCTGTTCCGTGGTTTTGGACCACAAGGACCTAGGCAGTAAGGTCCAAAATCACAGACCAGCACACAATAGTAAAACAAAGCAGCACCTTACCTTAGCACACCTAGCTGACCCATCTCCACCGCCTCGTGAACTGGCGCCCTACGACTCTCGATGTGTCCGTTGGCTGTGCACCACATGCGCGATGGGGGATAGCCGATAGGCTCAGATGCCCGGATGCCCTGACGTAGCATGGCACGTGCTAAGTCCACGTGACCGAAGTGAGCAGCGAGAAACATGGCCACCTTCATCTGGAACCGACCGAGGATCTCGTCCTGTGTGATCTGCGAGACAACCTGAAGACAAGAAGATCAAATACAGTCGTGTGCAGCTAAAACTAAACAGATGCACGAGCTACGTTCAAGAAACGCACTCTCCATGATGGGTAGGCTTATCGATTTACTGCTCCAGTACGGGCCGTTTACGAGTATACTTCCCAGATAGACCCACTCGGAGAGCACACCACAAGTACTATCTATCTATATCCCGTAGTCTTGCCGACCGTTGGGGCACCACTGATGACTTAACAACCAGCTCCCTCCATTCCTCTCTGTTCTCTGCCATTCTCAGCGTATCGCCCAGCTTCAGTCCTGTCCACTCTGAGATATTGTCCTCCCATCTTTTCCTCTGTCTTGCTCTCCTTCGTCCTCCTTGCACAGTGCCTTGCAGGATTGTTTTGGCAAGCCTTGCTGAACGCGTTACATGCCCATACCACTTCAGTTTGCGTTTTCTCACAATGGCTAATAAGTCTTCATAGGTCCCGATGGCTTGCCTGATTCTGCTTCCCACTTCCTCGTTTGTGATGTGATCTCTGTATGAGATGCCAAGCAGCCTTCGAAAACATCTCATTTCAGTGGCTTGTATCCTCCTTTCTAGGTCTGCTGTGAGGGTCCATGACTCGCAGGCATACAAGAACACTGAGATGACTAAGGAGCGCATCAGTCTGATCTTGGAGCAGAGTGTGATGTTTCTGTCCTTCCATATGGTCTTCATTCTTGTCAGTGCTGTTGTTGTCTGCGCAATCCTGGACAGTATTTCTGGTTTTGATCCCTCATCTGTCACAATGGCTCCTAAGTATTTGAATTTCTTAACTGTTTCAAGTTTTTGGCCTCCAACCATGATTTCAGTGCCAATGCCACTGGCGTTATTGGTCATCAGTTTGGTCTTCTCTGCACTGATTTCCATCCCATATGCAATGGCTGTACTATCCAGCTTTTCCACCAGCTGGGCTAGCTCCTTCTCTGTTCCTGCAAGGCCATCAATGTCGTCCGCAAAGCGCAAGTTCGTGATTGTTCTGCCTCCAATACTGACAGTTCCTTCACGATCTTTCAGAGCGTCCGTCATGATTCTTTCCAGGAAGATTTTGAAAAGAGTAGGTGAGAGCAAGCAGCCTTGTCTGACTCCAACTGTAGTCCTAAACCAGTTTCCTATTTTGCCGTTGAAGCAGACTGCGCTAGTGGCCTAGCATCTCATTTGAATAGAAGTGTACTTGTGGTGTACTCTCCGAGTCTGGGGACAGTGAGTAGACCCGCTAACAATAAATATATATTGAAATGAGATTATTGGCGTTTCATTTTAAAAGAAGTGTATTTGTGGCGTACTCTCCGAGTGGGTCTATCTACAGAGTACACCCGCAAACGGCACGGGTGCAGATAGGACCAGTATAATTACTTACTTGTGGTGTAAAGCCCATGATGGCGAGATTCAGAAATTCGTTCCATCCGTCCAGGTTCTCCAAGAAAATTGTGTGGCCAATGTCCACGCCGTAATCCTCCAGCCTGTGACCGTCAAACATTTCTTTACCGGCCTGGTTGACCAGCCGGTAGATGCTAACCGGAAGTCCGGTCTTGCGCGAAACGATGCTGCGCACTTCCTCCAACATCAGGTGACCAACGAGGAGGATGTCATGCACTGGCGTAGTTTCCTGTAGATTAAAAAACAAAGTGAATGGATTTTTTTAATGCGGGGAGAAGGCTAGTAAATTAATGGACAGCCGAGCGAAGTATAGAGAAAAATCAGATGAATGGAATTCAAAGAAATTGAAGGGGTTGGCAAATATGGAGTAAAATATCAAAAGAACTTTAACCCCTGCACTGCCGAGAAAAATTGAACATCAACTAACTGCAAGAGGTATAGATCCTCATGAGCCCCCGCATTTGTCCTCTTGCTGACACCACTTCCTGGGACGGCTGGGTCTCCCTAGCGTTGAATTAATAAAGATTTCAGAAACATAGTCTGCGTCAAATGGCAGTGAAGATGTTAACAGAAAAAACATCTTCTTGAGTCTTAATCGAGACATGTCTGATGGGAACTGGATCCGACGAAAAGGACGGACGAGGGTGTGCCGTTTAGTTTTACGGTGTGTGTAAATCACACACACACAGGTTTACGCTTTGCTTGTGTGTGTGTGTGTGTGTGTGTGTGTGTGTGTGTGTGTGTGTGTGTGTGTGTGTGTGTGTGTGTGTGTGTGTGTGTGTGTATGATAGAGAGAGAGAGAGAGAGAGAGAGAGAGAGAGAGAGAGAGAGAGAGAGAGATGATGATGATGAATCTTTATTTATTCAGGATAAAGCTATTAGGCAACTCAATGCCTGTCTTACAAGCTGTCCTGGAAACAAACAACATAACAGGAAAATAAACATAGCATGCAAATAATAACAATAATAATAATAATAATAAGAAAAACTACGGAAAAAAAACAAACACAATAGGTGAATCAATGAAAGGGGGGAAAAAAAAAAGTCGTATTGGAGAAGTAGTAACTGCCACCAACACAAAAGTAAGAGAAATAAATGAGTGCATAGCATTAATATTATACTCAGCTAAGACAGTGTCAAAGAATCAGCAGCATCAAGAGCATATAGCGACACCGACAAGACCAAGGATTATCAGTTTACAAATGTAAGGAGAAAGAGAAAATACTTGACTTTCACGTGTTATCAACAACAATACTCTTATATTGCAAACTGTGAAGTCAGGCTGAATGGAAGTGCGTTCGCAAAGCTAGTTTAAAATGGGTTTTACCTGAACATGATTTAATGTTCAATGGCAATGAGTTCCAGACAAAACTGCCCGAAAATAGAAGGCTTGACTTGTAGAGATCTATCCTGGGTCGGGGTAAATGAAGCAAGCCATGTCTCGTGTGTAGCTGATGCCTAGGGCTGAAGTTAAATAGCGCGCACAGATACTCGGGGACTTGATAATGAAATATTTTGTGCATGAGGACGCATTTGTTAAATTTGAGTTGTTCCTTCAGTGGAAGCAGGCCAAGAGATTTTATCTTTTGGTCTGTGGAAGTAGGGTGTGGAATAATTATTTTAACTGAACGACGATATAGCGAGTTGACTTTTTTAATATGACGTTCGCTGCATTCGTCCCACAAAGAGGACGCATAGTCACAGTGGCAGAGAGAGAGTCACAGAGAGAGAGAGAGAGAGAGAGAGAGAGAGAGAGAGAGAGAGAGAGAGAGAGAGAGAGAGAGAGAGAGAGAGAGAGAGAGAGAGAGGAGAGAGAGAGAGAGAGAGAGAGAGAGAGAGAGAGAGAGAGAGAGAGAGAGAGAGAGAGAGTTTACAACAAAAGAAACAAGATAAAATCATTATAATTACAAAATATGCACAGGTAAATGATATATTAACAACAAGATGGGATGAACCATAACCCACAAAGTCCCTTCTATAATAAGAACTGACTTCGTGGTCAAGGGTCTCTAACTTTTGTCTTTGACTTGGTTCTGATCTTGAAATATCTCGTTTTGAAAAAGCCTTTAAGATGTGCCAATGCGTCATAGTGAACTCGCGCAGTGCATACGCGTTATTGGTTTGTCAAACGTCATTTGTCATGACGTATTTATTGTTTTTACGTAATTTTATATTTGACGTGATATGAGATTCACTTTCGATTCAAGACTTGGGAAAATGGTGACAAACCTAAAATTTCACGGTACAATTTCAGTCTTGCAATAATTTGTGTGAAATCAGGTTGACTTTACCTAGTACATGCTATTCTAAGTACACCTGCATGCTCTTCTGAAAGCGCGTCGATGTGTATGTATGCGTGTGCGTGCGTGCATGCGCGCGCTCCAACATCCTCAAGAGGCATAGATGGTCATGCGCCCTCTGGGCACATAAGGATCTATGCCTCTTGGAGATGCACGCGTATGAGAGAGAGAGAGAGAGAGAGAGAGAGAGAGAGAGAGAGAGAGAGAGAGAGAGAGAGAGAGAGAGAGAGAGAGAGAGAGAGAGAGAGAGAGAGAGAGAGAGAGAGAGAGACCCAGTAGTAAACGTAACTCAAAATCACACTCTCAGTTTTGACCGATCAGCACGAGACAAACCAATTCTCACACGCACGTTGCTGAGAAACGCTATGGTCCACACGCAAACTGATTCTCACGCTATGGTCCACACGCAAACTGATTCTCACGCTATGGTCCACACGCAAACTGATTCTCACGCTATGGTCCACACGCAAACTGATTCTCACGCTATGGTCCACACGCAAACTGATTCTCACGCTATGGTCCACACGCAAACTGATCCTCACGCTATGGTCCACACGCAAACTGATCCTCACGCTATGGTCCACACGCAAACTGATCCTCACGCTATGGTCCACACGCAAACTGATCCTCACGCTATGGTCCACACGCAAACTGATTCTCACGCTATGGTCCACACGCAAACTGATCCTCACGAGCCTCTGCAGTAAATCTATGTGTAGCTTTCTGGCTGTCGGTAGCGGTTTTGTTGCGATGATTCCAACGGGAAACCATCCTGTAAGAATCATCGCGACAAAAACCGCTACCGACAGCCAAAGGGTTAAAAGGGTCTGGATCGAGGACATTACCTGTGAGTGCGAACAGTGGATATACAGGACCGGTTTGACCTCCTCCCTTAGGTTGACTCTGATGGTGGTGCCCGGCACAATGCCCAGGTCGGAGAATACCCAGGGGTCAGAGAGGTCAGACCCCGCCCAGAACAGCACCAGCACCTTCTTGTCGTGCTTGTAGGCGTCCACGGAGATGTTGAGGTGCGTCTGGATCATCTCGCGAACGTCCTTCACCGTCATACCCGGAGTCACGTTGAGGGTGATGCGCTCCCCCTCGTACAACCCAAATATCAACATGATGCTAGGACCTGTGATGCCAGCTACCAAGCAGTATTATATTTTTCTCCTGTTTTAAACAGATGGAGTGTGAGTCAAGTTAGAAGGAGGTTTATTTCCTTGCTCTCTTTTGCTCTACGGCTCTATTATTTACCATGAAGATGTATTTACTCGGCATAAACGGCTTATCAGTGATTCGTATGTTGCGCTTTCTTCAGGTGCTAACGCAAGGAGATATGTTGGTTGAAGCAGTGGTCCAACACCAGCAGTGCTTAAGTTACAGCTTGATGAGGGATATGAAGAGCGGACGGAGGTGTTGGTGACTCACTGACGAATATGTTTCATTACGAAAACAATCCTGCTGTGTACTCCTAAAAACATTTTTAAAAAAACTGTTTCCACTCAGCGTATCGTGTCGATCACGATCGACTCTGGTTCAAAGCAGGATAAATATGCTGATGCTTTCTTCTCCGGGCCGGGCTTTACAACTTGTTTACCTGTTAATATCATAGTCCTGTTCCAAGTCAGCCGAGTCAAGATGTCCAAGCACGGCGACTCAGTGGTCAGTAGATTTGCTGTCGTGACTGAAAGGTAGGTAAAAGAAAGAGACGTTCCAGCGGACACAGTTATGACTGAAACAGGTACCATGCGACTATAAATATCAGCCGCCTGCAAACGACTTTCTTAGTCGCGTAGCCAATCACTGCACGAATCACATACTTGCCGACTCTTTGTTTTCCGAGTCAACATTTCTAGTACTCAGTAGACGATAATAATGGGCCCGAGTAACGAGAGTGGTCCTCCTTGGGCTGTCCAGCTTTCGGGGCCGGGTCACGTTTGGTCAGCCGGTCTCCATGGGATCACAGACACTTTAGTCTCGGCCGACACACCTCCTGAACAAACAAGCGAGAAAGTGAATGGAGCTGCACTAAAGATTTGCTACCTCTTAAATAGGCACAGCATAAAAATCAGCCCAGTCACCAGCGAGATTTGCAAGCATTTGAGGTCTTTGTCGGGACGAAAAGAAAGCTATTCTTTATGGGGGCAGACTTTGCAGGGAAAGATTTGCTGGCTGAATGTAGGCGGCATAATTTACTTCTTTCATGGCCATAATAGGGTCCACTTATGAAAGCGGCATAGGCTTAGCAGTGGAGTCAACACGATATGCAATATTAGCCCTTTTATCTACAAATACACATGCTATAATACCCATTTGGTCGACTGCTGTTTTGCAAGGCAAAGGGCAGAAGGGAGGGGTAGAAAAAAACAACAACTGGAACCTCGTCGGGGTGAGGGGTTGGGAGGTGGGGTGGGGGTGAGGGAAGAGGTGGGGAGGGAAGGCTTAGAAGGGGTAGGGTGTATAGATACGGGTGCATAATTATAGGATATGACTATATTTATTAGTTGAAGTTTACGCACGTCACTTCCGTTATATATTTTAAATTCTGTAACTGCCAGTGGACGCAACTTGCATTTTTGAAATCTGCGTAAATTCAATGCCCGTACGTCAAGGATACATGGATACAAAGTGGTTTCAGCAAGAGGCATAGATACTCATGGACCACCGCAACTGCGGGGCACATGAGGATCTATGCCTGTTGCAGTTGGGTGATGTTACGTTTTTCTCGGCAGCGAAGGCGTTAAAAGACCTCTGTCGGGAAAAAAATGCAAGATCTGCTTTAAACATAATTAAGAGAGCTCGTACACACACACACACACACACACACACACACACACACACACACACACACACACACACACACACACACACACACACACACAAACACACACACACACACAATCACACACACGCACACACTCAAACACACTTTGGAACTAAACCCCTTTTGTCTCAGTACATTCAAACATCTGTACTCACAATAAAACATTTACAATAAAATATCTGCGTTCTCGAAGTCATAGGCAAACATAGTACAATCTGATCTTAACATCAAATACATTCGGACGTCACAAGTCTCAATGAAACTGACAGACAAACTTGACCTACGAGACCCTAACTTTTGAACCGGATGGTTTCAGTCAACACAGGCTGTTTGGTTTTATGCATAAAGCCGTTCGCAATGATTCAATCAACTCAACATTAAAAACAACGCTGACAGTTTTTATAAGTACTGCGGTGATATACTGTAAGAGACTTGTAGAAAACTGCTCGTTCTGATCTTTGTCGACCACTCTACCTTTTCGGTGCTTAGCAGACGAATTTACATTTGTAAATGTAGTCCTTTGAAAAGGATGCAGATGCAGCAGAACCTGTTTTGAGCGACCATCCCTATGAAAGATCACCTGTCATTAAAAACCATCATGTAGGTGGCTGTAATGACAGGTAACACTTCTTGCTCTTCATAGCCTCGCTTGAGAGAGCACCTGCCGTTTAAGACCACATTTTATCGCGTGGAAAAGATTGTTTTGTTCAAAACAGTTTGGTTTGTATAACAAGTAGATTCTCAGCATTATATGCCACCTGTCATTAAAACCGTTTTAGGTGTTTTTAATGACAGTTGACACTTTTTTGCCATTCAAGGCATCTCGTGAGAGAGCATTTGTCTTTTAAGACCTCTTTATTGTTGTTGCAAAAACGTGGATGCTTAAAACTTCTTTTCCCGTATAGCAATAATGAAATATTACCTGTCATTACAGACTGTCATTTAGGTGGCTATAGCTGTGACTGTGGCTATAGCCACCGAAATGATTGTCTTTAATGACGGGTGACACTGTTTGCAGTTAGAGACATCTATTGAGAGTGCACCTCTCTTTTCAGACCACCTTTTCTTGCAACAAAAAACAACCCCCACCAAAAAGTTTGTTCTGAACATGTCTCAGCAACACGCTGTTCGAGATAACCTAAGGTATCGATAGAACTAGGAGACTGCAACACACACCGCGGCGGGCCTCAACACTTCAGAACTTAAAATGAATAATACGCCAGTAATAGCTGTTTGATAGCATTCTGATTGGTCTCTGCACATCAGTTCAATCATAGACTTTACCCTTTCACTGCCAGTGGACGCGCACATCGTGTTTCGAAAATCTTGGTTAATTCGACGCCAAACAGCTCTAGATGTCCCAGGAACACGGATACAAAGAGGTTTCAGCAAGAGACATAGATTCTCATGAGCCCCAGCAACTGCGGGGGCTCATGAGGATCTGTACCTCTTGCATTTGGGTGGAGTTTTAAAGTTTTTCCACAGTTTTCTCGGCAGTGCAGGGTTAAAACAATCTGTTCCGTGGCGGGCTTTGACTGCTGAAATTCGCCAAAACAATGGATAATCAAGTTGGTTTGCCTCAACTAAGACATTTTACCCTTCTTTTCACAAACTATTTGAGTAGGAACACTTACCAGAGGTGTCCCACTGCCACAGCATCGTGTCATAGCTAGAGGCACAGATGCCCATGAACTCCTACCGCAGCAGGGGCTCATGCGAATCTAGCACACATAGATTTAACAACTTTCAATGGAGTCGGCCACGAAAGTCCATGTTTAGTGAGCGGAGAGATTTTTCTTGAGAGCATGCAAGTTTTAGCAACGGAAACACGAGCGTTCTTGAACGAAGCTGTTTATTTGATCGAGTATCGGCTTGCATTAACCCATATCATTCTGAGCCTAAAAGCTTCAAATTTGTACACTGCCAAGCTACATTATAGTACTTACAGATAAGGATATAGACTTTAGTTTAAGGGTGGTGCCAGAATAGCTTGGCGCCTAGGGGCGCCAAGCTATTCTGGCACTACCCTGAACTATTTTAATCAAACTTATTTCACACACTGGTGTATTCCGTATGATAAGGGTTAGACTACGACAAGGAACAGCCCTACACATAATTGGTTTCCTTGTACAACAAGAGATGAGTTCGACGATAAAAAAAGAATTAGGTATTTTCTTTGAATTAGCTCTAACTGTCCAATGAACATGCCACAGATAATATCATAAAAACGATATTTACATGATGCTAATCAGTTAAATGATTACTGTCTTTTAAAGCGTGAAATAATGCTTGACAAAAGGGAAAATGTCTCTAAATGTAGTTAGTAGTCTGTTTTAAAAGTTAGTTAGTTTGTTTGTGCGTTTGTTCGTCTTTATTTATTTTTGCATTTATTTATTTCCTTGCAAAACCACAATTTCACTATCATCCACTATTTGTATTCATCGAGTCATTTCACTGTAATCTACTATTTCGTGCACGTAGTTTGGTGAATATCTCCTCCGCCCAAAGACCGTTTGCTAACCGGCCACTCTCCAAAAGTATACTAATGGTCAAAACTTAAGGACCACCCCCTTTTTATGTCATTGTTTATCGTGGCAGGAACGCTAATAAAATATGTTTTTTCGATCCAAATGGGTTAAAAGTTGACCTTAGACAGTTCACTATACAAGGAACAAAAGACAACAATTCATAAATTTCCACGAACGTGGCAAATGCACGTGAAACATCGTCAGTTTTTGTGAAAAGCTGATATTGGCAAGCGTACCAAAGGCAGGTAGGTGGAAAAACTCGGTAAAGTCGTGATGCACGTGCTAAAGGGGTCAGTCGTGAACACTGAGCACTTTTGTTTCGCTACAAATACCGGTAAAGTAGGGGCATAATTGTCACTTTCCTAACCATGTCACCACGACGAAGCCTAACGCCAGTAGATCAAGGCCGGGCGCTAGCATGGCTGCAGGATGGAATATCCGGACGAGAAGTTGGGAGATGTGTTGGGTCAGTGATCCAGAGACTGCTGGCAAGATTGCAAGAAACTGGAAGGGCAGGACGACGACCCTGCTCAGGACGCCCGCGCTGCACGAGCAGAAGGGAGAACAGATACCTCTGTGTGGCGGCTCTGCGCGACCGAACTGTCACGTCAACCACTCTGCGACGTCAACTGATGCAAGCTGCAAACGTTAACGTCAGCAGAAGCACAGTCTGCCCATGTCTGCGCAAAATTGGCCTGGCTTCATGTAGAGCAGCAGTGAGAATACCCCTCACTCCAGCTCATCGTAGAGCCCGGGTTGCCTGGTGTCGTCAACATGGGAGCTGGAACAGACTCCAGTGGACTCAGGTTCTGTTTACTGATGAGTCACGGTTCACTGTGTCCTTCAACGACGGCAGGGTGAGAGTCTGGAGACGCCAGGGTGAGCGATTCACGGATGGATGCGTCAGAGAGGTGGATAGCTACGGGGGAGGCTCAGTCATGGTCTGGGCAGGCTTCAGCAGGGAAGGCAGGACCCCCCTCCACGTCACCCGAGGCACCCTGACTGGACTGCGCTATCGGGTCGAGATTGTGCAGCCCCTCATCCAGCCAGCTCTCCAAGCCATAGGCGACAATGCTGTTCTGCAGGACGGCAACGCTCGACCTCATCGCGCCCGTGTGGTGGATGAGTATCTTGAGCAACGGGGCATCATGAGGATGGAGTGGCCAGCTCGTTCACCTGATCTGGCTCCCATCGAGCACCGCTGGGACGTGCTGGGGCATCGTGTAGTCAGCAACTACCCCCCACCTCAAAGCGTCCCCCAGCTGACTCAGTTCCTGCATCAAGAGTGGGAAGCGATCCCACAACATGTTCTCCGAGCCCTGGTGAACTCCATGCGTCAACGCTGCATTGAATACTTGGCTGCAAACGGTGGGTACACTCGCTACTGACTGGACCAGTCGTGTGTGACTTTTCAAAAGAGGGGTGGGTGAACATTCTAACGTACTGCTGTTGTTACAATTGCTTGATTTACTCAAAACTTGAAATTGTTACTGAATAAATTAGCAAAGTACTTACTCCAAGTATTGTTACATTATTTGTGCGGTGTTGTCGCGTCTGCGATAAAAAGTGGCCCTTAAGTTTTGACCATTAGCATATATGCTGAGTTTGTTTGGCCTCTTCAAGTCACAAGTTTTCTTTACAAAGACACACACACACACACACACACACACACACACACACACACACACACACACACACACACACACACACACACACACACACACACACACACACCCATAGCTCAGTACTGTCCTGTGAATGCAAAGACAGTCAGTGAAAAGCGAGCTTTCATTGTGTCTTCCCTGCCACTGGACGCTGATTTTGTTTCTGAAAACTTTGTTCATCGACGACAAAAAGTCACAACCGTCCAAGTCACGTGGACTTAAGTTGGTCTCAGCAAGAAGTATGAGTCTCGGAGGCTCATGAGGATCTATGTCTCTTGCAGTTGGATCGTGTTTTCATTTATCTCCGCAGTGAATGGGCTACAATGAAAATTTCGCTTTTCAACAAAAATGTCGTTTGCATTAATCCCCTAACTGCCGGGGCAAGGCGAACACTACCCAGCTCCAAGAGACATATATATCCTCATGAACCCCCCCCCCCCCCCCCCCTGTCGCGGGGGCTGATGAAGAGTTATGTCTCTTGTTCGTCCAATATTCTTTATGCCTAATTTTCTCTCTCGTTTATATCTGTTCTTCACGCGAATATCGGTCAGTGTTCAATCTTTTCAGACGCGAAATTCGTGCTCACTGGCAGCAGAAGGGTCAACAGAGCAGATTTGTCCTTGCAGAACAAGGCTTTTTGTCTAATAATAAGCCAGCATGGCTTTGCTTACATTCATACGTGATAAGAAAAAAGTCCATTCTTTTTGGATCGGCCCCCACGACTATAGGTAAAAGCCCGCCAACAATGTAATCGGATGGTTTCTTCTTTTTAAGGGCCCGCGAAACTTTGTTTGCTGACGCAAACAAGTGAATCATACAATTCATACCATACAACCACGCCATGCGAGGTGAGAGACTGTGTGCTGGTCTATGATTTTGGACCTTTCGGCTTAAGCCGAAAGGTCCAAAATCATAGACCAGCACACACACACACACTGGCGGTTCAGAATTCCAAAAGCACAGACCGGCGAACCGCAAATGCTCAGCAAAACACTACGTTGGCCCACACGCGGTACTGCGACACACTTTTAAATGAATGCAGCCGAATTTCCGGCCAAAGTGTATTTTGAGTTCAAAGCATATAGGTTGGTTGGTTGAATACTGCTACGTTACTTACCATCTCTCAGGTGGAGCAGACCACATGGCAACACACATCCAATAGCAAAGACTACAGGCAGCGCAGACAGTACAGAGATTAAACAAAGAAAAGAAAATACGGATGAATGGGTAAACGGCAGACAGAAAAATAAGCCTCAGTAAACGAAAACAAAATCCACCCTGTGGGGCTGACCAGGGCCCGGTGACACTGGGAACTAAAAAGTAGCAAACCCCACCCATGCCTTCCACAGGGCAGACCCGGGTGGAGGTCGAAGCAGATAGGGTGTAGGAACACCTATACAAAGGTGAACAATACGATCGTACGGTGTAATGAGATCTGAGCAAATGTTGAGCGATACCATGTTGTACAAGGAACGAAATACAGCAAAGCTGAAAATTAGACACAATGAATGTCTGCCATACAGTAATGTACACACGTGCGAGTACACGACAACTATAATGTAAGGCACAGATTAATTCAGTCAAGTTCGGTTGCAGCTGTATTTTTTTTAGCAAAACAGCAGAGTACAATAGCAACGGTGTGTAAATGAGTAAATTGAAGGGTTTAACCCCTTCACTGCCGAGAAAAAAGTGAACACGATCCAACTGTAAGAGACATAGATCCTCAAAAGCCCCCCGTGAAAGCGGGGGCTCATGAGGATCTATGCCTCTTGCTGAGATCAGTTTGTATCAATGTTCCTTGGACGGTGTTGGCTTTTTGTCGTTGAATGAAACATGATTTTAAAAACAAAAATGTACGGACAGTGTACGTACAGTGGCAGAGACGAGGGTACACAGTGTGGCAATACGCTTTTCACATTTTACGAATAATCTGGACGTTTTCACGAGTCACAAAGGTCTTAAATTGGCGTTTACGTTTAACGACAATTACTTTTTTCACGAGGTTTAAGGAACACACACCTAAGGAAAGAAAACCCCGCAAATAGCGAATGTCACGTAAATTGTATTTATTCCGCTCTCCGAGAAATATTTCTTTAACAGCACATCTAATATAAACGATTTTAGGGCACACCTTCACCCCCTCCTCCGCTCATAACTTGCGAACACCTGTAGTGAAGGGGTTAAGTTTTGTGTTTCGTATGGTAACATTAACCAGTGTACGTACATTTTTTGCTTCTGAAATCTTTGTCATTCAACTACGACCAAAAGCCACGACCGGCCAAGAAACATGGACACAAATTGGTCTCAGCAAGAGGCGGTATAGATCCTCATAAGTCCCCGCAGTCGCGGGGGCTCATGAGGATGTATGTCTCTTGCAGTTGGGTCGTGTTCACTTGGGGTAGAATGGTAACACGTTTTGCCCTTATAGTCACGATGTCTAGGTTTTGAATGAATATTTCACCACCTTGTTTTGACTATGGAAGGTTGTCAAGGCTGGCTCTATAGGGCCCTTCACGCACCAATCTCTATCGTCAATACACCGTCGTAAGCATACACGTGAACCATATTGTCTTACGTTGTCTGAGCTATTTTATCTCTGACAGCCAGAAGCATACATTCTAAGGAGCCCCGACGGCTGCAGGGACCAATGAGGATCTATGTCTTTTCAGCTGGAAAGGCGACTGTATAGCTAGGGTCACCCAAGTTAGTAGTAGTAGTAGTATTGTGAGGACAAAATAGGCAGCGAGGCCTTTGCAAATGTCCTTTCTTTCTTAATATTTTATTGGTCTGTTGTGCATGCACATTTTCCAATGAATCATTCATCATAGCAATAGAAACTCTTTAAAGTTTGGTAATTCGTCAAGCTTGTTTTTAAAAGAATTTATATTAGGTGCTTTAAAAAAAATGTAACTGGTAACTCATTCGGGGCCAAACAGTGGCAACTCTGTTAGAAAAAACAAAACTTCCGCAGGTTAGTGTTGCAATTCCGTACAAAGACTTTCCCTTCAGAGTTTCGGCTTCTGTCACAAAATGTTCCAATTTTGGTCGTCAATGCCATTATACATTTTAAAAACGTGGATCAAGTCTCCGCGTATTCTACGTCCACGTAAGGAGTGTAGTCCAAAATATTTGAGTCTGTCTAAGTAAGTCATATCTCTACATTCTTTAACCAGCTTTGTTGCTCGTCTCTGTACCCTTTCGAGTGCAACTGATTGTCTCTTTAAACCTGGGTACCATACAGTGTTTGCATACTCACAAACCAGATAGGTGAGGCTAGCGCTGGCAGAATTGTATGCAAACCAAGGGGAATCACAGCGCTGGACAGACAACAGTTAGATCCCCTGCCCCCACCTATCAGGCACCCAATCGCCAGACCACAGAGAAATACGCAGGTATAGAATAAGACGATCATTTCCATCCTCAAAAAGAATGGATCAGGTCTCTTATATTCATATATTGCATATTCTAAATGTGGTCTGACTAGTGATTTATACAATTTACTAAAAATGTCCTTATCCAAATTAAAGGCTCTCTTAACTACTCTAACCATTTTGTTGGCCTTATTGATACAGTTCTGAATATGGGGGTCAAAAGATAGAACTTTATCAAAAACAACACCTTAGTCATTTTCCTCCTCACAAGATACCACCTTTTTAATGTCACAGTTCACTTTCATCAAGCGATCATGTTCAGGATTGTTCCTTCCCGCATGCAAGACTTAGCATTTCTCTACATTAAAATGCAAATCCCATTTGACGAACCACTCTTGCAAGTGATCCAAATTGTCACAACCCCCGCTTCCGGGGCTCGAACTTTGAGCGCTACCACTCGCGACTATCACCCCAAACTAACACAAACGCCAGTAGAACAATTACGACAACATTTAATACATATAAATATAACAATAATCCAAAATATTCTCACTCAGTCCTAACGTCACCCACCCACCCACCCAACACACCCACACACACCAATATCCATGATACACAATAATACAAAATAACAAATATATAATAAAACAGATATCCTTAACAAAATACAAATGAAAATTGAGGTGAAAAACTTAATTTAATTCACAAGTTACTGGATCTCCTTGGCGGGAGCTCAAATGACAAGCGCAAATTAGATTAATGCTTTTGCTTCCGCGATAAAGTCTTTTATAGCACATGGCTCCTTTTCTATAAGTAGAATACACAATATTTATGTCACTGCGACAAGGTAGACTAAGTAGAATGCACAATATTTCTGTCACTGCAACAAAGTCCCTCTCATAATATTGTCACCACAAGGAAACAAAATTGGTCTCACAACGTTCTTTTACCAGTTACAAATGGACAAGACTTTACTTAAAGTAAGTTAGTAAACACTAAATGGGACGATCCGGCCTGGGCTAAACGCGGGGTCTGCACCGACGCTCGCAACAGCGTAGTATTCCCACAGCCAGCATGCACTCTCACAATCGTACCACCCAGCCCTTCCGCACAGCAACGGCGGCGGACTAATCCACTCAGATCTTTAGATGCACTAAAACAAGGGTGCAAAAATACACATATAAATAACAAACCAAAAAAAAAAAAAATGAAAAGAAAGGTAATCACCTCACCCTTCCCCCAACTTTAATTGCCGTCTTTTTTATATTCCTTCACCTCTCCCAAAACAATAATAAATTGAAACTCAACGAAACACATATTTACACATTACCATACAACTCGCTCCCGAATTTACCCTCCGACACTAAATGCTACTAAATAAAATAAATGACATTTCTACATTCTTACCCTTACCCCCCCCCCCCTCCCCCACCCATACTCAGTCACTAACCTAAATAATAATAACAGAACAAGCAAACACAGACAAACCCCCGAGACTTTGGCCACTTAAAAATTGTTGTGTGCACTTACTGTCATCCGTGAAGACGCCCCGGCTGGGACGGAGACAAACAAACAAGACAAGCCAGGGGTTCATTCGTCGCAGTTTCTCTCTTCCCAGGACACCGGCTCCGGAGCGACCAGGGCCGTATCACAGCGCCGTTACAGAAGAATGACACAGCTGCTTGAGGACTGCGGCAAATGGCAAACCACGCCTACAAGCCCTCCCTCAGAGACTGCTGCTACTTTCGCTGCTTGGGGCGACTGACTAACAATTTGGATATAGTACGGTTTAGCAAAACTTTACGCTCAGCAAAAGGTGCGATGTAAAATCACGTGGATCAGTAGCCACCTGATCGCGCAGAGCAATCACGTGCGTCACACGCCGACCTCCGCACCTCTCATGGCACCAATTCCCCGTGTAAAGGCCAAACAACTCACCTTCTTTTTTTATGTCCTATGCTTTTACCCAGTGACTGACCAATCCCTGTCACCCCTCTAAATTTAACTCCCCTACAAAATAGGAAAAATAAACCCGTGTCGTGACACAAATCATATTGCAACATGTCTTTATTGATCGATTCATTATAAATTTTAGTATCGTCTGCGAACATCTTGCACATGCTATTAACACAGTCTGGCAAGTCATTTATAATATAGTAAATAATATTGGTCCTAGGATGCTTCCTTGAGGTATACCGCTCAGCACCTTTATTTTGTCTGATATTGCGTTTCCAACCTTCACCACTTGTTCTCTTTCACATAAGAAACTTCTTATCCAGTTGGAAATGCTTCCACATGCACCACAGGCCTCCAGCTTCTGAAGAAGCCTTTCATGAGGAACAGTGTCAAATGCTTTTTCTAAAGTCTAAGTATATGATGTCAACCGTTTTTTTGTTGGCAATTAAGGAAGTTATATCATACATAACCTGTAGTAATTGAGTAACACATGATCGTTTCTTTCTGAAACCATGTTGGCATTCAGTGTAAATATTATTCACAATAAAATGATTAACGATCGCGTCTTGGACTATAGACTCTAAAACGTTACATACTATACACGTTAAACTTACTGGTCTGTAGTTTCCTGCATCTGGCCTAGAACCTTTTTTTATTTAAAAATAGCACTTACCTCTGCGGTTCACCAGTCTTGCGGTACAATACCTGACTTAAGGGAAAATGTAAATAAAGTGCAAAGTGGTTCTGCCAACTCATTACACAACTCTTGTAAAACTCTGGGAGAGATATAGTCTGGACCTTGAGCTTTGGAAGGATTTAATTCGTTTAGCATTTTCTAGACAATATTAGGAGTTATTATGATATCTGTTATAGTGCATCAACTCGATTTTGAGCCTGGAACATTACTCAAATTTTCTTCCACAAATACACTTGAGAAAAATGTATTCAAGGTTGCTGCCTTTTCATGATCTGCTACAGCAAGGGCGGGGAAGTGGCGCAGTGGTTAAGGCGTCTGCCTCCAATGCCAAAGGTGCGAGGTTCGATACCGGGTTCCGGCGTTGGATTTTTCTCCTCTGGTAAGTGTCACCGTCTGGGCAGTGGGCAGATGTTCACATCTGCACGGGACATAGACGACCCCGGCCCCCACGAGTCCCCTGCTGCCTTGCAGGCCTGGCCGCTTGGCTGCGGAAAGGCTAAGGGAGGAAACCCCTGACATCAAAGCCCCCGTGTCTCCGGGGAAGGCTTTTGAGCCAGAGACTAAGACAAGGACAGTCTGATATAAAACGTACGACCTGAGGACCTCGATGCCACCGTCCCAGCTTGCTAGGCCATGGCAAACGAACCAAGGTTTTAAAGGGTGGGGCCAGTACTGCGCACACTGCACTCCACCAAAAAGCTCCACCGCACAGGCTTTAGGAAACGCCCACGGACAGCAAGGGTGCCATCTTCTTTTTTAAGTGCATTTATTCCAGAATTATATTTAGTTTGTTCCTGTACATACTTACAAAATATTTTGGGGTTCATTTTACATTTATCTGCAATATTGTTTTCATGTTATTTTTTTAGATTACGTTTTATTAATTTATTACAGTTGTTTCTTAAGGTAATATATCTTTGATAATCCCTACCTTCTTTAGTTTGAAGATATCTTTTATATAACTTATGCTTCTTTTTAATCATTCTTAAAGTACCCTTATTCATCCAAGATGGTGTAAATTTTTATGTGATTTACTCTTCACTTTTGGGATGTGCAACTCCATACCTTTCAAAATCGAAGACTTAATTAATGCCCAGAATTTTTCCACTCCGCAGTTTTCAGGCTTAATAGATGTAAAGTCTATATTTGCAATATGTGCTCTCAGACTATCATAGTCTCCCTTTCCAAGGTTAAGGGAATATTTATTACTCTGCGTGACCTTTACCTTAGGGACATACAGTTGGAAGAGTAAAACATCGTTTTCACTCTTACCAATGGGACCCAAGTGTTGAATATCTGAAATTAGCAACTCGTCATTTACTAAAATTAGGTCATCAAATGTTGACCTCTGACCTTGCCTATGTCTTGTTGGATATTTCACCATCTGAATCAGGAAGGCGTCCCTTATTCACTCAACAATTTGAGTTGACTGTAAATTATAAGTGTCACTGACTGAAGTGCCCCATTGCGAAATATTTTCCTAAGCAAATGTATCTCCTTCATAAATGTTCTTAGTATGTCTTAATTTATACAGTTTGAATATCATAAAATGAAAGACTGTTATGCGATAGCAGAATGGTTCTTTCCGTTACACACAACAGCAGGAAACCTCCGCTAAGTATTGTATGTATGTATTGTATGAAAAAATACATTGTATGTATGTTTTATGTGTTGATCTTAACATGGACACTCGTCAGTTATGCCGCAAAATGCCTAATGTTTATGCATATGGCAATAAAGTTTATCTTATCTTATCTTTATCTTATATGCGATTACTCACGCAAATTGTGAAAAAAAAATGGAAAAGGGGGGGGGGGGGGGGGAGAGGGGTAGTCTCGGTTTGAACGTCAACACTGATAAGCCGCTGAATCGGCAAATGTTCGTAATATTATCCAAGCCCCCATTGGAGCAGATCGCTTTAAGCCAAAGTGTCACAGAAAAGTCGCGCGTTTCGGTCGTCCCTATCGACATTATTATAACTAGCTATTTTGTAAGTCAATACTGAGGTCAATACAGATTGCTGAGAAGCACATGTCAACGCCCTCCTTTAATATCCAGACTGACAGTGCACGCAGATTGTGTTTTTGAAATCACTATAATTCACCTGATCTATGTCTGTTGCAGATGGATCGTGTTCACTTGTTCTCGGCAGTCAACGGGTTAATATCCTGACTAGCAGAAAACGTGACAAACGCTTCAGCTATCGTTAACTTCACAACTGCCACGACCACTCGCACACCTAAACTTTAAAACATCCTCAGTTTGAGGGACAGATGGAGTCTGTCTCGGTACGCAAGAGACAAAGGTTCTCATGACCCCATGCGACTGCATGGACTCGTGAGAATCTATGACCCGTGCACGAGGAGGTGACTGAAAAACGGGCTATGAAAGGGACGTAAATCGTGAGTCGCAGCAATCAAAGTCGTGTGGTATCAGCTACAATAACCTTCATATCCGCCGTAAATTATATGCTCGTGGAAGTAACATCGCTGTCAATTGCCAATGTGTAGAGCTCGAATGTCTTAGCAATATCCGCCATGAATTTTCCTCTTGTATAAGCAATATCCGACCATACAGGCGGAGGGTGACCGACAATGATTTGACATGGAGTATACATTAGCTTTCGTCTGACTTCCATTATACATATTATCAGCCTCAGTATTATGCGCTCAAGTATATACCGCGGTACGTGATTTAACGCGCACAGGTCTGTCCACGAGCCAGCTCGGCTGTTGTTGGCCCGAAGATATTTTGCTTACCAAGTGTTTTTTGTTTACAAGTCTTTAGGTAGGTCCGTCCCTAAACAAACAGTGGGTAACAACAGTACCGGAGAGCGATATTTAGCTATTTTGCAACAAGAGCTTCTCTCAGCTTATACAATACAATACAATACAATACAATACAATACAATACAATACAATACAATACAATACAATACAATACATTAAGACTTTATTAATCCCTCATGGGAAAATTTACTGTCTGCCCATACAACACATGGCATCATCATTCACTCACTGAAATAATTAAATAACCCATAACACGCAGTTAAAGAGATAAACTGTAACACACATATTGTTACCTTTGTAACACTCTTGGCATCAGAAACACTTATAGTTTATGCCCCCTGTGCGTCTGGTGTCAGCAATGTTGCAGTGAACTACTGAAAGGGCTAGTACTAAAGAACTAAAGAATGTTGACAGACACTATCTACTGATATTACTGTTGAAAAGGGTAACAGCCTGAGGGACAAAAGAGTTGGCATGACGTGATGTACTACTTTTGGGTACTTGAAGTCTGCCACTTCGTTCGATACGTCTGCTGTCAAATTCATATCTAAGTGGATGTCTTTTGTCATCAACAATGTCAGCCAGTTTGTTCGTAATCCGTCTGTTGTACAGTGTCTCCAAAGTATCATGTGCCCTACCAATCACCCCGCCCCTTTTCCGGATTACTTTGTTAAGACGATCTTGATCTCTTTTACATAAATTTCTACCCCAGCACGTCAGTCCAAAAGTTAGAACGCTAACAATACTGGAGCAGTAAAACATCTGTAAAAGCTGAGTGCTTACATGAAATGATCTGAGCTTTCTCAAACAGTACAGACGGGTATGCGTTTTTTCACAATAGCATCTGAGTTTTGTTTCCAGTTGAGCGCGTTGTCAAAAAGAACACCTAAATACTTGTAGGACTCTACACGCTCAACGTCTGTTCCCATGATGACAACAGGATCGGGATGAAGATTGTTTTTGCTGATGTATAGCACGCATAACAAAAATAAAAACATGGACACGTGAGCAGGCAAGGCATGTGGCAGATCCTGGAGCGACTTGGCTGTCCCCCAAAGTTTCTCAGCATGATCATCCAGCTCCACGAGGACCAGCGAGGCCAGGTCAGACTCAACAGTGACCTCTCAGAACCATTCCCAATTCTAAACGGCGTGAAGCAGGGCTGCGTGCTGGCACCAGCCCTCCTTACCATCTTCTTTAGCATGATGTTGAAGCAGGCCACAGTGGACCTCGACGATGACGACGCAGTGTACATCAGGTATCGTCTCGATGGCAGCCTGTTCAACCTCAGACGACTGCAGGCCCTCACCAAAACCCTAGACCGACTGATTCGTGAGCTGCTCTTTGCTGATGACGCTGCCCTTGTTGCACACACAGAGAGAGTCTTGCAGCGCATCACGTCCTGCTTCGCAGATGCTGCCCAGCTCTTTGGACTTAAGGTCAGTCTGAAAAACACAGAGGTCCTTCATCAGCCGGCACCCAAGGAAGAGTTTTGCCCTCCCCACATCACCATCGGCGAGACCGAACTGAAGTCTGTACACCAATTTACCTACCTTGGCTGCATCATCACGTCAGACACCAAGCTGGACAAGGAACTGGACAACAGGCTGGCAAAAGCGAACAGTGCTTTCGGGCGACTATTCAAGCGGGTGTGGCACAATCAACAGTTAAACAATGGCACCAAGATCAGCGTGTACAGAGCTGTCGTCCTCACCACCCTGTTGTATGGTTCCGAGTCCTGGGCCCTCTACCGCAGCCAACTACGACTCCTCGAACGCTTCCACCAGCGCTGCCTGCGTACCATCCTCGGCATTCACTGGAGTGACTATGTCACCAACGTCGAGGTCCTTGAACAGGCGGAAACTGTGAGCATCGAGGCTTTGTTGCTGCGGACACAGCTTCGCTGGGCGGGGCACGTCTCCAGGATGAAGGATCATCGCCTACCCAAGATCACCCTGTTCGGCGAGCTCGCCACTGGACACCGTGACAGAGGGGCACCAAAGAAGAGATACAAAGACAGTCTCAAGAAGTCACTTAGTGCCTGTCAAATCGACCACCGCCAGTGGTCTTCGCTTGCTGCGGACCGCGACACCTGGCGCTCCACCATTTACAAGGCAGCCGTCTCCTTTGAGGACTCTCGCAGAGCTAGCCTTAAGGACAAGCGGCTCAGGAGAAAAAACAGAGATGTCGAAACTAAGAACCCTGGCCAGACCTTCCCCTGCAGCCACTGCGGTCGAACCTGCCTGTCCCGGATTGGCCTCTGCAGCCACGAACATGCCTGCAGACGTCGTGGACAACCCCTATAAAATCTTCGTTCGCGAAGTCAAGCCAAGAGATAGCACGCATAACAAAAATAAAAACATGGACGTATAAAGCATCATCCGGACTACAGTTCTGTCGTGTTTGTTTGTTTTGGAAAGAGAGATGTATTTGTAGCACGGCCGAATGTGGAGCAGGGGTAAGCGTAACCCCCCCCCCCCCCCCCCCAAAAAAAAAAAAAAACAAACAAACAAACAAAAAAAAACCAAAAAAAACAAACAAACAAACAAACAAACAAACAAACAAAAAAACCCAACAACAACAAAAAAACAAACAAACAAACAAAACAACAACAACAACAACAAACAAACAAACAAAAAAACACAACTACAAACAAAAAAACAACCTTGGTCAGCTGTCCGTGAGCGCTCCGCACAGAGCCACGCTACAGTGGTGTTCGGAAAAACCGCTGTGCAAATCCAAGATAGAACGCACAGCGGCGCTATATTTGGTATATTTGGAAAGAGCTTTTCCTGATCTTCATCGCGGTGCCTGGCGCATGCTTGAATTCAAGAGAAAACTGCATTAGATTTTGACGTGAAATTTTCATTTTTATTTTACTCATGATATAAATTATGTTATCTGGGAATAATCGCACGCACATGCGCCAGCTACCGATGAAAAGCTCATTCAAAAACTTTTCGATCGATGTATGATCTGACACCGACGATTAAATCTTGGATTTGAGCATCTTTTTCTTCTTTTGCAGTCATAGCAGATTCATGTCTGTACGACTGAAGCTAGCATTCATAAGGTATAAAGAGGGTGTGCCCTTCAGTGAGCACTGACCTGAAACGATGGGTGCAAAATGTTTGCCCTTTCTTGCTTTTGCTGGCGTAAGCAAACCCCAGAAAATGGTTACGCGGTTGAAATAAGACCTACACCGAATCCAGAATCTTTACCGCCCCCCCCCTACCCCCACCCCTCGCATCCCCCAACGGACAGCCCCTCACTGAGGGACATGAGCCTCTGTCTCTACTCCCCGCCCCCAACCCCTTCCGCTCCCACTCGTAACGAATAGCATCTCTCTGAAGAACGTGAGCCCCTGTCTCCACCCCCACCCCTACCCCCTCCGTTACTCGCCGTTAACAGTATTTCAGAAAAGCAATTTAAAAAAAGTGTATTTGTTTAATCTATTTTCTAATCCTCTGTGAATTTGACCTTGAGAGAGGTCACTGAATTTGGTATGCGTAGAAAGGTCTTAGCACACCATTATATCTTTGGCCTAAGTTTGAAGAATGTGGATTAAATAGTCTCCGAGAAAATGCCAACTTTGAAGTTTACGACGGACGAAGGACGGACGGACGACCACTGGCCCATTACATAGATTTACGTTCCGCACGTGAACCTAACACTTAAAAGTATCAACTCCGTTTCTTTCTTATGACCATTTCTCACACTAAAGGCTACCAAATACTAACACTTGACAAAAATCGGTAGAGTGGTTCCAGAGATATCGCACAGATAAAAACTGAAGCACTGAAAACAAATATGTCTGCCAGGGCCTTTACACTCGGTATATCAGATAATTTTTCTTTGCGCAGCTTTCTTCGTGGTACCTTTACTTTAACAAAAAATTAAATCAAATGAGCTTTCCTTTTTGTGATATTACCCTTAGTGTACAAACCCTTTATATCTCTACTGTGACCTTGACCTTAGGACCTCAGTTTGGTACAAGACACATCTTCTAATCTAATACTGACAAGATATGAAACTTTAAACAATTCTCTTGGTTGCTTTTGGAGAAATCACCTGTAAAAAAACAAAACAAACAACAACAACCAGACAGACACCCAGCTACAGTGACACATAGGATGACTCCAGTAGACCCCTCTCAGGAACAGGGGAGGGGGAAGAAGAGGTATCTTAAACAAGAAGCATGAGGCAGATAACCACATTGCTTGTTTCCATAGCCAACAGACGTCCTGCACCTGGTAAATTTAAAAAATGATTAAAAATGCATGCATAATGCCATGTATGAGATATAGCGCTAGAATGCAAGATATTGTCATATTGTTGTGTTCATATCTGAAATGTGCTTGATTTAACTGTGAAATAATCACACAGAAGGGGATTTGTCGTATTTTTGTGTACATTTTAATATCTGATTCACATGCCTACGACGAAAATTACCTAAGATATGACGTTTTTAGTGAAGGGTGTATAAGCCATGTAAACCCTCATTATGACACATGTCCAAATTGCATTTTGGGTCATTTTAGGCATGCTGTAATTGCAAACATCAATGTGTGGGGCTAGACAAATATTCAGGACAATCTACATGTTGATTTGATCCGTGACAGTAAAAACCACATTATTCTACCTTCACTTTATAGGTGTCTAAACATAGCACTTTCTTTAAAATGCGAAAAGAGGTAATTTTGGGAAATATTCAAATGCACATATCTCGGAAACCAATCAACATAAAGTTCTGATTTTTTTGCATGTGCACTTCTTTGAACGTGTACTTCCGAGTGGTGTATTTGTTTGGTAGCAGTTTCTAGAAAAAATAATTGAGTTGACCTACCTATGTAAATTCAGCGCTGCAAATAACGCGATCGCAAATAAGAGCAGCGCCGTCTGACTTTATGGCTCACAGGTACCGCGGTAAACTGAGGCTGACCTGTGCATGTATATTAACCCTTTTTATCCTGATACACTTTTGCATGAAATACATTTGACTATGATAGTTCAAGAGTAGTGCTAGAATAGCTTGGCACCCAGAGGCTGATCTGTGCATGCATATTATCCTTTTTCATCCGGATACACTTTTGCATGAAATAATATTTGACTGACAGTTCACGGGTTGTGCCAGAATAGCTTGGCGGCCAGAGGCGCCAAGCTATCCTGGCACGACCCTTAACCTAAAATAGTTGATCTATCTCCAAATTTGTAATGAAACATTCATAGGACAATAAACACATTTGAAAAACAAATCTACTTCAGGATTCACCGGGTTATGGAAGACCAAGGTGAACTCAAGCTATTTCGACTTGAACTAAAACAGCTGGTATTTAACAGACGGCATATACTGCACAAAGGTAATGTGTCATGCTCGATTCTTTCACAACTGCATGCTACACTTGAATGCTGGACTGTGATTTTGAACCTTACGGCTGTAAGCCGTAAGGTTCAAAATCACAGGCCAGCACATACATCATGTGTACAGAAATGAATTACAACGGGAACCATATGCATGGCGAATTAAGGCGGAGTGTGGTATGCGCATGTAATGCGATTTCGCCTATAACAACACAACGGGTGGTATGCACATGTGTCCGATTTCATTAGGTCGGTGATTAAGTTGATCGAGGTCAGCGCAAAAACAATGGCTCGATCCGAAAGGTGTACAGGAAAAACCTGTGTGATTCTGAAAAAATTTGCGACACATATGGGCCCCAGTGTTTCGTGGTAATTGAGCGCCTAATCCCGGCTATGGCGGAAGTGCTCGCACTTGAGACCGTAATGCCGGCTGCTCCGCTGTCCTTTTACTGACCTAGTGTACACGCAAACCGAGTGCAGGAGTTGTACAGTAAATAGCTTTACGCGCTCGTAGCTCAGTTTTGACTCGGACTTTTTCCATTTAAGTTTCTCTTCATCGGCGATGCCGCCATTGTTGTATACATATGGCAACGCCATAGCAGCCAAAACTCTCCTTCCCAACTTGAATTAAGTCAACAAAGAACACATAATACATTTCCCAAATATATATATTATATCAGTTCAAGACTAAACTTCCTCTATCCAAAAATGGAGTAATCCCCATTATTTATATCGTGATCTACCTGAGTGAGCTCTGTAGCATTTTTGTTTAGAGATTACCTTTGGTTCACACTTTAGAAGTTATCCAGCATTGTAAGATAATAATAACATTTATAAAGAGATAATATTGCTAACTATTAAACCTTTGCTGCCTGGGGCAGGTCGCCTTAAACTTATGAAGTTCGAATCTCGTAAAATTAAAGATTTTTTTCCTGCTCTTGTCAGTTCTCCTTCTTACACTGGAGAGTACCACCGACTCGAACCTGGGACAGTAGCTACAAAACATCAGTTATGTGTCCCTACTCACATGGATTATGAAAAGAAGGGTAGGATAGTATGAGATGAGGCGAGGCAAGGCAACATTGAAAATCTATTGTATGGGCAAGTCGCTGAAAGTAGCACTGGAGCACTGGGCGAATATTCTGTTTCTGAAACCGTTGTTCATTGAGCTACCAAGTCACAGCCGTCCAAAGAAAATAGATACACACTGGTCTCCGCAAGAGGCGTAGATCTTCATGACCCCCGCAGTCGCGGAGCTCGTGAAGATCTACGTCTCTTGCATTTGGATCGTGTTCACTTTTTCTCGTCAGTGAAAGGGTTTAAGAGAATCGGAGCACTGGGATTGTAGCACAAATTCAGTTCTGTGCCATATTCCAAACGGGCCTGTGCTGCAACAATGAGAAAGCGAACACACCTCTGCATTACCCGCCAGTGATGAAGATAATGTTTCTGTTCTGGCCCTTCTTGATTTGAGCGCTGCTTTTGACACGATAGATCACCAGATTCTCATTCAACGTTTAGACTCTGTTTTTATCATCAAGAGTACCTTTCTAACACTTTTTTTAGTCTTACCTCTCTGGAAGAGAGCAAGTAGTGTCTGTGTTGGGAGTAGAGTCCGATCCCACTGAGCTTGTGTACGGAGTTCCCCAAGGCTCTGTTTTCACATTGTTTTCAGCCTTTATCTAGTGCTATCAAATGCCACTCTGTTTCTCACCATGTTTATGGTGATGACACAGAGCTGTATGCCAGTGCCCAACGCAAACATGTTAGTCAGATGTTCCAGTCTTTAGAGTCCTGTGCCACAGACTTTCAGAATTGGACCACACAGAACAAATTGCAAATGAATAGTGAAAAAACGGAGGCCTTAAAATTTTCTTGTTCAACCTCCACTGATCTCCCAGACTCGATCAGGGTTGGTCAGAACAGTATCCCCCTTTCCAGGTCGGCCCGTAATCTTGGTGTTATCTTTGACAATAGGCTGACCATGAGAGATCATGTCAACAAGGTTTGCCAATGTTCCTTCTTTGAATTGAGAAAAATCAGTTTAATTTGACACCTTCTCACTACCGAAGCAACTAAAACGCTTGTTACCTCCCTTGTTCTTTCACGCATTGATTTTTGTAATTCCCTTTTGGCTGGTGTTCCTCTAAATCTTCTTGATAAACTTCAAAGAGTTATGAACTGCTCTGCCCGACTAATTTACAGAGTACCGAAACGTGAGCACATAACACCCCTACTTGTTGACCTGCACTGGCTGCCTGTATATCAAAGAAATGTGTACAAGTTCTCTGTTGTTTGTTACAATGCTATTACCGGTTCTGCTCCCCCATATTTGTCCGACCTGGTTCATATTTACACACCTTCAAGATCCCTCCGTTCAGCATCAGACACGCGTATTTTCAGGGTTCCTAGGCGAAAGAAGTCGAGCCAGGGCCAGCGTGCCTTTTCTTATTTCGGTCCAGTCACCTGGAACGACCTTCCAGCCCATGTCAGACACGCCCCAACTCTGTCTGCTTTTAAATCACTGCCTTAAACATATATGTTTTCTTATGCATATAGTTAGATGCATTTTCAGTGTGTTAGCAATCTTTGGCAGTAACTGTTCTTGTAACGGTGTGTGTGTGTGTGTATGTGTGTGCCGTGTGAGCTCTTGATATGTGTCACTTTAATTTTTGTAATATTTATTGTAGCGTTTTCTTTCTTGTACTTTTTGTTCTGTGATTTTTGATCTTGTAAGGCGCTTAGAGCACCATTCATTTGGAGGTTAAGCGCGATATAAATGTACATTAGTATTATTATTACCCCACGTGGTCCGCTCCGCACAGAGTCGGACCGCAGTTCCGAGGGTCGGTCACGCGTGAGTGACGAAGATAACATTAATCAAGCTGATCAGCATCACGTCATGCTTGATTGAGCGATCGCTCGGACATCAGTGGACGGTGCGACAGGCGAAAATGACACTCACGCGAAAAGTACCCGGGGTACTACTGTTTCTCATATAAGCGAATAGTACTCTAGAGTCTTTTCGCGTGTACCAACTGTACCGCGGGTACTTTTCGTGTACGCAAAATTGACTCATCGCCGCCACGCGAAAATTACCCACTTCACGCCAAATTTGCCACGCGAAAACGGGACACCGCACCGTTTGGTGGTGTACTCCCGGACAGACCCACTCTGGAAGTACACCACAAGTACAGTTCTATTCAAATGAGACGCTTACGATGCTCATGACAATCTATGCATGTGTCCGTAAGACGGGAAATGTAAGAGACGTAGTAACCCTTGTGTCCAAACAATTAACCCCTTCTCTGCCACTGCCCGCATCATTTTCCAGTTTCTGATTTCTATATTCAACCAACGACATACAGCGACAAACGCCTAAGGAACATGGAAACACATTGGTCTCAGCAAGAGACATAGATCCTCATGAGCCCCCGCGACTGCGGGGGCTCATGAGGACTATGTCTCTTGCAGTTGGATCATGGGTCGTGCTCACTTTTGTTCGGTTAAAGTCGTGTGGTATCCCATAATAACCTTCATATCCGTCGAAGTAGTACCGCTGTAAATTGTCCACAAACGGCTTGAATATTCAAGAAATATCCGGCATCCATGTAATATTAGACACGCAGGCGATTAGAATCTTATTTGAATAGAAGTGTACTTGTTGTGTACTCCCCGAGTGGGCCTGTACACCCGCTAACGGTAGGGGACACTAACCGCCCAACAGATTTTAGCTATAGTGCTAATTGACCGAGGGGTCAACTTCAGGATTCAGTTTAGTTGCAGTTAAGAATCGCAGTACCCACCCCCGTGTAAGGAATACAGACGCAAATGGCTTTGATCATACGAGCCCCAAACGCTGAACCAGCTTATTGCGATATGTGCCTCCTACCACAAAATCTGACATGTACCAGGCAAGGTTCCAACTGACATGTACCAGGCAAGGTTCCAACTGACATGTACCAGGCAAGGTTCCAACTGACATGTACCAGGCAAGGTTCCAACTGACATGTACCAGGCAAGGTTCCAACTGACATGTACCAGGCAAGGTTCCAACTGACATGTACCAGGCAAGGTTCCAACTGACATGTACCAGGCAAGGTTCCAACTGACATGTACCAGGCAAGGTTCCAACTGACATGTACCAGGCAAGGTTCCAACTGACATGTACCAGGCAAGGTTCCAACTGACATGTACCAGGCAAGGTTCCAACTGACATGTACCAGGCAAGGTTCCAACTGACATGTACCAGGCAAGGTTCCAACTGACATGTACCAGGCAAGGTTCCAACTGACATGTACCAGGCAAGGTTCCAACTGACATGTACCAGGCAAGGTTCCAACTGACATGTACCAGGCAAGGTTCCAACTGACATGTACCAGGCAAGGTTCCAACTGACATGTACCAGGCAAGGTTCCAACTGACATGTACCAGGCAAGGTTCCAACTGACATGTACCAGGCAAGGTTCCAGCGCTACAAAACTTGATCACAGCGATGAGGACAGCATAAAGAACTATTCTTATTGCAGACAGATATGAATTCACTGATTATTTGTTTGGTGTCTACGGTCCACGGCACCGGGGTGACAATGGACGCCCCGAACGGGCAGGTTATGAGGTCAAGGATAGCTATATTGCCTATGGTGTACGACCTGAACACTGATCAATTCGGGCGCACTGCAACTGTGGGACTTTGATTTACCAGGACCTTTCAGTCAACGGACATCCTTTAGAAGCAGCCCGTCTGTTTGCCTGACCATTTTGAATCATAAATTAAATGTACAGTTCTTAAAAAAGGTTATAAGAACATTCAGGAAAATAATAACAAAAATACGAAAAACAACGCGGCAATCCGTTTATTTTTTTTATTCAAAATTTCGGACACATACTCGTATAAATCGAATTGTTGTTGAATGACAAAATGAACAACAGCAGCAGCAACACCATCACCACCACGAACAATAACAAAAACAAAACGACTTCACACGCTATCGGGTAAAAGCGGAACTACTCACCAAAGAAATACGAGAGATTGAAAACAAGAATCCATTAGTCACCCCACTCTCAGAAAATCCGTCTTTCACTCATTGCCAAGTGCAATGCTGTTCCCAACACAAGCGTTCATCGGTAAGTCGTTAGCCGATTCTAACTGGTACTAGTGATATGGTGATAAACAATCGAGCGCCTATTCCTTCCTCACTTCGATCAAGGCGTAAGGGTGGGCACAGGGGTCCCACATTAGCTCTTACTTGTTGAAATTGACACCTCAACACCCGGCGAGCCGTGAGGACAAACACTTGAAAAATGAGCCGGCCATAAATCTGCAATTAGAGTTGGGCCAACATGGCGTAAGGAGTATCTTGATTGCCATAGCACAGCAAACTACACGCAAATGCAAGAAGAATAGATCCTCATGAGGCCCCCGCAGCCGCGGGGCTCATAAGGATCTATGCCTCTTGCCTCTATGCCTCTTGCTAGCTTCCTTCTACCTTGGTATTATCCAACTGTCGTCTGCCAAACTTTCCAATGCATCATATTAAGCCCCCTTATAAATCTACGATTAGAGTTTCTGCGTAAAGCCGACTAGGCGTAAAAAAATCAGTCTTACAGGATTTTTACTTTCGGTGCAAACGTCGACAGATCTTGTACAGTTGTAGATATGTCGACCATGACACCTCGTGGATAGCGAATTCCGGACAGGGACGGATCAGTTAGCTCCGAAAGGGGGGGGGGGGAGGGTACTATTTCTTTGGGACTTTCAACCTGAGACAGATGGTACTCGGAGAACTTGCTTCCCACGGGCCGAAAAAATCAAAATGCGGGGGGAGAAGGGGTGGGGGTGGGGTGAGGAGGCGGTGGGGGAGGGGTGGTTGGTGTGTGTGTGTGTGGCCGGGGGGGGGGGGGGGGCGTAGGCGCCTTCTCACCGCCGGACCGACAGCTACAATATCAACAGAGGTGGGGGGGGGAGGAGGGGGAGGGCGAGGGTAGGCAAACATGTGTGTGTGTGGGGGGGGGGGGAGGGCGGGGCGGGGCCGAAGGGCGAGGGTAGGCAAACGTGTGTGTGTGTGTGGGGGAGGGGGAGGCGAGGGTAGGAAAACATGTGTGTGTTTGTGTGTGTGTGCGCGTGTATGCCACTTTAACACTTCTACCGATAACATTGACAACGTTGACCAGGAAAAGTACGCGAAGAGAGGATGGGGGATTCCAAACGTCAAAGAAGGGACAATTTAATTTAGCACTTAAAATATTGTTGGGCTCCACCCCCGCACCCTCCCTTTCCCAGATCCGCCTGCGGGAGACGGAAGACCAGTCGGAGTTACCATGCAAAGCCAGATGGCAACAAGGCGGAAGGAGCTAGTTTACGGGCACTTACTTTCAAAGCAAACTGCAATAGCGCCACTGGGCAGATCCGTTTGAAGATAGTGGCTGACAGCCACTAGAAAGCATAGGGATCTTGCAGGACTGTACTTTCAGTTCACACTCCGACAGATCTGGTAGATAGATCGACAACGACAGCCCTACTGAGAGCACATAAGAGATGGACGGATCATCCAGATGAAAAGTAGTTCCAGTGATTAGTTTGGCGCCTTGACAGAGAGAGTCAATAACCCCTTCACTGCCGAGAAGAATTGAACATATCCAAGCTGGAAGAGGTATAGATCCTTATGAGCCCATGTTCCTGCAACGGCTGGGGATCTTTGACGTTGAATTTGCCGCAATGATTTAAAAAACACAATCTGCGTCAACTGTCAGCGAAAGGGTCAACAGAAGATGGAATGCCCTCCTGAAAGTTCAAAGGTATTGTTTTATTAGCTTAGCGCCTTTAGGCGCCAAGCAAATAAGGCAATACCTTTGAACTTTCATGATCAATTACTCCACTGGCTTGCTTGTGAAATCAGCCTGAAAGGTTTTGAACGTAATCTATTTAGATCGCCGGCCTCTGACAGTAAAGGGATTAGGTAGGATCTTGGATCCGTTGTTGGAACTATGGAAACATTACTTTACGGGGATGAGACCTTCTGATCCAATGCAAATAATGGATCCTGGTTAGGTCACGGTGAATTTGCTGGAAATTTGTGGTTAGCTGAGAGGAGACATGTTTGGTGCTTTGATTCATACCATCCTGAGCTTATCCAGTGGACATTTGTGGGCCTATATTGAGTTGCCTTTGACGTAGTGATTTGAGGGGCACGCAGATTTCAGCTGTGCTTGGGTGTGGGGTTGGTAAGGAACCAGTTTCATAGCCAAGAAATGAGACGGGTCATGTGCTGTTTTTTTTTTTTTGGTATTTTGTGCATGGCAAATGTGCAGCTGGTGGGCGATAGTGTTTTTTTTAGGGAATTGGACAATTAGGGGATGACTGGGACTGACTAAGGCTAAGAGACTGGACAGTACGGAAACACCACTGTGGTCCGTGGCCTAGAAACGTCGACTTCAAAACCAATGCCGTTATCACATACGTCAACAACTTTCGCCAATACAAAAGAAACAAAGAAACAGCCGGTCAAACGCAAAAGGCATGCCGCCGCACTTGTGTTTTAACTCTTTCCAGACGGGCTGCATCCGGATACGATGCTTTATGCCGCGTATGCACTGCATGGTAGGTTCGTGTGTGTGTGCTTGTCTGTGATTACGGGCTTAATGTCCTAGAACGGTAAAGTCCAAGTTCACAGACAAGCACAGTTTGGTATTTGACGTCAGTATTGCTCAGAATAGTGAGGTTTCGTTTGAAACCAACGTGTCCCAAAATGAACGCAAGCGAAGTCACGGTGGATAACCAACATCTACTGTCTATTATAAGCATTGACAACACTCCAAACACTGCTCTCCAAGAGGCATAGATGCTCATGAGCCCTCTGGACTCATGGGGATTTATGCCTCTTAGACAGATGTTTGGAGTGAGTGTTGACAATGCTTATAATAATCAGCAGAAGTTATCTGGCACACAGTGGTGATCCGCCCTGACTTCGCTCTCGTTCGTTGTGGGGAGTCGTTCGGCGTAAACCTAACCGTACTAACTCATTCAGCCCGACGCACGTATGTCCCAAATTTTGGAGGAGTCATCTAACGACTTTGCACCCGTTGCAGGAGATGGATCGACCATGATAATTCAAGGGTAGTGTCAGATTAGCTTGGCGCCGACAGGCGCCAAGCTAATCTGGCACTACCCTTGAATTGGTCGACCCATCTCCTGCTGTAGTGCGTCAGGCCTGAATGGGCTAATATGTGCAAACGAATGCAATAGTCAGTTTTACAATTCAGGCTAAGGATCGCGATCGGGGTCGGGTGTGCGTATTTTCTACTGTTCCCAGTGGCGTAGGAGCCGACAACCCTGCCCCCCCCCCCCCTTTCCACACATACACAAAGAAAGTGTAGCGGGGAGGGTAGACTATTTCTTATTGTATTACAATGGAAATCTTCTTTTCACAAAAATGGACTTTTGGCCTTCAGATGGCAGACTCTTTCTTTTAGAGAACTGTTCATCTCTTAAACTCCCAGAACTAAATGACTTCCATTCTATAGAATGGAAGTCATTTAGTTCTGGGGTTTTAAGAGTTAAATATCACCATAACAATCCGACCTGTTCGATTTTACTGTCACCTTCTGCACCGCTTGTGTCTAATGTCACCCCTCTGTGTTTTGGTCTGTTACTTCGGAGATTGCCGCTCTCTCCGTAAGGCCCAAAGTCAAAGATCAGTGCATAATTGGTGATTTATGGGCAACCTGACGTCCCGAACATTTATCTGCGTAACCCCTTCACTGACGATGATCACGAAATTCGCGTCAGAAACCGCTACACGCTGACAAACATCCGTGAGAACAATATGCAAAGACCACAGGACGAACAAGAGAAATAAATCCTCATGAGCCCCCGCGACTGCGGGAGGGGAGGGGGGGGGGGTTCATGCGGGTTTATTTCTCTTGCAGCTGGGTAGCGATCGCCGTGACCCGGCAGTTAAGGGGGTTAACCCCTTCAGTGCCAGTTGACGCAGACTGTGTTTCTGAAATCGTTGTTTCGACTCAGCGCCAAAGAGCCCCCCCCCCCCCCCCCAAGCCGCCTCAGGAACGTGGATACAAAGTGGTGTCAGCAAGAGACAGATCCTCAAGCGCCCTCGCGACTGCGGGGTCTCATGAAGATCTATGTCTCTTGCAGCTGGGTGGTGTTCACTACTTCTCAAGTGAAAGCTGTCACACATTTAACTCATTCAGCCCTGACGCACTACAGCAGGAGATGGGTGGACCATGATAATTCAAGGGCAGTGCCAGATTAGCTTGGCGCCTGTCGGCGCCAAGCTAATCTGGCACTGCCCTTGAATTATCATGGTCGATCCGTGTCTCCTGCAACAGGTGCGTAGTCGTTAGATGACGCCTGCAAAATTTGGGAAATACGTGCGCCGGGCTGAATGAGTTAAGCCTTCGCTACCAGTGGACGCAAAATGCGGCAGTTAAGGGGTTAAGACCAACAATCAAACTTCACAGTAGTGACGACATACAAGACACAACGCAACACTCAAACAAACTTCACAGTAGTGACGACATACAAGACACAACGCAACACTCAACCAAACTTCACAGTAGTGACGACATACAAGAAACAACGCAACACTCAACCAAACTTCACAGTAGTGACGACATACAAGACACAACGCAACACTCAACCAAACTTCACAGTAGTGACGACATACAAGACACAACGCAACACTCAACCAAACTTCACAGTAGTGACGACATACAAGAAACAACGCAACACTCAACCAAACTTCACATTAGTGACGACATACAAGAAACAACGCAACACTCAACCAAACTTCACAGTAGTGACGACATACAAGACACAACGCAACACTCAACCAAACTTCACAGTAGTGACGACATACAAGAAACAACGCAACACTCAACCAAACTTCACAGTAGTGACGACATACAAGAAACAACGCAACACTCAACCAAACTTCACAGTAGTGACGACATACAAGAAACAACGCAACACTCAACCAAACTTCACAGTAGTGACGACATACAAGACACAACGCAACACTCAACCAAACTTCACAGTAGTGACGACATACAAGAAACAACGCAACACTCAACCAAACTTCACAGTAGTGACGACATACAAGAAACAACGCAACACTCATTTTTCTTTTCAAATGCAGATACATGAAGATACACTGTGCACTTGAAGAGAAAGATTATTGTTCTAAGCGTGTTTCTTTAGGTGTTGGGATTTATTTTTTGCATTTTACACCATTTTGGTCCCGGGCGAATCTTCCGAATCTCTACAATCATCCAAAAGGTGTCTTCATACTGGACCTAATGCACAGCATGTACCCACCGAAAACTGCAAATAACAACGCCCTTGCCATCTTGAAAACAAATAAGTGTAATACAAATATTGGAGCAAACTCTGCCGTCTCCGGTAAAATACTGCATGTCAACACTTGAGGCCAAAGTACCAATTACGCGCCCTCAATTGCCAATTGAATTGTTGGCGTGCTCCAGGACGATTGAAGTGGGCGGCCATACAATGATATTCTCTCTGCGAGGATCACAGATGTATATTGGTCCTAACCTTGGCAGCAGGAACTTATTCCTTCTGAGCCACCACTGACTGTCTGTAGGGGATCTAAAGTATTAAAAAAAAATGTTGTTGCAGGGAATGGATACTTTTTAACCCCGTGACTTTTGAGAAAAATTGAACGACACCCAACTGCAAGAGGTATAGATCCTCATGAGCACCCGCAATTGCGGGGGCTCATAAGGACCTACGCCTCTTACTGAAACCACTTTGTATCCAAGTTGCTATGGGGATCCTTGACGCTGAATTGACGATTTCCAAAACGCAAGTTGCGTCCACTGGCAGTGAAAGGGTTAATGATTGGAATTGGTCTATAATAAATGTGACGGTGTGTACTGGTCAGTGTGATTATAAACCTAACGGCTGAAGACGTTAGGTCGAAAATCACAGACCAGTCCACAATTCGTAATCGCAGCGAATTCAGAGAGGTTACACCTGTGCCTCTCAAGCTCTACAGGTCAGTGGTTTCACTCATACACTAAAATCCTTCACTGCCCAGATACAGCCTGACGACAAGATTCATCTGCAAGAGGCATAGATCCTCATGAGCCCCCCGCAGTTGCGGGGGCTCATGAGGACCTATGCCTCTTGCTTACACCTTTTTGTATCCTTGTTCCTTGGACGGGTGTGGCATTTTGGCGTTGAATAAACGAAGATTGCAGAAACACAATCTGTATCAATTGGCATCGAGAAGGGTTCAGCCTTAATACCCCCACCCCCGCAAGATTTAGGAAGAGCTACAGCCGATCTTAGTCAGCAAGAGACATAGACTCACATGTATGACTATGTCCCTTGCAGGTAGAAGGGCATGGCCAAGGGACTGGTTCAAACTGAGACATTATAGCACTTTAGGTTTTGTTTATGGCCTTGGGTTTTTATAAAAATGTGATCGAGATACGATCGCCCTTCAGAGCCAGATCAATTGTGACATTGTATTGAGATCTATTGAGGGTGGGAATTGACACCCACCTGGTTTCGAATCTGCGACTTGTTGGGACAAGAGACCAAGGGTTGTGAGAATGAACCTCTTAACCGCCGGGGCAAGGCGAACGCTACCCAGTTGCAAGAGACATAAATCCCGCGTAGTCGCGGAGGCTCATGAGGATTTATGTCTCTTGTTGGGCCTGTGTTCTGTATGCCTATTTCTGGTCCAATTCAGTTTGTGGTCTTTACGCGAATGTCGATCCATGTGCTGCGGTTTCTGACGCGAAATCCGTGACTGAAGCGGCAGCGAAGGGGTTAAAGAGACTTATCCCCAAAACGGCAATAATGGGTTCATAGCTCGCAATATCTTCTTTTTAAAATGTGTTTTAGCCCTTTTAGCGCCATGGGCGCATTTCCCGAATTTTGGAAGTGTTAGTTAACGACTATGTACTGTATGGTGTATGGTTCCGAGTCCTGGGCCCTCTACCGCAGCCAACTACGACTCCTCGAACGCTTCCACCAGCGCTGCCTGCGCACCATCCTGGGCATTCACTGGAGTGACTATGTCACCAACGTCGAGGTCCTTGAACAGGCTGAAACTGTGAGCATCGAGGCTTTGCTGCTGCGGACACAGCTCCGCTGGGCGGGGCATGTCTCCAGGATGGAGGATCATCGCCTACCAAAGATCACCCTGTTCGGCGAGCTTGCTACTGGACACCGTGACAGAGGGGCACCAAAGAAGAGATACAAAGACTGTCTCAAGAAGTCACTTCATCATCATCATCATCAGTCCCTTGCCCGAACTGGGCGTTGGGGGGACTGAAAGGCAGCAGCAACAGACAGTGCTCTCCACTGAGTTCTATTTTGGGCGGTGGCAAGCAAGTCTGGCATCTCGAGTTCGGTCCATTCTTTTATGTTTGCGACCCAACTCTTTCTCTGACGACCTCGCCGACGACTTCCTTCGAGAGTGCCTTGGAGGATAGTCTTGGACAAGGTGTTGTGTCGGGTCACGTGGCCAAACCAAGCAAGCTTGCGCCGTTTCACGGTTGTCAGAAGGGGTTCATGTGGGCCCACCAGGGAAGTGACGATGCTCCGTACATATTCGTTGGTCTTGTGCTCGCGGTACGAGATGCGGAGCAACTTCCTCAGGCACTTGTTCTCAAAGGCCTGGATTTTCTTTTCTGAGTCTGCAAGCAGTGTCCAAGTCTCACAGCCGTAGAGTAGAATAGACACTACGAGGGACTTGTAAAGCCTGTACTTGATGGTGAAGCTGATGGAGTTACTTCGCCATATCCTGTCCAGCCTGGCCATTGCGGATGTTGCTGTACCTATCCTGATACGGATCTCTGCTATGCAACTACCGTCTTTGGACAGGGTGGCTCCCAAGTACTTGAACAGACGACATTGACCTCATGGCAGGCAGCAATAGTGAGCTCCAAAACCTGACAGACAAACTTTCAAGTAGCGCAGGGTCTTATGGCATGGAGATCAGTACGGATAAAAGCAAAGTGATGATCAACACCACAAGCGACAGCAGCAGCAATATTCACATGAAAGAAGTCACTTAGTGCCTGCCAAATCGACCACCACCAGTGGTCTTCGCTTGCTGCGGACCGTGACACCTGGCGCTCCACCGTTTACAAGGCAGCTGTCTCCTTTGAGGACTCTCACAGAGCTAGCCTTAAGGACAAGAGGCTCAGGAGAAAAAACAGAGATGCCGCAGCTCAGAACCCTGACCAGACCTTCCCCTGCAGCCACTGCGGTCGAACCTGCCTGTCTCGGATTGGCCTCCGCAGCCACGAACAAGCCTGCAGACGTCGTGGGCAACTCCTATAAAATCTTCGTTTGCGAAGTCAAGCCAAGAGAGACCACTTTGCAGGCGCCAAGCTAATCTGGCACTACCTTGAATTATCATGGTCCATCAATAAATCTTCTGCTGTAGGGTGTTGGCGCTAAACAGGTTAGTAAGTTAGTACGTGTTACAATAAAGCTGCACAAAAGGGCTAGCTTGACTTTCAAAGTTTAAATGTCGTAAAATGAAATGTCGTAGAATGAAATGTCGTAAAATGAAAGACGTTCTGTTCTTGTTCTCCTTTGTACGCAGAAGAGGTATTTCCGGTTTACGCGCAAGAAACAGCCACGTAGCCTGCGGTAAACCTCGGTCACATGTACATGGATTGTCAGTGAAACGAAGGCCGGTAGAAAAGTCTTATTGACAATCCAATGTATTATCATTTACAGTCGAGTATGATGTGCTGTCAGGGACTCATTCATTGACCCCTTGACTGCGACTGAAGATACCGCGGTATCATACTCGTCAGTTGCAATCAAAGATAAAACGACGCGTCTTTTCCGCGGAGCGGTATTGTCAGTTAGCAGTCAAGGGGTTTAACCCAATCATACTGAGGCTGAAAGCTTCAAATTTGTACACTGACATTTGCAAGCTACATTAAAGTACTTACAGATAAGGATATAGACCAATGGCTTTAGTTCAAGGGTGGTGCCAGAATAGCTTGGCGCCTAGAGGCGCCAAGCTATTCTGGCACCACCCTTGAACTATTTTAGTCACACTTATTTCACACACTGGTGTATTCCGAATGATAAGGCATATAATTATTAACTCTTTCTCTCATGAGCTGTAAACGAATGAATGAATGAATGAATGAATGAATGGCAGCAAACAACAACAACAACAACAACAAACAAATTAACAACAGGAGGTCAAAGAGGTGAAAGAAAGGAACGAAGGTTGCAGGTGTGTAGGTCTGCGATTTTGACAGACAGACCAGCACACAAATGCGTTCAAAAGGTTGTTCACCTTAAATGGCTTTCACAATCGACACGCTATTTAATTCTGTGCGTCACAAATACTGTTATAAATACGAAGCATAATTCTATGGCTGGAATGTGTATAGTGTTTGGCTATTCATCTGTGACTAACTATAGCGTGACCTCATATTACCCACTTGTCCAAATGACAGTCATTATCATAAATACTCGCCTATTAAAGCTACACAGACATAAGGGTGTGATTTATTATTGATGCGCTGTAGTTGGGTTGTCGCGAGAAAAATGGCTGAAATAGACCAGTTAAGCCTTCAATTGTATTTTTAACCCATTTAACCCCACGGCCACATTTCCCTCTGGAGGTGTTACCTAATGACCAACGACTTATCTATGTACCAGCTGCAGAGGTGCACCGACTATAATGATTTAAAGGGTAGTGCCCGATTAGTTTGGCGCCTTCAGGCGCCAAGTTAATCTGGCACTACCCATCCACTGCTGAAGGGTGTCGGGGTAAATGAGTTAACCAAAAAATGGCTTGTGCCTGTTCTGGCTTGCAAGATCTGAGACCGAGTGTTCTGACCTGCTTTAGGATGAGTTCTAATACGACTGTGTGCCAGTAGAGATAGGTCGACATGATAGTTTAACTTAGTGCCAGATTAAGCTGACATACCGCTTTTCAGGCATTTCAACTCTTTAGAGGATGGAAATAATCGTCTTATTCTATACCTGCATATTTCTCTGTGGGCTGGCGATTGGGTGCCTGATAGGTGGGGGCAGGGGATCTAACTGTTGTCTGTCCAGCGCTGTGATTCCCCTTGGTTTGCATACAATTCTGCCAGCGCTAGCCTCACCTATCTGGTTTGTGAATTTCAACTCTTGAATTACTGAATCCATTTGGCGCCGACTCACTACAGCATAAGGTGGATCGACCATGGTAATTCAACAGTAGTGCCAAATTAGCTTGGCGCCATCAGGTGCCTGGCTAATCTGGTACTATCCTTGAATTTTCATGGTCGATCCATCTACTGCAGCTAGCACATAGTCGTTTAAAGGCACCTCCAAAATTTGGGAAATGAGTGCTTGGGGATGAATGGGTTGACATGTTCTTGTCCATAGATCTTCTGCATCGTGCACACGCTTTCCTTACTTCTTACTAAATCTGTATTTAGGGTATAGAGTTACATCATTCAGTCTTGACACGCTACAACAAGAAAGCTAGTGACGGATAACTTGTCGCTTCTTAGTCAGATTTTTCAAGATAATAGCTAATATTCAGTCACTCTTGGACTATCAAGGTCAATCGACCAGTCCCCTCAACACCTGAAATTAGCTTTGGAGGACAACTGAAAGCCAGCCAGATCCTTATCTATAACCCCAACCCCCCCCCCCCCCCAATCCCCCCCCCCCCCGCCTCCCCCCCCCCTTCCTGTCAGGGACCTCCAGATACACTCGGGGCAGCACACCACAAGTACTCTTTAACTCATAGCTTATGCCGCGCATCCGGATGCGGCTGGCCGCGAATGAGTTAATTTAAATGAGATGCTATGCATCACTTTTGAACAGACGTGTAATTGTGGTGTACTCCCCGAGTGGGTCTCACACCTAGAACAGACACCTGCCGTGATATGGCGGCCTTAGTTGCCTGCTCGGTGGTAAACCCAACAACTACATGTAATAACTAGCAATAGACACACCCTATCCTCTCAGGTCTCAACACTGACAACACAAACAACAACAGGGCATACAAACAATATCTTCGAGTGATGATCTATGATTTTAGGTCTTGCTGCACTAGACAGTAAGGTCTACAATTCAGTAGTACACGGACCAGCACACGTGCATGGACGTGTACACACACTGTATCCAACAACACCACCACACCCCAAGAAAAGACTTTGACTGACGCGGGAAATACGATTCTTTGGGATCGTCTGCTTGCATTGTCAGACGGCAGGACACTGTGTATGATTGAAAAGCACTGAACCGAAAGGAATTCCGCCGAACAGACGGCAGCGCAAAAGGCGGTGATCGGGCCTACATCAGCCGTAGTTGGCCCGCGCACATTCGTGCTCGGGCCAACTGAGGCCGTCGGCCCGAGAGTGTAGTTTTGCTTAGGGACAATGGTATTCTGATTTTTACGATCCCCATAAGAACGCGACTGGGAAATAACTTGTTGGTTATTTTTGTAACCGTTCTAAAAATACAGTGGTTGTGAATAGAGTATATGAAACTTCGCAAATGCGCCACGCGATAGCTCAGAAAGAAAGAAAGAATGAATGAATGAATGAATGAATGAATGAATGAATGAATGAGCAAGAACAAACGAACGAACGAATGAAGGAACGAAGGAAGGAACGGGCGCCACGAACGAACGAACGAACGAATAAATAATTCAGCAAAAGTGAATGAATGAATGAATGAATGAATGAATGCCCGAATGAATGAATGAATGAATGAATGAATGAATGAATGAATGAATGAATGACCGAGCAATAGTGCACGAACGAACGAACGAATGTGAATGATGGAAAGAATAGGTGCACAAGTTTAACTGCACCGAACTTCATTTTTATCATCTTAATATTTTCTGCCTGAACACTGACATACACGTAGGCAATATAAACCTGAAAGAATATATTGTCAATAACCCCACAGTGAGCCTAAAGGAAATATTCGCTAGCATGTTATACAAGTTAATGGCTGTTCACACACAAAGGACAAGGCTCATTTACGCTGCGATTTCCTACCCGAACAAAGGCGAACATGCATGACACTCAGTTTCACCATGCGCGCGTAAGTTAGCTTATTACATTTTATCAACATATTTATCAACACCTTGACTGTGAAATAATACCTTCCTATATATAATATTTCTGCAATCTTCGTTAATTAAACGCCAAAGAAACCCAGATGTCCCAGGAACATGGATTCCAAGTGGTTTCAGCAAGAGGCTTAGATCCTCATGAGCCCCCGCGACTGCGGGGGCTCATGAGGATCTATGCCTCTTGCAGCTGGGTCGCGTACACTTTCTCTCGCCAGTGAATGGGTTAATGCAATGTACCTCAATATTATCTGATCCCCAGCGAATTACCACAGTACCATGATTGTTCGCCGTAAGGTTTAAAATCACAGACCAACACACTTTTCATACCCGCTGCAATTTCAGCTCACTAGCATAAGATCCATAATCACATATCCATAACATACGTAAGTTACAATTTTGCTTGGTACGTAAGTTACACTTTCCTCTGCTGAACAAAGGCAGGTTTCTTCTAACGTATCTTTATTTCAACTGCCTTAAAGAAAAGAATAATGTCTTGGGGAATTAGAGCGGAAACGTACTTGTAAAATGATTACGCGAGTACCGCGAACAAGCTTCTATTGTATTAATTTCGTTTCTGGACAAAGACCTTCACTGTTCGTGTTCTCATCTAAGCATTTCAATAAGGTCTGAAAATATTACGTGTAGCAATACGCTAGTAAATTATCGCTCAAGTGAAAAGAACAAGTGTCAGCTGTGATACAAATTTCTTCAATGGCGTACTGGAAATATTCAACCGTGTTGTCCATTATGTGGCCCTTCGCCTCCGGTGATCACGAACTGCGCGTCATTAACTCATTCTACCCCATTGATTGATCCCATCAAATAATTTACATCTCTGCTTCTTGCAGTAAAAAGATATCAGGGATTTCTATGTGCATGTGTGTATTTCAATGAAAGAAGATCGTAATAAGGGTACTCCATTCTACCCCAGACATAACACAGGAAGATAAGGATCGACCATGATAGTTCAAGGGTGATGCCAGAATAGCTTGGCGCCTATGGGCGCCAAGCTATTCTGGCATCACCCTTGAACTATTATGGTCGATCTGTGTCCTGCACTGCAAAACAGTCTTCAGAGGACAACGGCAAAATTTAAGGATTTCGGTGTTGGGGTACAATGAGTTAAACGACTGCACACGAGCAGAGATGTAAATGGGCCAACTCAGGTATAAAAACATATGAATAACAAGAGACATAAATCGTTATGAGCCCTCGCGACTGCGGGGGTTCGTGAGGGTTTATCAGTGCCTCTTGCAGCTGGGTAGCGTTCGCCTTGCCTCGGCAGTTAAAGAGTTTAAGCCCTTTACTATCGCAACATAGAGAACAACCTAGGCAATTCAGATGGCCTTGCACTGACGTGAAACCTAGGCAGCCCGAATTTCCTTTCGCACTTCCATAAAGTTGTACAAAAATAATACAAATGCAAATGGAAAAAGATGTTCGAGTGAGGAGGGGAGCAGATGTCGCCTCAGACCACCATCTGCTTACCTTAAGAATGAAGCTCAAGCTAAAGAAAAGCCGCACAGAGACAACAAGAAGACAGCGCTATAATGTAGGCCTCCTGAGAGAAACTGGAGTTAGAGAAGAGTTCAAACTGGTGCTGTCCAACCGGTTTCAAGCGCTACAGGAGCTAGTAAATGAAGAGGAGGCGGTCAGCACAGAGCAGCAGTGGAAGGCAGTTAGAGAGGCGCTGAACTCAACCTGCAAAGACACTGTAGGGTTCAGGAAACACCACCACAAGGACTGGCTGTCGGCACAGACCTTGAAGAAGATAGAAGCGAGGAAGCAGAAGAAAGCAGCGGTCAACAACAGTCGCACGAGAGCAGCCAAAGTAAGGGCACAGGGGGAATACTCGGAAGCCAACCGCGAGGTGAAGAGGAGTATCAGGGCAGACAAGAGGGCCTACACAGACAGCCTGGCAGCAGAGGCAGAAAAGGCAGCAGGCAGCGGCAACATGAAACAGCTCTACGACATTACCAGAAGATTGTCGGGTAAGTATGGCCATACAGAAAGACCAGTAAAAGACAAAGAAGGCAAGCCTATTGCAGACAGAGCAGACCAACTCGACAGATGGGCCGAGTATTATGAAGAGTTACTGAACAGACCTAGCCCACCCGACCCCCCCGACATCCAGCCGGCAGAGACCGACCTACCCATCAGCTGTGACAGACCCAGCCGGGAAGAGATCAGAAAAGCAGTGGCATTTTTGAAGAATGGCAAAGCAGCAGGGCCAGATGGCATCCCAGCGGAGTCTCTGAAAGCAGACCTAGAGACAACAGTGGAGATGCTGTACCCACTGTTTGGAAAGATCTGGGAAGAGGAGGTGATGCCAGCTGACTGGAAGGAGGGGTACCTAATCAAGCTTCCCAAGAAAGGCGACCTCAGCAAGTGTTCCAACTACAGAGAAATCACCTTGCTGTCAGTACCAGGAAAGGTCTTCAACAGGATCATCCTAGAGAGAATGAAGAGCTCCGTTGACCCCCAGCTGAGAGACCAGCAAGCAGGATTCAGGAAGAACCGATCATGTACAGACCAGATCGCCACTCTCCGCATCATCGTGGAACAGTCTCTGGAGTGGAGCTCCCCGCTGTACGTCAACTTTGTGGATTATGAGAAAGCATTTGACAGCGTGGACCGAGAGACTCTGTGGAAACTCCTACGACACTACGGTGTACCCACAAAGCTCGTCCGCCTGATCAAGAGCAGCTATGATGGCATGACATGTCGCGTGATCCACGAAGGGCAGTTCACCAGAGAGCTCCAGGTCAGAACTGGTGTCAGGCAGGGGTGTCTGCTGTCTCCGTTCCTCTTCCTACTGGCCATAGACTGGGTCATGAAGATGACCACAGAGCACAGACGAAGTGGAATACAGTGGACACTGTGGACACAGCTTGACGACCTCGATTTTGCAGACGACTTGGCATTACTGTCCCACACTCATCAACAAATGCAGGACAAGACCACGAGGCTTGCTGACATCTCGTCCCAAGTGGGCCTCACCATTCACAAACAGAAAACAAAGACAATGAGGCTGAACGCAACCAGGGAAGAACCAGTCTTGCTTGCTGGCACCCCGTTGGAGGAGGTGGAGTCCTTCACCTATCTCGGGAGCATCATAGACAAAAAAGGCGGCACTGATGCAGATGTCAGAGCACGAATCGGTAAAGCCAGAGCAGCCTTTCTCCAGTTGAAAAAAGTGTGGAGTTCCAGAGAGCTGTCACAACACACCAAAGTCCGGATTTTCAACTCCAATGTAAAAGCAGTTCTCCTATATGGAGCAGAGACATGGAGATTGACAAAAACCACAGTCAACAGAGTACAGACCTTCATGAACAGTTGCCTTAGAAGAATTTTGAAAATCCACTGGCCAGAGAAGATCAGCAACGTCAGACTCTGGGAGAGAACAGAGCAGATAACAGCAGAGAATGAAATTGGGCGAAGAAGATGGGGATGGATCGGTCACAGTCTGAGAAAGCCAGCTTCCAGTATCACTAGGCAGGCATTGTCATGGAACCCCCAGGGAAAGAGGAAAAGAGGTAGGCCGAGAAACTCCTGGCGTCGAGACCTCCAAGCAGACATCAAGAGACTGGGAACCACCTGGAGTAGAATCGAAGGAGAAGCACAGGACAGGAGTTGCTGGAGGTCTCTCGTCGACGGCCTATACCCGGGTAGGGGTGACAGGCGTAAGTAAGTAAGTAAATGGAAACAGAACACACCCAAACTGATGCAAGAGGATCAGAGCCTCATGAGTCGCCGCAGACGCGGTGGTTCATGAGAATCTATGGTTCTTGATTGCATTAAGCATATCTGTGGACCACAAGGCAGGCAGGGTTATTTAGCAATTAATCTGCTATCGTTTCAGACCGTCAGTCTGAGACAGTATTTTATCATCGCAGGTTTCAATTGGCAGGGAAGGGGTTAAACCTTAAACACAGGACCAGGAAACGTACATGCATTTCCCACAATGGAACCTCTTTCAGCGACTTACCTCGTCAAAGATTCCAAGACCTCTGGAAAGGCAAACATCTTGTCAAACTGTCACAATGACTCCATAAGCTTATCTGTCGTCTGCTGAATTGCAGTTGGAGTACCCTTATTACGATCTTCTTTCATTGAAATACACACATGCACATAGAAATCCCTGATATCTTTTTACTGCAAGAAGCAGAGATATAAATTATTTGATGGGATCAATCAAATGGCGTACATTCTCATGAGGCCCTAAAGTTGCGAGGTGCTAATGAGAATTTTTACCTTTTGTGGAAAAAAGGTGGTATGGTGAGGAAGTGACACGGATCTGCCATAGATTTATATTGTCTCTTCTTTTCAAATTGATTGTGCGGGGAATACTCATTTCAAGTCTCACGTGCTGAGATTACTTTTCAAGAGTGTTCTTTCTTATTAGATTTTATATTAAGATTTTTTTTGTGTGTGAATTCTTTTCACACAATGGCATTTTGGGGTCATGGTGTGACTGAACAGGGAATAAATAGGACTGAAAAAAAGTTCCTTCCCCCCACCCCTCCCCACCCCCGCGCGCACCCACAGTCGTGCGTGGGCCAGCCAATGCCGACGTCGGCCCGAGGACCTTTTGCCTACCAAGTGCGTTGTTTTTTCTTCACCGGTCTATATGTATTCAGCACTTCACTGAATAACGCAATATCGCGGTGTGACTTGACGTCTCGCGGGCACCTCGATAAACTAATGCTGACCTGTATTTTAGTATTTGTTTATTTATTTATTTATCGGTCAGTCAGTCAGCACATGTACTTCCATACAACTATCAGACATTTACCTCTTTACACAATAGAACTGGAGATGGGTTGACCATGATAGTTCAAGAGGGTAGTGCCACTAGCGTCTAGGAAGGCGCTAACTCAATTTGGCACTACCCTTGAGATGTCATGGTCAAGCTATCTCCTACAGCGCGTATCGTCTTAACCCCTTCCCTGCTACTGGATGCATATTTTGTTTCTGAAATCTGTGATCATTCAACGACGAAAAGTCACAACTGCCCCAAAAACATAGATAACAACTGGTCTCAGCAAGAGGCATAGATCCTCATAAGCCTCCGCGACTGTGGGGACTTATGAGGATCTATGTCTCTTGCAGTTGGAAATCGTTCACTTCTCCTCGTCACCGAAGAGGTTAATTTTGCATTACTCTTGAAATGTCATGGCCAGTCCGCGGTATTCAACAGCTCGGTTCGTCGGCTTAGGAGACGCCACCCAAATGTCAGAAAGTCATTTTCAGGCGTGAACGATTCGAGTGAGTTTAACTCCTTTACTGCCGAGAAAAAGTGAACACAATCCAAATGCAAGAGACATAGATCCTCATGAGCCCCCGCGTCTGCGGGAGCTTATGAGAATCTACGCCTCTTGCTGAGACCATTCTGTGTCCATGTTCCTTGGACGAGTTTGGCTTTTGGTCGTTGAAAGAACAAAGAATTCAGAAACAAAAATGTGCGTACAGTGGCAGGCAAGGGGTTAAACTGAGAGGTGCAGCATATCATCTGTGCTTACACCGTAAATCAATGTCATAATATTTGTGTTATACATGTAGATGTATATTTAATTTAATATTTAACCCATTCACTGCCAGCGATTCGCAATTTATGTTTGTACAATCATCGTTAATTCAGTCTACGCCGAAGGGCCCGATCAGTCCAAGGAACACGGATTGAAAATGGTGTCAGCAAGAGGCATATATCCTCATGTACCCCCGCAACTGCGGGGGCCCATGAGGATCTATATCTCGTGCAGTTGAATCGTGTTCGGATTTTCTCAGCAGTGAAGGGGTTAATATGTGTGCTTTTGCTTAAAGCGATCTGCTCCATGGCAGGCTTTGATTGCTAAAATTTACCGATGCAATAGGATCTCAATGTTTTCTTGCCTCAACTCAGATTGGTCTACCCTGCTTTTCACAACCCATGTGAAAAGGCACACGGTAACAGATGTTTTCTAAATTTCTGCCGCCCCTTAAGCGCATCGGCGGAACTCTCCCACGTACAAAAAATAAAGAAGAGCAGACAATTCTCTCATTTTACGACATTCAAACTTCTGGTCATAGGTTAAAATCTGTTCATATGTTACGTTAAAAAATCTGTTCATAAGTTACGTTAAAAAAATCTGTTCATAAGTTACGTTAGAAAATCTGTTCATAAGTTACGTTAGAAAATCTGTTCATAAGTTACGTTAGAAAATCTGTTCATAAGTTACGTTAGAAAATCTGTTCATAAGTTACGTTAGAAAATCTGTTCATAAGTTACGTTAGCCCATATCATACTGAGGCTAAAAGCTTAAAATCCGTACACTGCCATATGATGCAAGCTACATTATAGTACTTACAGATAAGGATATAGACCAATGGCTTTAGTTCAAGGGTAGTGCCAGAATAGCTTGGCGCCTAGAGGCGCCAAGCTATTCTGGCACTACCCTTGAACTATTTTAGTCAAACGTATTTCAACCACTGGTGTATTCCGAATGGTAAGGGTTAACCAGCATTATTGTAAGACATACTAAGAAACATTTATACAGGAGATATTGCGAATTATTAATTAACCATTTATTGCCTTGGGCATGTCGCTTTAATATGCGTGCCTCTGCTTAGCTCCTAACGTGTGATAAATCGGTCATGTGCAGAATATCACAAATCTACACTGCACTCACTGTCTCAAGATATGCACCGCAAGAGTACTTATTAAGAAGGTTTATGCTAGTAGCGGTCTTTTCACATTTCCATGCTAATCTTGCCGGTTAAACTCACTGATCCCGCTAAATCCAGATGTAGATGCGACCGATGTGAGAACTACCATAAGTACCACCTCTAGCGTTGACCCTTTAGGAGCTTACTTTACGGTTTCGTCATTAGACATGAAGGGCTTAACCCCTTCACTGACAGCGGACGCGGATCATGTTTCTGAAATCTTTATCAATGCAAAGTCAGCCATCAAAACAACGTGGATACAAAGTGGTTTCACCAAGAGGCATAGATCCTCATGAGCCCCCGCAATTGCGGGGGCTCATGAGGATCTATGCCTCTTGCAGTTGTGTGGTGCGCGAGTTCTTTTCGGCAGTGAAGTGGTTAATGCCGCATGTCAAAACCCATTGTCCAGATCTGGCGGCCATGCCGAAGTTACTATGCTGAAAATCCCTTGACTGCAGACCTACACACACCCGTGATAAGGACAGATAAGCAAAGGTAATTAAGGAACTTTGCATGGGGTGGTGTTGCTCACCAAGTAAGCTTTGCATGAGACCACGATCTCTCTCTCTCTCTCTCTCTCTCTCTCTCTCTCTCTCTCTCTCTCTCTCTCTCTCTCTCTCTCTCCCGATCTGTGTGTGCTCTTGAGTCAATCCAATCCATTTCACTTGTTTGGTGTAACGGAATCGCGTCTCAATCGTAACATCAGCGATGAGGCCGTTTCTATCCAGGACTTCACTGTACTGCGCCGCGATGCTGAATACCCGGGACATACGGGTATTGCAGTATACATTCATAATTCAATTAGCGGTATTACTCGCAGGCGTGGGGACCTGGAGTCAAAAACCGTAGAATGCATTTGGGTTGAGTTAAGGGCAAACAAATCCAGCCCCGTGCTGGTCGGGTACATTTACAGGAACCCAGCATCAACATTTCAATGGTTCGACGACTTTATCGCCATGATGGATAAGGTCAGACAGTCCAGCTCTGAAATTTTGATCCTAGGCGATTTCAATATTAACATGTTTTTGAATAACCCTGCTTGGGAGTGCACCATGTCTATGTTTGGTTTAAAGCAGCTAGTTAAAACAGCAACTCGTGTTAGTCCAACTTCCTCCACCCTTATAGACCACATATATACAACTACTCAATCAAGGGTGATGGCAGTAGACGTGCTTCAGGTAGGGATTAGCGATCACTACCCGGTGTGCTGTTGTTTGGCATTAAAAGCGGATAATTCATTCCGAAAACATCAGCACACGACTATTAGATACAGATCACTTAAACACTTCAACAAGGAAACATTTCTTTGTGATTTAAGTAGCACACACTTTGATACAGTGTACTACCATAATGACCCCAACGATGCTTTGTCTGAGTGGTACGGATTGTTCCTTGGTGTTCTCGATAAACACGCTCCATTCAGAGAGAAACGGGTGAAGAACCCCCAGCTTCCCGCCTGGTTAAGTAAGGAAATCAAGGATGCCATGCAGCTCCGAGATGACTATAAAAGAAAGAAGGATTTTATTGCTTATCGAAGGCAAAGAAACCATGTTAAACATTTAGTGAGGAAAGCTCAAAGGTCACTTTTTCACCGTCTTATGAACGGAAAGAAAGATGTCGTATCTGTGTGGCGAGCGATCAATGCTTTTACGAGGTCAAAAAATACCGCACAATGTACACAGTTATCAGCTGATATCTTGAATCAGCATTTCCTCTCGGCTGCCAGTACGTTGCTAAAAAATACATATTCTGGTCAGTCTTCAGCTGTGTCCGAAAAGCTAAAGACGTTTTGTGCAGAACGGCTGGACCCTGACACGTCATTCAGCATTCCGCTGTTAACGATATACGACGTGGGAAAATCCATCTCGTACTTAAAGAACAAACGTACGTCTGGCCATGATGGTATTAGTAGCTCAGTTCTGAAAATGGCCCTACCGTATATTTTAGATACCTTGACATATATATACAACCTTTGCATAAAGCAGGGGATATTTCCATCTTCTCTAAAAACAGCCAAAGTGATCCCACTACCTAAAACGAAAGACCTTGCCGACCCTAACAAGTTCAGGCCCATTTCGCTACTGTCAACACTGTCGAAACCGATAGAAAGACACATTCACACACACTTACAACATTTTCTAGAAAAACACAAACTCATACATCCATTACAATCTGGCTTTCGGCGGAAACACTCCTGTCACACAGCATTGGTACACCTTGTTGACAGATGGCTTACTGCCATAAATAGCAGTCAAATGACTGGAGCAGTATTTTTGGACCTTTCAAAAGCATTTGACCTCGTCAATCATGAAACTTTAGTTCAAAAACTTAATGTCTATCAACTAAGCGCAGACACACTTGCCTTCCTTACGTCATATCTGCATGGGCGTACGCAGTATGTCTACGTGAATGGTAAAAACTCACCTGAAGGGGTGATAGAGCACGGAGTACCACAGGGATCGATTCTTGGTCCATTATTGTTCTCTGTCTTCATAAACGACCTTCCATTACATATATCTGACTCCAGTGTAACTTTCAGTCTTTTTGCAGACGATGGAACACTGGACGTTTCGTCATCAGACGTAACATGTATGGTGAAGATTCTCCAAGACAGTTTAAATGAGGTATCTGAATGGTGCAGAAATAACGCCATGATACCTAATCCCACTAAAACCAAATGCATGCTGATTACCACACGGCAAAAGCATCAGTTGAACCCCCCTCCCCTTCAACTAACACTTAATGGCCAGCCTGTGGAGCAAGTCAGAGAACAGCGCGTGCTTGGAATCAACTTAGACGACAAGTTGTGCTGGCAAGGCCACATTACTAAACTGTGTAAAATAGTATCTAAAAATGTATTCCTCCTGTCGAAATTGAGACATTTTGCTGATGAGCCAACAAGGAAACTCTTCTACTATGCCCATATTCAGTCACATTTGGATTATGCCTCATCTATTTGGGACGGTAGTAGCGATGCTAATTTAAAAAGTCTGAACTCGCTCCACAGAAGAGCCATTAAACTTATTGTTGACAGACCCTCAGAAGTCATTAATACTGACAATAAGTTCAAGCTGTTAGACATTTTTCCACTTGAAAAACAGTTTAAGTATAATAAGTTGGTGCTCATGCGCAAAATCACCCTCTCAGAAACACCAGCCTATCTCAATAGTTTGTTCCACTTTGCTCATACGAGGTCCAGTCGAACACCAGGGAACAATCTTGTTGTACCGATGCCTCGACTAGACATTTATAGGTCGTCGTTGTCCTATTCTGGTGCAAAGTTATGGAACTCCATTCCTGCGGATGTTAGAGCCGCGCCATCGCTTAAAACTTACAAGACCAAGCTGCTCAAACATCTAGACAAAACTTAATTTTTCTTTTATTTTGTATTTTTATTTTTATTTTTACATGTAGCACTCCATGCCTTATGCGGCATTTCCCGGATATTCTGCATTCTCTTCTAACATTAAAAATTTATGAACGCATGTAATATACCGCTGGCATTCCAGCAAGCCGCATTATGTAATATCCATGACCCCATGGACTCGGCTGGCCAGACGGGATGCCGTCGATAGACACAGCATTGGGCGCTCGCGAGGCGTGGCAGTGCTGTGGTTTCTTCGCGTCGACCCGCGCGCGCGGTGGTTGCGGGATCGCTATACAAGTCTAGTCTAATTCCATGGCAGACTAGCATCTAGCTGTGCGCGGTTTAGTGGCGCGGGGAGGCCGCTATCGCATGTGTGTGTTTATCTGTGTCAGTGTGTGCAAGTGTATGTGTGTGCACGCGCGCATCCCTACGTGCTTGCGCACGCGCGCGCGCGCGTGTGTGTGTGTGTGTGTGTGTGTGCGAGTGTGTGTGTGCGTGTGTGTGTGTGTGTGTGTGTGTGTGTGTGTGTGTGTATGCCTGTTTATGTTTGTTGGAGTGAGCCGCCGTGTTGGTTTTTATGATGAGAACAATAGCGGTTTTATGTACAAAATCCTTTATACTTTTTATATTTGCTGTAGTATAGTTTTAAGCGAAAGAATGTATGTGTACATGATATACTGATGTGTGTGTATGTGTGTGTCAGTGTGTGTGTGTGTGTGTGTGTGTGTGTGTGTGTGGAGGGTTGTGCAGGCTTGGCTTGGCGCCTGTAGGCTACAAGCTAATCTGGCACAAGCCTGTGCACGCGGCAATTGCACACCGGCGCGCGTGTGTGTGTGTGTACGTTATTTTGTTTTGTAGTGTGTAGCAAGGACAAGAATGAAAACAGGTCTGCGCACCTATTCTTTTATCCTTGGAAAATAAAGTTTCATTTCATTTCATTTCATTTCATTTCATTTCTCTCTCTCTCTCTCTCTCTCTCTCTCTCTCTCTCTCTCTCTCTCTCTCTCTCTCTCTCTCTCTCTCTCTCTCTCTCTCTCTCTCTCTCTCTCTCTCTCTCTCTCTCTCTCTCTATCTCTTCGCGCATGTTTCAGTGCTGTGTTTTGACCACTGATCTGCATGCCACATAGTGACACTTTTATTGTTGTTTAAACTGTCATTTAGTTTGTTAGAATATTTGAAATTAGTATTTGGTTGCGAAGTTACCTAACATGTTTACTAGTGTCAGCGATCATTTGCTTAGAATAGGCCACCTCAATGTATATCACCTTTGCAGTAAAGTAGCAGACGTTACAGTACTACTCAACCAACACTCCCCATATCATATATTTGGCTTTACAGAAAGTAGGTTGACAGAGAATATAAATGACCAAGCTATCACCATACAAAATTTCTCCGTTTATAGGCGAGATGCTTCAGCACCTGGTCATACCGGCATTTGTGCTTATGTTCACAATACTATTGCTAACAACGTGACACGACGATGTGACCTGGAATCCACCCATGTGGAAAGCCTATGGCTTGAGATAAAAGCAACCGCCAAGTCAACCCCTACCTTCGTATGTTTTATTTACAGAAACCCCGCAGCTACAGTGTCCTGGCAAGAAGATTTTGTTGTAATGGTTGACAAAGTACAAAACTCCAAAGGTGATATACATATACTCGGTGATTTTAATGTTGATTTATTGAAACCTGGCAACACGTCATAGAAATCCATGATAACGTTCTTAGGCCTTACACAAGTAGTTCAGTCACCCACCAGGGTCACTGCTACTTCATCCACATTAATTGACCATGTTTATACAACCAACGACAGTGCCCTTAGCAATGTCTATGTACTCAGCATCTCTGTCAGTGATCATTTTCCTATTTGTTTTTCATTATCTGCGAAGTTGCCAAAGAAACTTCATAAGGAGCATATAACCATCCTCTACAGATCATTCAAAAACTTTAACCAAGATGATTTTTTGCATTACCTTTCCCAAACACCATTTTCCGATGTGTATAACTATAACGATCCCAATGTAGCGCTGTCCCACTGGTATAAGTTGTTCCTCGGTGTTCTTGACAGACATGCCCCGAGGCGCACTAAGCGTGTTAAACACCCCACTGTGCCTGAGTGGCTGACGGATGAGATTAAAAGTGCGATGGAATTAAGAGATCTATTGAAACAGCAAAATAAATTTAACGAGTACAAAAAACAGCGAAACATAGTTAAATCATTAGTACGTAAAGCACAGAGGCAGTATGCTGAAAAGATTATTGCGGGCGGCAAAGACATACGCAGCGTGTGGCAGGTGATTAACACATTTACTAAAGGACAATCTAGCAAATCAACGAGTGTCCCCCCGCACCTTACAGCTGATGTATTTAATGAACACTTTCTTAACACTGCTAAAACCCTGTCACAGACGAACACCAGTGAGCCAGGTGAATACGTATGTTCAGAACAATTGAAACAGCACAGTCAGATAAACGCTGGCAATACTTTCTCAGTTCCCCTAATGACCGTCCTTGATGTAGGAAAATCTATAACCAACATGAAAAGCAAAACATCTTGTGGTGTAGACGGTATTAGCAGTAAAATCCTGAAAATTGCGCTCCCTTATATTGTTGAATCGTTAACCTTTATATATAACCTTTCGATTCAAAAGAGCATGTTTCCCGATGAATTGAAAATAGCAAAAGTTACTCCTCTACCAAAAAGCAAAGATCTGAGCGAACCAAGTGAGTACAGACCTATTTCAATCTTATCAGCAGTGTCCAAGGCACTTGAAAAGCATATACATAATCATTTACTTCAATTCCTGGAGGAAAACCGCCTTATTAGTACAGCACAATCAGCTTTTCGGCCTAAACATTCGTGTCAGACAGCCTTAACGCTCATAACCCACAAATGGCTTACTGCCATAAATGAGTCCAAACCTTCAGGTGTAGTATTTCTAGATCTTACAAAAACCTTCGATCTCATTAACCACTCAATCTTACTAAAGAAGTTACCTTTATATCACATTGACTCAAATGCAGTCGCTTTTCTCTCGTCCTATCTCTTAGACAGAACGCAGAAAGTGTCTTTGAATGGTAAATACTCAGCGGAAGGATTGGTGACCCATGGTGTTCCTCAGGGATCCACCCTAGGACCGTTATTATTCAACATCTTTATAAATGACTTCCACTGTCAATATCACACCCCGACACAAACTATGAACTATTTGCTGATGATACATCATTACATGTATCTGATAAAAATGTTTCAACCGTGAGCGCTGTCCTCCAACATAGTTTAGATGAAGTGTCAACTTGGTGTGAAGAAAATCATATGATTATTAGTATTCCTAAAACGAAAAGTATGTTGGTGACGACACGCCAAAAGCATCAACGTGGCTTGCAACCCCTTTAACTGCCCCTTCACTCTCAGCCCATAAAGCAAGTGTCAAAATATCGTTTGTTAGGAGTGACAGTCGACGAACAGCTAAGCTGGGTACCTCACATAGAAACTGCATGTAAAACTATTTCGAAGAATCTCTTTTTATTATCCAAATTAAGTCGTATAGTTGACATTGATGCTCGAAAACTATTCTTTAACGCACACATCAAGACACATTGTAATTATGCTTCCAATATCTGGGACGGCTGTGGAGACATTCATTTGAAAAAAAATTAATTCCCTTTACCGGCGAGGTATTAAGCTTATTCTTCCTGGTTCGTCCCCTACTGATGAAAGACTGAAGGCCCTTAATATCCCACTACTTAGTAAACAATTGGAACTTAATAGATGCTTACTTGTGCAAAAAATTCTAAATAATGCCGCCCCTCCCTATCTCCGCGAGCTGTTTTCCCACACGAATATAGAGAACACGAGGAACAGCTTACTCCATCTCCCAAAACCGAGAATCGACATCTTCAAATCTAGTACATCATTTTCCGGTGCTAAGTCATGGAATAATTTGCCCTCTCATTTAAAGTCTATTTCAAAGTTATCTATCTTCAGAGCTCGCGTCCATAAATATTTGCTGTCGTTGTGAATGTTATATCTTTCTGCTTAGTATGTTGCTCCAGCACAGCAGATTGCTGCAGGTTATGTAATAGTTCGACTGTCTGCATTAATATGTCAGGTTCATACTAGTGTGTGCATATATATATATATATATATATATATATATATATATATATATATATATATATATATATATATATATATATATATATATATATATATATATATATATATATATATATATATATATATATATATATATATATATATATATATATATATATATATATATATATATATATATATATATATATATATATATATATATATATATATATATATATATATATATATATGACGACGTGAAAGCTGATTTACAGCGCAGGCTCAAAGACACAGCGGACCCAGCAGACTCCTCCCCTGAAACACTTTGGGAACAACTGAAAACTGCTATTGCAAAATCCTCTGCAGAAGTCCTGGGTTTCGCTAGAAAGAAGAACAAAGACTGGTTTGACGAGAACGATGTAGAGATCCAGGAACACCTAGCAAAAAAAAAAGAGCCGCCCATCAGGCCCACCTAGCCCAGCCTTCCTGCCCTGTGAAGAAGTCTGCCTTCCGCCTCGTCTGCAGCAGTCTCCAGCGCAAGCTTAGAGATCTCCAGAATGAGTGGTGGACCAGACTTGCACAGAGGACCCAGCTCTGCGCTGACAATGGTGACTACAGGGGCTTCTACGAAGCACTGAAAGCAGTGTATGGCCCCAGACACCTGGTACAAAGTCCCCTGCGAAGCGCGAATGGCCAGGCACTCCTCACAGATAATACCTCCATCTTGAACCGCTGGTCGGAGTACTTTCAGAGCATCTTCAGCGCTGAGCGCACTGTTCAAGAAGCAGTCGTCCTACAAATCCCACAACTCCCAGTAAAGGTTGAATTGGACGAACCGCCCACCGCTGAAGAGACCCTCACAGCCATCCACCAGGTCAAGAGTGGCAAAGCAGCAGACATTGATGGAATACCGCCAGAGATCTGGAAACATGGAGGCACAGCACTGCACAACTAGCTCCATGACCTCTTTCTCTGCTGCTGGGAGGAAGGAACACTACCAAAGGATCTCCGTGATGCTGTCGTTATCATCCTGTACAAGAACAGAGGCGAGAAGTCTGACTGTTCCAACTATCGGGGAATTACCCTGCTATCCATTGCTGGGAAAATTCTTGCAAGGCTGCTCCTGAATCGGCTGGTACCTGCCATCGCTGAAGACCACCTCCCAGAGGGCCAGTGTGGCTTCAGAGCAAACAGGAGCACCACCGATATGGTCTTTGTGCTGAGACAGCTTCAGGAGAAGTGCCACGAGCAGAACAAAGGGCTGTACGTAACACTTGTCGACCTAACAAAAGCATTCGACACTGTGAGCAGGCAAGGCATGTGGCAGATCCTGGAGCGACTTGGCTGTCCCCCAAAGTTCCTCATATATATATTGGTTTAATTTCTTTCTTTTTCTTTCTTTCTTTTCTTTTTTTTTTCCTGAGGGTGGGTAGGGGGCGGGGGAGGGGGAGGGGGGGGGAATGGGTCTTTTTACTTATATCTGTTTTATCTTTCGCTGTATCGTCTCAGTGATGTATTTTTATATGTGTAGAGTAGCAGGACAGTTTGGAAGATAGGCATTGCTATGCCTAAAACTTTTTATCCTGAATAAAACGTTTCATCATCATCATCATCATCTCTCTCTCTCTCTCTCTCTCTCTCTCTCTCTCTCTCTCTCTCTCTCTCTCTCTCTCTCTCTCTCTCTCTCTCTCTCTCTCTCTCTCTCTATCTCTCTCTATCTCTCTCTTTCTCTCTCTCTCTCTCTCTCTCTCTCTCTCTCTCTCTCTCTCTCTCTCTCTCTCTCTCTCTCTCTCTCTCTCTCTCTCTCTCTCTCTCTCTCTCTCTACAAAATCCTTTATACTTTTTATATTTGCTGTAGTATAGTTTTAAGCGAAAGAATGTATGTGTACATGATATACTGATGTGTGTGTATGTGTGTGTCAGTGTGTGTGTGTGTGTGTGTGTGTGTGTGTGTGTGTGTGTGTGTGTGTGTGGAGGGTTGTGCAGGCTTGGCTTGGCGCCTGTAGGCTACAAGCTAATCTGGCACAAGCCTGTGCACGCGGCAATTGCACACCGGCGCGCGTGTGTGTGTGTGTACGTTATTTTGTTTTGTAGTGTGTAGCAAGGACAAGAATGAAAACAGGTCTGCGCACCTATTCTTTTATCCTTGGAAAATAAAGTTTCATTTCATTTCATTTCATTTCATTTCATTTCATTTCTCTCTCTCTCTCTCTCACACACACACACACACACACACACACACTCACACACACACACACGAGTAGACGGCACTAATTCAGAACCAGCCAAGCTTCAAAAGCAATAACGAAAGCAAATTATAAATTGGAATAACATATCGACATTTTTTTATGAAGACACTGAATGATGGTCCAGAACCATTGCATAATAACCAATTCAGTAAAAATTCTCCACTGAACTCTTAAAAAAATTCTCCACTGAACTTAAAAACATTTACCACTGAACTCTTAAAAAAAAATTCCACTGAACTTCTATAAAATTTTTCCACTGAACTTAAAAAACATTTACCACTGAACTCTTTAAAAAAAAATTCTCCATTGAACTCTAAAAAAATATCCACCGAACTCTTAAAAAATGTCTACTGAACTCTTAAAAACATTATCCACTGAACTCGTAGAAGTGGGGAGGGAGAGGGGGGGGGGGTGTGGAGGGGGCATTTTTTTCTTCTCCCTAAATATTGGGGAAAGGGTGTGTGTATGGCAGGCCCACCATCTTCATTGGAAGGGTCAGTCGCTCCCTCCCCCACCCCTCCCCGCCATCCCTCCGCCGCCCGGTCTCACCAGTTTCTACGCCACTGTAGTACTACCACATAATACGGGGTTTAATACTGCTTCATCATCACACACGATGTCACAATCAAAGCCATCGACCGACATTTACCCTTTGTTGACAAACCGGACCTTTAAGTGCTTGTTAACGTCCATTGTCATTCCAATCAGTGTGTATGTTCGTAAGATTAATTTCCGTCTCTACTGCGGGGGCTCATGAGGATCCATGCCTCTTGCAGTTGGATCCTATTGAATTTTGCTGGGCATTGAAGAGGTTGGGTAACTCAATGTACCCAAGACCGAAATCCCCAAATGTTGCCGTTGTCCTCTGAAGACTGCATTGCAGTGACAGGACACAGATCGAAGACCGAAATCCCCAAATTGTGTCGTTGTCCTCTGAAGACTGCATTGCAGTGCAGGACACAGATCGACCATGATAGTTCAAGGGTGATGCCAGAATAGCTTGGCGCCCATAGGCGCCAAGCTATTCTGGCATCACCCTTGAACTATCATGGTCGATGCATATCTTGCTGTGGTGTGTCTGAGGTAGAATTAGTGAAAGTGCTTCTTACAATTTTAGCCTGTCAACACGAAGTTTACCATTTTGTTACCTGCCGAACCCTTTGGCTGTCACGTCGGTAGCGCTTTAGGACTGGATGGTTCCTGCATGAATCATAGCGATAAAAAGTGCTACTGGCAGCCAAAGTGTTAAAAGTATCAGCACTGAATATCCCTGCTGACTAGAACTTTATAATACATGTTTTTCGTGAAGATTAACCCTTTAGAGTGTTCCTCAACGTTTATTCTGTCAATGTGACGTTTTGCCCGCGAAAATTAAAACCTGAATACATTATATTATCCACAAGCCTTTCACCTCCGAGAAAATTGAACACCACTTAACTGCATGAGGTATAGAATCTCATGAGCCCTCGAAACCGCGGACGGAAAGACGGATTCGTTAACAAAGATTTGACTCATTGAGCCCGACGGCCGTATTTCCCAAATTTTGGAGGCGTCATCTAATGACTATGCACCAGTTGCAGGAGATGGATCGACCATGATAAATAATTATCATGGTCGACCCATCTCCTAATGTATGGCGTCAGGGCGTTAAGGGACACAATCTTCGTCCAGTGGCAGGAAAGGGGTTAACCTTCCTCTACCACTTTAGACGCCATGTTTATCTGTAAAATTAACCCTTTGAAATGGCCTAAAAGTTTAGCCTGTCAATATGATTTTTACTCGAACCACACATTGCCAAACCTGAATGCATTACAATTATCAGACTTGAACCTACCTGCCTGCAGTTCGTACCCCATGTGTATCGGTAAGAATTTCACGCATTGAAATTATCGGTCGCTTTCTGTCACATCCACAGACCTTAAACCAGAGAATTCTTTCGTCTGTGGATAAAAATGGGACTACCCTCTGTCAGCGAGAGGCATAAATTCTCATAAATTCTCATGAGCACCTGCGACTGCAGGGACTCATGAGAATCTATGCCTCTTGAAAGATGAGAGTTGTCTGGCTGAGGGACTTTGCAAGTCAAACCTTGGGAGCCCTGAAGTCAGAGACGCACAAAAGAGCGTACTTAACTCAACAATCGAGCGGATGATAGCGGATTAGAGAAATTGTAAAGGGTATTCTGTCCAGGATTTGTCGCGTAAGTGTGGTCGATTTTGAATGTAGGTCTACTTTGTAGGTTCCTGTAGAGGTCTTGTCATGGAATGTGTGTGGGGGAGGCGAGGGAGGCGACATGGGGGAGGGGATGGGCCGGCGAGGGGTGGTGGTGGTGGTGGTGGTTGGGGGGAAGAAGGGCTTTTTTGAGGGATGCATATAGAAGCACTGTTACCAAGCTAGCTTAACCCTTTTCATCCTGCTTGAAATTAATTTGACTATGATAGTTCAACTCATTCTACCTCAACACCGAATTCCTTAGATCTTGCCGTTGTCCTCTAAAGACTGCATTGCAGTGCAGGACACAGATCGACCATGATAGTTCAAGGGTGAAGCCAGAATAGCTTGGCGCCATCCTTATCTTGCTGTGGTGTGTCTGGGGTAGAATGAGTTAAGTGTGGTGCCAGAATAGCTTGGCGTCTGAGGCGTCAAATTAGTCTGCCACCACCCTTGACCTAAAATGGTTGATCTATCTCCCAATCTATAATGTAGCCCTCATAGGACAATAAACATTTTTTTTTTAAAAAGTCAGCCAGAGGATGCAATGGATTAAAGTCATCTGCTTCACGGCAGGCTTTGATTGCTAAAATTCACTGACACAACGGGTTATCAATGTTGTCTTGCCTCAATTACTAAGATTTTTCTACCCTTCTTTTCACAAATTATGTGAGTAGTCGTACGTACTAGAGGTTTTCCACTGTCTTTTGAGCATGACGGGAGGAATTCTCCTGCGTACGAAGGAGAAAAATAGCAGCAAAGTCTTCATTTTGCAACATTCAGATTTCATAACTCAAATTAGCTCTTTTCCTGTTGTCAAACATTATTGTAAGACAGACATAGACTAAAAACATTCGCAAAGTAGATATTGAACTATTAACCTTTCTACAGGTTGGAGTAGGTCGCTTTAAGCTCCAAACGTTTTCAGGTTAGAGGCAGCTTTAAAACGCCTCACTCAGACATCTATACTGACGAGCAAAAGAAACGCGACATTTTTGGAATCATCGGAAACACTTCAGTGTTTCCGATGATTCCAGAAATGTTGCATTTTTTTTGCTCGTCAGTATAGCATGAGTGTCGTATATATACTTTTATTTTACGTCACTTTTGTGTGCTTCTTTTATTGCGCACTCAGTTCTTCGTGTATAATTTCTGATGTCACACCTGCAGGTATACAACGATCGTAACGATCATCCCATGCCTGTATAGTAAACATTTTTATTTGGCACTCATTGCAAATAAAACCTGTTACTGATATCGCACGTTAACTCAAGAGCAGAATAAAAGAGAAACATTCATCTTTACCCTAAACCTTGGAAACAAAGACACCTAATAAATTATGCACGCTGCTGGACTTTGAGTGCAAGTCGGAAATGATCACATAAACACCGGTGTGAATATATTCGTCGCTAAGGCCGTGAACGTACCCAGCACGCAAAAGGCTACAAGGCCAATGTCGGCCGCAGTGGGCCCGCGCACAGGGTGCTGTGCACGACACTCCAGGGCTTCTGACACTTCTGACGACTTTTAACTTCCAGAAGCCTGTTGGCAATCATTCTTTTAACCGCTATGTCCACAAGACGGGTGAGTCAGAGGACGGCACTGATACTGAATCTACCGTGATTGTTCAATGGTAGTAAACGATGAGTTGACCCGCGTACCGTTTGCTCGGAGAGATCACCACAAGTACACTTCTATTCAAATGAGATGGTTCTGTTTGCGGGTGTACTTTCCAGACAGACCCATCTGGGGAGTACACCGCATGTACTTTTCTATTTAAATGAGATGGTTTTGTTTGGGGTTGTACTCACCAATATACACACTCGGGGAGTACATCACAAGTACACTTATATTCAAATGGGATGGTATTTGCGGTTGTTCACACAGATGGACCCCGGGCCACTCGGGTTGCTACACCACAAGTACACATCTATTCAAATGAGACGTTTACTCATTTGAATAGAAGTGTACTTGTGGTATACTCCTCGAGTGAAACTCTACACCAGCAAACAGCATGGTTAGCTTGGCGCCTGGAAAAGCTCCAGGTCAGTGTATCATGAACTACCTTAAAGGGTCGGATCCCGAAGATGCACCTTCGGTTTAGCAAAGTAGGCGGCGCTATGCTTTCCGTTAGGATTCAGTGGACTCGTCATCATTCATTTCTCTGTCTCTCTTCCATTAGCATGATCAGGGAGGTCGGTTTGACTCGTCAGGACTCCTGCGCACGCGTTGATATAGACCGGGCTACAAATTTAAGAGAACATTTGATCTCTATATCTCCTGCATCTCGCACAGCAATACAGAACGTTACGTGACTGTGCAAGGATTCGGGGGAAGGAAGGGTATCAAATGTCTACCAAAGTAGAGCAATTCAAGTATAACAAGACCAACGCTACGCATTTCTGAGTGTAAGTGTACATCACCGTTAATTATCCATGTATGTAGCTGCGTTTATGATACTTTCGACATGTATCGCCGCAGATTTTTAGACTGCCAGTAGCCTCCAAGTTTTCATTTGGAGAACAGTTGTTAGTTATTGGGGTTCAACGCACCGCAAGCTGCTACGCCGATCGTCTCACAAGACGTCATTTGGAAGCTTCGCGAAATAAAACTTCGGGATATAAAGAAACGGCATTTGGTGAAAAAAGCAAGCGCCTGTACTGTATACATAAGCGGTTAACCCTTTCCATCATGATACACCTTTGAATGAAATAAATTTGACTATAATAGTTCAAGGGTGGTGCCAGAACAGCTTGGCGCCCCGAGGCGCCAAGCTGTTCTGGCACCACCCTTGAACTAAAATCGTTGCTATACCTCCCAATCCCAGTCTTCACAGGACAATACACAAATCTGAGGGGAAAGAAGCGCATCAGGATTAAATGGGAGTTAAGGCATTTGTTTAACTTTTCGGGCTGTCGATAGCGTCACAGTGTTTGGTCAAGGTAGTGGTTCTTGCAGGACCAAACGCGCTACCGACAGCCAAATGGTTAATGAAGCAAGCGCTGTGATGATTGTGTATAATCTCAATGGATATCATTTTAAACACACCAGTGACCAAATATCACATTGCAAACCCTGTAGGCAACACGTGTGTCAACAAAGAATTTGCTAAATATATATCGTTACAGAGCAGTTTACGCGCTATGATTAAGTGCTACTTTACTAACGAAATCCGAACATAAAAAGTAGGGCTTATACACTTGTGTTGGCATAAGGGTTACCTTACGCGTGCCAAAATATAAAAATATGGATGGTTGATTTAACATGGGCATTACACACACTGTATCTCACACAACGTCACACACACACACACACACACACACACACACACACACACACACACACACACACACACACACACACACACACACACACACACACACGGCACACACACACACCCACACACACACACACACACAAACAACAACAACAACCAACAAACACACACACACACAAACGGAGACACACGCAGACACACACACAAAGTCTCTCTCTGTGTCTCTGTCTCTCTCTTAACGGCAAGTTTGAAAAAAATGGTTATCACAGCCAAAACGTAAAGCGTTATAAAATAAATTGTCCTTGTGATTGTTATTCTCTCTCTCTCTCTCTCTCTCTCTCTCTCTCTCTCTCTCTCTCTCTCTCTCTCTCTCTCTCTCTCTCTCTCTCTCTCTCTCTCTCTCTCTCTCTCTCTCCCCCCCCCCCCTCTCTCTCTCTCTCTCTGTGTCTTCCCATACAATATATTGTCACACTTACCTTACAGCAGCAGACCTCAAGATCACGGTAAAAGACCTAGAAAACACTCCAGTACTAGCTCGCACACAAAACACACACTGAGAATAAAACACCACGAAACAAGTCTGACTTTCTTTCTACGTATAATAATACTGTCCCAATCGTCAGCTCAGAAAATGCGTCACACTCTAGCGACATTAACTTTAACACTTCTGTAAGGAACAACACCGGAACATATCTGACTATCGGCCAGAATCGCACGCCTGGTATTAGGTGGGTCCGGGTCCTCATACCCAGTGAGCAAAAGGTCCTCGGGCCGACATCGTCCCGATGATCTATTGCTCACTGTGTGGTCCGTAATCGAACCTCTATCTTGCAAGGAGCGTAGACTTTCATGGGCTACTGCAGATAGCGGTGCTATACCTACGGTCTTGAAAAATGTTGGCCGGTTTTATTTTGACTACAAGAGGCATGGGGTCACATTATCTCCTGCAAACAATGCTGGACTTCGAGAAGTGTCTGTAAGCGAGTTGACTCCAACCGCGCGTGGTATACATGCTGATCAGTGACCCCTGCAGGCGCAGGGCGCATGAAAGTCTATACCGCTCGTAATGCTTCTTGATCTTTCAAGGTCTCGAAGACAAGCACAGACCCGACGTCGAGTGGCATAAATCCTCATGAGCCCTGCAACTGCAGAGACTCATGGTAATCTATACCGAGACATATAGTCCCTGGTCACGTACGTCGCTATTTCTTATGACGAGAGAGCCATTGACTGCAGTGAAAGCGTTTGCGTTGAATATAATAAAAGCCGTCTCGTGGTATAACGACCATATCGTACGCCCCTCGCAGGCGATTGTCACAGTGGTGGTACAGTCGCTTGCTGAAACCCGCTGTTCCTCTCGGTGTGAGATCCACAGATGTAGAGTTGAACAGCACCAAGGGGCGACACAATGTCTGACCGTTAACTCATTGTGCCCGAGGTACGAAATACCCAAATTTTTTAGTTATCCTCTGAGGACTGCAATACATTTCAACTCAGGGAACAGCTCGACCATGATAGTTCAAGGGTGGTGGCAGAATAGCTTGGCGCCTATAGGCGCCAAGCTATTCTGCCACCACCCTTGAGCTATCATGGTCGAGCCATATCTTGCTGTGGTGTGTCGCGGTCAGAATGAGTTAAAGATTGTTGCACACCCGTCACCTTGTATCAACGCAAAAGCGAGTGAACGGTTCTGAGACGAAACTAGCCATAACAAACAGTTCAGTAAAAGTTCTCCAAATAAGTGAAATTCCAAAAAGTTTGGTTTATCGTCTTATAAAATTCTGGTGTACGGTACTCATTGAAAGTTGAAATTTCTACGACTACCGTACACCCGAGTTCCTTAGGACCGCACACCATACTTTTCGAAGACGATTTAGCTTTATCCGTTATTGGTTCCCCCCCCCCCCCCTCCTCCCACCCCACCCCTACTTGACTAGTTTTGTCTCAGAACCGTTCACTGGCATTTGCCTTGCTACATTATGTACACGGTCTTTGCCCACCATAGTGACTCCCGCACTGTCTGCCAGGGTCAACAAGCATGCTGCCGGTGTCACGGAATATTCTTAGACCCCACACCAGGCCTCACCCAGCGTGTAAAATGCTAAGAAAATCCCAACGAATAAAGAAACACGCTTAGAAAGTACGATTACAACACAGTGTATTATTGTGTTGTAACTTTTTTTTTTTTTTTTTTTTTTTTTTTAAAGCGCGTTTCTTTTTCTTTTTTTTCTCTTCACACTAGCGAGCTTGTCCTATGGTCCCATTGAAAGCGATCTTTTCCATGGCGGGCTTTGACAGGTAAAATTCGCCTATACAACGGAATATCAATGTTGTCTCGCCTCAAGTAAGACGTTTCTACCCTTCTTTTCACAATCCATGTGAGTATAGGCTCACGTAACAGAGAGTTTCCACTGTCCCTTCAAAATTAAGAACGCTCCTGCGTACAAAGGAGAAAAAAAGTAGAAATGATTTTCACTTTCAGACCTTTAAACTTTTAAAATTAAGTTAGCCTTATTGTGAAGCATTATTGTAAGATATGCTAAGAACGTTTGTAAAGGAGATATTGCGATCTATTTACCCGTTACTTCCTGGGGTAGGTCGCATCAAGAGCAGGACAGCATGTCACAGTTTATGAGTAGTGCCATGTATTCTCTAACACCGTCGCTTTTTTTTTTTTTTGACGACCCCATACCCAGGGTATGACCAGGTACACGCACGCTTTGATCACCCACCCGTATAATGCCACTTGCAACCACCCGGCCTCTACACAGATTTCGGAGGCTACACAGTTGGCTTGCTACAGCTGAGTAGTCAAATAGCCAAATATCACTCGGTGTTACAATGCCAAAACACTACTAATAGTTACAGAAATCTGTTACACATTTTCGTGCTTTACCGCTACGATTTGTGATTTTGTTTGTTTGTTGCCGAAATGTAGGAAATGTATGGTGGTCCGTTTTGACATCACTTTAGGGGATTTCAATTGATCGTGTTCTCTAAAATTAACCCTTTCGGTGTCGGTGGCGCTTTTTGTTGTGATGATTCCTACAGGAATCATCGCGACAAAAAGCGCTAAGCGCTACCGACAGCCAAAGTGTTAACCCCCCCCCCCCCCCCCCCTATGTGTATTCTGCATTTTGTAGAACACGTCGTAGTGCTGACTTTTTGACACTTCGTACGGCAAGCTTGACCATTGCACGGCAAACGTGTATATCGTACTACGGCATCCCAAAAGATCGCTTTAAATGCAAATTTTGCCAAAGCTACGCCTTGTCTTTGATATGCCATTCTTTCCCGACTGGAATGGAAAGAAACCTTTTTTTTTTTTTGTTCAACCTATCTGCTTCCTCAGTACTTGTATGCAATCACGAAAGGGAAATAAAATAGAAACGATACCAAAAAAAAAAAAAAAAAAAAAAAAAATGCGGCTCAAAAAGTGCGTTCCGTACATAGTCATCCCCCGTCTTAGATTTTCAGACGACACATAGATCTGAAAAAGAAAAAAGAAAAGAAAAGAAAAAACCCAAAACCCACCACCAGGATCTGTCATGTATGCTACAAGCCCTTCATGTGGTACTGTGCTGTTTACAAGTGACTTCGCCACCAGCCTCTCTTAACCCATTCAGCCCGACGCACGTATTTCCCAAATTTTGGAGGCGTCATCTAATGACTATGCACGAGTTGCAGGAGATGGATCGACCATGATAATTCAAGGGCAGTGCCAGATTAGCTTGGCGCCTGTCGGCGCCAAGCTAATCTGGCACTACCCTTGAATTATTATGGTCGACCCATCTCCTGCTGTAGTGCGTCAGGGCTGAACTGCAACAAAAAAAAAAAAAACTGAACACCACCCAACTGCAAGAGGTATAGATCCTCAGGAGCTCCTGCAATTGCGGGGGCCTCACGAGGATCTATGACTCTTGCCGAAACCGCTTTGTGTCTATGTTCCTTTGACGGCTGAAGATCTTTGACGTTGAATTGACGATGTCAGCAACACAATCTGCGTCCACTGGCAGTCTGGGTGAAGTCTCAGACTTTCAGACGACTCGTGGATCTAAAAAACAAAGCAGGATCTATAATGTTTCGTACAACAAGCGCCTATCCTGGGCTCTATAATAATAATAATAATAATACCTGTATTATATAGGCGCTTTTTCTCAATTTTTGGGTGAATCGACTCAAAGCGCCGCGAACTGAAATCCAACAAGCACACTCACGTGACAGACACGGATTTACACCGAAGACAAACACAGTACAAGACAGACGAAGGGCCAGTTCAGCTACTGAAGTTACAGAGATTTTTGATCGCTTGTATTTGAAATTTGTAAAGTGGCTTGAGACCAGTACCAAAGTGTGGGGGTTGGGGGGTGGGGGTGGGGGGTGGGGGGTGGGGCGGGGGTAGGGTGGGAGGCTCTGTGCTGTTTACAAGTGACTTTGCCCCGAGACTCGCCTAATCCGCTGGCTAAATGACGCAGCCAAGCATGCGAGATTTCGTCAGTCCTCGTGAAGGCAAAGAGCAAAACAAACACCCAAGAACAATTCAACAACGTCAAAACGACAAAATGCAGTAAGAGCATTTGTGTGAAAAGCGATATTTTCAATCTATTACATTGACAATCTTGCTTTTCACAAAATGGACATGCTGGCATTTGCTATTGTAGGGTAGAAATAATACTGACTGGAGTGAATAACAAAGAGTAGATAACTACACGAGGGGTAGCATAGAGAGCTACTGCCACGGCTTCACAAAAAGTATTTTTGGTCAATAGCAAATCAAGAAAACAAACAAACAAACAAACAAACAAAACAAACAACAACAACAAAATACACCACCAATCACCATCACCACCACCAACAACAACAACAGCAACAGACAAACAAACGGATCATGACAAGGTTATATCATGAGTCAGTCAGGAAAGCCCAAAATGAATCATGGACTAGTGAAGATCCAACCCTATACAGGCCTACACTTTCCCACAAGTTTCACCAACTGGTAATAATGATGTTCGAAATTTTTCGCGGCGTCTATAAATACAGTGCTTAAGCTGTCGGAAATATACGTCTCACCAAGTACAAGAGAAGTAGAACATCATGCACTTGTCTATATGCCCATTTTGAAAAAGAAAAACCAAAAATAAAAATAATCTGTGTTGTATCTGTCCGTTGAGAACTCTACCGTATGTGCTCTTTGAACAAGTCGTAATTTACACTTACAGCCCCTGTAGCTGTCTCTGGCCATTCTGTCAATGCTTGTTGTGTCACGGGCTAATCTTTTTCACTACAGTACACCGCAGATTACAATGCAACGTTCCTCTGATGTCAATAATGTGTACCCCGTTCGCTGCTGAGAAAAATTAACAACTGCAAGAGACATAGATCCTCATGAGCCCCCGCAGTTGCGGGGGCTCATGAGGATCTATGCCTCTTGCTGAAACCACTTTGCATCCAATTTTCTTTGGCGTTGAATTTACGATGATTTCAAAACACAATCTGCCTACACTGGCAGTGAAGAGGTCCAGTGTAACCAGACTCTAATTCTAACTACAATAGGCATAGATTCTCATGAGCCCCTGCAGTTGCACGGGGCTCATGAGAATCGGTGCCTCTTGCTGGGCCAATATCTACTCCGTGTGTTCCTCAAAGTGATCAGGTAATGTATTTAAGGTGAGGATGAAGTGATACAAAGATTGGACACATGTAGTTTAGGCTACTTTATGTTTTTAAATCTTATGTAATGGCGGTGACAGAATGGCCAGCTTTATTTGAACGGTCTCTAGCAAGTGATTCATTAGTAAATGCCTCGATTTTTAGTAAAAACAGCAACAATAACATCATCGATAATAATAATAATAATAATAATAATAATAATAATAATAATAATAATAATAATAAAATTCAACAACAATAATAATATAAACACGTACAAGCAAGCAAGCAAAGAAACAAGCAAGGATGTAAGCAAACGAACAAACAAACAAATAAACAGTCAAATAAATAAACAATCAAACAAAAACAGGCAAGCAAGCAAACAAACAAACAAACAAACGATCAAACAAAAACAGGCAAGCAAACAAAAAAACAAAACAACAAACGATCAAATAAAACAAGCAAGCAAGCAAACAAACAAACAAACAAACAAGCAAGCAAACAAACAAACAAACAAATAAACAAACACTGTTAGCGCCGGATGTCAAAATGTATATGCATATAATGATGTGCTCGACGATTTCACCACCACCAGAACCAGCCACAGTGACCCAGACTCGGTTGTTCAAGCCTCGGGGGCACACCATGATAAACGACTACCGGTGAAAACGATTACCCGTTCCCACGGCAACACAATTAGCACGTCATCTGATACACATACAGTAATAGTATAATCCACACTGGTTGCCTCCCTCCGATTTAATGCCCCTGATCAGCGGCAGCGAATCGGAAGGAGGCAACCACAGTCCTGTCTACATACCCTGATTCACTGCTGCGGTCGGCTACATCAATTGTTGTCAGCTCTCTCGTCAGCAGGCATTCAGCAGGACAACAAAACAGGACAACGAGAAAACAGCGGTGACGGGAAGACAAACGACAATATCGCCACCATCACATCCTCGACAGCCACCGCCACCATCAGTCAACAAAGGCAAAGACGACGTGATTATTGTTATTATTATTGTTATTATTATTGTTGTTGTTGTTATTATTATTAATACCTAGGGACCTTGATTGATTCACGGCTATCCTTCACCGACAACACAGACCTCATCTTTAAGAAAGCCCAAGGGAGAGTGTATATGCTGCGCAAACTCCGTTCCTTTGATGTGAGCCCCCAAATCCTCAGGCAGTTCTGCCTCTGCTTTCGGAAAGCCTTCTTACGTTCTCCTTTGTCTCATGGTTCGGCTCCCTGGGCGAGAAGAACTTTAGGAAGTTGAATAAGATAATCAGGCTTAGTGAGAAAATCGTTGGGGGCAGGTTGGAGAGCCTTGACGGCCTCTACAGGACGAGAATGATACGCAAGGGCCTGTGGCTGGCAGCCGACACTTCCCACTGCCTTTCTAAAAACCTTCAAATGCTCCCGTCTGGCCGTAGGTTCAAGGCTCCTCTTGTTAAAACCAAACGCTACAAGGGCAGCTTTGTACCCTCGGCCTTCCGTCTCCTAAGTTGAATGAAGAGTGTGTTAACTAGCGTATCTCTCTCTCTCTCTCTCTCTCTCTCTCTCTCTCTCTCTCTCTCTCTCTCACTCTCTCTCTCTCTCTCTCTCTCTCTCTCTCTCTCTCTCTCTCTCTCTCTCTCTCTCTCTCTCTCTCTCTCTCTCTCTCTCTCTCTCTCTCTCTCTCTCTCTCTCTCCTTGTTGACGCCGTCGAGGAACTCAAACCTCAGATGTCGCAGTGGCATCTTGCAAGTGGCAGACTCACTCCTATACCACTAACAGTGTGGTCATGTAGTGGTTTTTTTTTTTTTAAATTTTTTATCCACCATTGTCATAATGTGGCTAAAACCGTACGCGATCCCAAAGAAAGAAAATTTGTCGGCTAGACTGACACAATAAAGTTTTTGAATTTGAATTTGAATTATCATCATCATCAGAGACAGCGACGAC
>BTPG01000007.1:86550885-86578385 GCA_036245525.1 Semisulcospira habei | reverse complement strand
ATCGGACGGGCTGCCAGCAGACGCCCATTCACGGGTGCGATCCCACTACTGCACGACACGGAGACTTTTGCCTGCTGTGTCACCACCCTGGGCCGATTCGTCTCTCCTTAGACAACCTGGACCCCCTGGGCTCCCCCGAGGGGCCCATATCGATGCCGTGCTTAGTGCGGACACCCGATCGACATGGAACGCCTGCTGACAGAGCTCCCGCCCTCAAATCGTCCCCATCCTCGGCCTCCAGGTAGCGGGATTACAGGAGCACGCCACAACTCCCAGCCGACAGGAAGTGGAAGATTTAGCAATATATACCTCAGTATTCCATGTTGTATCAAGATACTTTTCCGAACACACAAATTATATATATTTTACTGGGCCGCTGATAACAAATTTAATTACTTTTCAGTAATTCTACTGGATTGCCATAAAGATGTCATACTATTCAGTTGAACTTTGATGTGCTGACGTTACGCAGAACATGCCGAGGTGCTGTAAATTATCGGCGGAGCGTATATCATCTCGCCCAATGTATCATTTCAACTCGTTCAACGTAAAAATCACCTCGCCCAACGTACGATGTCAACTCGCCTAAGACTGTTTGCTTGCTTGTTTCTATACTGTGAGTGTGTGTGTGTATGTGTGTGTGTGTGTGTGTGTGCGTGCGTGCGTGCGTACGTGCATGCGTGTATATGTGTGTGTGTGTTGTATGCGTCAGTGTGTGTGTGTACTTGCGTGTATGTGCGTGTGCATGCGTGTGTGCGTGCGCGTGCGTGTGTACTTGCGTACGTGCGTGTGCGTGCTCGCGTGTGCGTGTATTTGTGTGCGCGCTCATGGGCGCCTATGTGTGGGGGTGCGGTCGTGTGTATTTGTGTATGTCAGTGTGCGCGTGTGTGCGTGTGCGTCCGTGCATGTGCACTTGCGTATGCACGTATTTTTGTGCGCATGCATGCCAGTGTGTGCGTGTGTGCGTGTGTGTGCATGTGCGCACGCGTGAGTGCGTGGGTGGGTGCCGCATGCGTGCGTGCGTGAATGTGATCCTAAAGTCGAAATCCTCTAAACTGGGACTTTTCCTCTAAAGACTAACCTACGTACACCTCGGAAGACAGATCTATCGACCATGATAGTTCAACGGTGTTGCTAGAATTGTAGCACCCTTGAACAACTTACAGACCGCGCCAAGCCATCAGTTCTGGCGGAACAATGAACTATCATAGTCGATCTGTTAATCAGTGTCTTCTTCCAGTGAATCAGGACTGAATGTTAACCCCTTGACTGCCGACAAAAAGTGAACACCATCCAGCTGCAAGAGGTAGAGATCCTGGTGAGCCCCCGGAGTTGCGGGGCGCATGAGAATCTATGCGGCTCCTTTGTATCCATGTTTTTGTGACGGCTGGGGATCTTTGACGTTGAATTGACAATCTGCGTCCACTCGCAGTCAAGAGGTTAAAGGTGCTTGTCAACGTTTTGTTGATGTTGTTGTCATTGTTGATGTTGTTGTTTACCGTGGGTTCCCACACTCTGGGGAGCAGCGAGTTGAACACATTCGAGACGTGTAGTATCCGGATACATGGCTTTATGCCAGCTTTATGGCGCGTGTCTGGATGCTGCAGTCTCGAATGAGTTAATCCAATGAGTTAATGGGACCCAAGGTCCCATTTTCTAAATGTTGTGCGTCATCTAACGACTTTGTCCCAGTTTGATGGATCGACATGGATCGATCATGCTAATTTGAGGGTAGTGCCAGATTGGCGCCAAGCTAATCTGGCACTACCCTTAAATTAGCATTGTCGATCCAACTTCTGCTGTAGTGCGTCGGGGTTAAATGGGTTAAATGCGCGGCTGAGTGATCTTTACCTCTGTCAGACATGGTCAGCGTGGGACAAAACTAGTAAGGGAAATAACCGTATTAATCGGCATATACAAATCTGAAGTGATGGCCTCCCAGTATTTTGTTTGTCCGCATGCACACAAATTAATACACACACTTTTGTGACACCTGGACCAATTTAATGAAATGAAAAAAAAAAAAAAAAAAAAGGTAATATCACTGTGGTTTGTTGTAACTCTGTTACGTTGTATTCCTGGTTTCACCACCGAGCAGAACTAGAAATGAAAAAAAGTGTAGAACGCGGAGTTATAATGTGAACAGTTACTTTCGAACAACGATACACATGCAGTTGTCTGTCTCTCTCTCTCACACACACACACACACACACACACACACACACACACACACACACACACACACACACACACACACACACACACACACACACACACACACTCTCTCTCTCTCTCTCTCTCTCTCTCTCTGTCTCTCTCTCTCTCTGTCTCTCTCTGACAGACATTTTGAAGTTTTAGGCTAAAGCCTCTGTCTGTCTCTGCCTGTCTGTCTCTTTTCTGAGGGTGGGAGTGTGTGTGTGTGTGGGGGGGGGGGGGTCTTTTTACTTATATATGTTTATCTTTTGCTGTATCGTCTGATGTATTGTTATATGTGTAGAGTAGCAGGGCAGTTTGGAAGATAGGCATTGCTATGCCTAAAACTTTTTTATCCTGAATAAAAACGTTTCATCATCATCTCTCTCTCTCTCTCCGTATGCGGCACTCTCGAATGAATTAATTTAACCCATTCTGCCCTCGACACAACACAGCAAGATATGGCATGATAGTTCAAAGGCGGTGGCAAAACTGCTTGGCGCCTATAGGCACCAAGCTATTTTGCCACAACCCATGAACTATCATGGTCGATCTGCCTCCTGAAGTGTTATGCAGTCTTCAGAGGATAACTCTAAAATTGGGATATTTCGTACCGCGGGCACAATGAGTTAATGACAATGGTCCATATTCTACCGCCGTAAGAGAGACAAACATACCCTGACTTACCTCACACCGTACCCGTTTACGAACACACCGCTTCGCCTGCCGCCTCCAGCAGAGGGCTCTTGCATTGACATGGCGTTCTCGAAATCACATCTGTATGTTGCCGTCGGCAACACTATACGACACTTCCGCAGCTATTGATGCGGAGCACCTTAAATGAGTTAGCTCGACCATGTAGCAGTTTCCAGGGGGAAAAAAAAACGAATTTGTTCCATAGCATGTCCGTTGAAAGGTCCTGGTAAATCAAAGTGGCACAGTTGGAGTGCGCCTGAGTTGATCAGTGTTCAGATCATACTCCATAGGCAATAGATTTCTCTGTTCCCCATAACCCGCCCGCGAGGGCCGTCCATGATCACCTCGGTGCTGTGGACGTTAAACCCGAACTAACCAACCAACCAATTTAGCAGTTTGTCACTTGGATGTGTCCTTTCTATTTGTATTTGGTAGTGAGTCAAGAGCATTGTTGCCATAGCTCTGACTTGTTAGTTTTAACATTTATTGTTTTTTAAAAATAATAATAATAATAATTGTAGCCCAGATTCTTCAGAAAAAGATGATCCTTAATTAACACCCATTCCCTCTCTCTCAGAAAGTAATACCAAAAGGTTTTTCCAAACAGTTTAAAACATATTTATTTTCACTTTAACATCAAAAATAGGTTCAATCAACCGGTTGTATGGCAACACAAAAACATCAGTGACTCAGAGACAAAATAAAGCATGAGAGAGCAGACTGACAGCAACCCGATCCGTGGACACTGTAATAAACAACAAAAGAAATATAGGTGCCATAACATAAAACAAAGGCAATGGTTGTTTCCCATTACAAATATTCAGACTAGAACATAATAATTGAGCACATCGTGGGACCTAATACAAAATAGATCATTCGATTTAACTGCAAAACCCCTCGCAGCAAAACTGACACAATATATTAGGGCTATGTTATGCTTGTTTGATCTGGCCCGAGCAGCTCAAGCGCAACAAAGCTATACAAATCACCCTGTTTAAACTTATTCCATAAGTTTAATACATGTCGGTTAATACAACAAGCCTACGCGTGATTGTATCATCCCAACACCAAGAAATCCACCCTTTAAGCCCCATTTAAGACTGCAGGTGAAAATCCAATTACAAACACTAATCAATATATGGCTCAAAGTCAAAACACCCAAGATATTACCAATTCCACAGATACATGCCGAGACAAAGATACACATGGTTCTTGTACTATTAGAATCCATAAATATCCCCTGCATCACAATATACATGTAATTCGAATAAAAAGAAATACATCCTATACATTTAATGCAATCCCTAAATGAAGTCAACAATATTTCTTAATTAAAACACTTTACCAACCTGAATTAGCATCCGAGAAATCAGTGCATGCTCTCTGTCCCCGCTCAAACAATGAAATGGCAGAGGAAGAGGAATTATCAAAGAGGAAATTGCCACAACAGGAAGCAAAAAATCGGAATCAAAATAATCAGTAAAATATTACAAATTACGCCAAAAGGTATTCCTGCAATATTATTACAAGGTCATTTCCAAAAACCAAAACTAAAAAATATACTTAAGGAAAAACTTGAAGGAAAATTTATCTGTCTCTGTCTAAAAAGGGAAAACAACAAGAACAATTCTAACGTCAATCCACTAAGCTTACTCAAAATGAAATACAACTTATTAACCTATCACAGAGGTGATATAGGTTTAATAATAATAATAATAATAATAATAATAATAATAATAATAAAAACTAAAATTAAAATTAAAAATAAATAATAATAATAATAATATTGTTTATAATAATAATGATAATGTAACAACAATAATAATTATTGTTATAATAATAATAAATAATAATAATAAGAAATTAACAGTAATCATAATAAGTAAACTGCAGAAAAGAACAGAGAAAAAAAAAAAAAAAAGAATGTGGTCCGACTATATCGGACGGGCTGCCAGCAGACGCCCATTCACGGGTGCGATCCCACTACTGCACGACACGGAGACTTTTGCCTGCTGTGTCACCACCCTGGGCCGATTCGTCTCTCCTTAGACAACCTGGACCCCCTGGGCTCCCCCGTGGGGCCCATATCGATGCCGTGCTTAGTGCGGACACCCGATCGACATGGAACGCCTGCTGACAGAGCTCCCGCCCTCAAATCGTCCCCATCCTCGGCCTCCAGGTAGCGGGATTACAGGAGCACGCCACAACTCCCAGCCGACAGGAAGTGGAAGATTTAGCAATATATACCTCAGTATTCCATGTTGTATCAAGATACTTTTCCGAACATATATTTTACTGGGCCGCTGATAACAAATTTAATTACTTTTCAGTAATTCTACTGGATTGCCATAAACTGAGATGTCATATTATTATATTCAGTTGAATGTGCTGACGTACCGCAGAACATGAGGTGCTGTAAATTATCGGCGGAACGTTAACGGTCAATTCGCCTATATACCATCTCGCCCAATGCATCATGTCAACTCGTCCAACGTAAAAATCATCTCGCCCAACGTACGATGTCAAAATTCACATAGGTTAGTGTGGCCGCAATGGGCTTATGAAATGTTATGGGATTTTGCTGATAGAAGGACCTGGTGGGCACATTCGAGACGTGCCGCCTCCGGATATGCGGCTTACCTGTCTCGAATGAGTTAACCCCTTAATTCACTACCGAGAACAGGTGACCACGATACAACTGCAAAAGGCATAGAGCCTCATGAGTCACAATAGTCGCGGGGTGCATGCATGAGGATCTATGACTCTTGCTGAGACCCATTTGAATCCATGTTCCTTGGCTTCTTTGGCGGACAATATAAAACGATTTCATAAACACAGTCACAGTCTGCGATCAATGGAAGGGAAGGACTTAAATAACAATTACCTTAATCCCTTCACAAACGAGAAAAACAACACGATCCGACTGCAAGTGAAGAGACATTGATCCTCATGAGCACCCGCAGTCGTGGGGACGCATGAGGATCAGTGTCTCCTGCTGAGGCCAATTCGTGTCCACGTTCATTGATTCAAAGATTTCATAAACAATATACAGTGTAGGCCTACTCCGCTTATAACAGGGTCGCATATAACAAACGTAGGATATACCAACACTGTTTCAAATGTCCCAACAGCAGTTTTTCAACGTAAATTACTTCGCTTATCTCATTCTACCCCAACACCGAAATCCTCAAATTTTGGCGTTGTTCTCTGAAGACTGCATTGCAGTGCAGGACTCAGATCGACCATGATAGTTCAAGGGTGATGCCAGATTAGCTTGGCGCCCTTAGGCGCCAAGCTATTATGGCATCACCCTTGAACTATCATGGTCGATCCTTATATTGATGTGGTGTGTCTGGGGTAGAATGAGTTATAACAACAAGAAAAATTAAAGTCCCTGACGATTTGTTATGTCCTGAGTTTATATGCGTCTAGTGGCAGGGATGGGGTTAATCCTTTGGCTGTCGTTAGCGGGTTTTTGTCGCGACAAGTCCTTCAGGAAAAAAGCGCTACCCACAGCCAAAGGGTTAAAACAGTTGTCTGAAGCCGCCCTGTCGACCTCCGTGCGGAGAAAATGAACACGAAAATTGGCGTCAGAAGCAAGAGGCAACAAGATGGGATGAGCCACAACCCACAAAGTCCCTTCTATATGAGAGCTGTCCTCGCTGTCAAGGCTCTCTACCTTTTGTCTCTGACCTGATTCTGATGTTGAAAGATCTCCTGTTGAACAAGATGAGGATTTCATCCCACAGTTTACCGTATTGTTTGGAGCGTTCATATTTTTAAGCTTATCCTTCTGATCCATTTCCCTCCTCTCTAAGCCAACCTCTGATCAACACACACGCCGGCACACACACGGCGCTTCACGCCAGTAGTACGCTCTGTGGGCTGTAGTAGCGACAGGAATTCTGAAGAAAAATAGCACGAGTAGCAAATGACGTCACTATAAGCTTGACGTCATGGTATCGCTAGTCTCACGACGCCGTGTAAACAGTGACGAAATTGATGTTTCACGTCACTCATCCGAGTGGCTGACTGTTTGTTCCACATAGCATCTTCCAGGGTTGACTGTTTGATGGGAGTATATAGTGGATCCAAAAATTTGGAAAAATGAATTAATTATTATTCAAAAAGTTGAAGAGGAACAAAGCTGGCTAAAAACTCATCCAATGTCTTTCTCCAGACTAGCTATATCCAAACTTTCCAGTAAATATGACAACAGTTACGGACTCTGGGTCAACCGATTTTCTATAAACGGTCTTTTATGTCTTCAATGAGACATCCAAGTTACAACTTGCTCGGAGGCTCTCTTAGCCAGCCCTTTAAGAAAGTATTTCGCCAAGTTTCACTGAAGCTCTTGCGTACACCAATATCTGAGATTCTCGTGTCTACATACATACGCACACACACACACACACACACACACACACACACACACACACACACACACACACACACACACACACACACACACACACGGCCTTTCGCGCCAAATGTACGTTCAGTAGTGAGGCTAGCGTAACTAGACATGACTGGCGTATTTTATCCTGTTACTTCAGTTGTCAGAGGTTTAGCCTGCCCGCCTTTGACATCATGGACATGCTATTAAATTCGCCCCACCGCGACCCATCCTAAAAAGTCCCTTCTATAAATAGGACTTTAAAAAAACGTCTGCAGTCTCTTTGTATCAAATCAATGTATATGAGTGCTATCCCTGTGCGCACAGGCCATCGGGCCGACGTTGGTCCGCGCACGTCGACCCGATGGCCTTTTGTGCATTGGGATAGAACCTCAACAGCCACTGCGCGGGACAAACATTAATGAAGATCTATGCCTTGTTTGAGGCAGACAAGTGTGTGTGTGCGCTTTCGGCTAGTGGATTATGTCATTCTTATCATATGACGCACTCGCTCCCCCGTGTCTGCTGTGATAGATCAGGTAGGTATCCTGCCCCGTCGGCAGTGTGTCGTCGGGCGTAGCTCGGCCGCAGTTTGCTCGCGCACGTTCTGTAAGAAATGAGGTTGGGTAAAGAGTAAGATTGATCATGGCCAAGTGAACGCTTTCGGTGCGTCTGTTACCCCTTGACTGCGAGAAAAAGTGAACACCACCCAAATGCAAGAGGTAGAGATCCTCATGAGTCCCCGCAGTTGCGGGGGCTCATGAGGACCTATACTTCTTGGTTAAGCCACGTTGTGTCAATGTTTCTTGGACGGCTGAGCCGCATCTTCGGCGTTGAATTTACAATGATTTCACTGAAAAACACAGTCTGCGTTCACTGGCAGTGAAGGGGTTAATATGTCAAAACCGGAAATGCTTACTGGCTGGAGAGTGCGCTGTACTTCTTGCGTTTCATGCATAAGTTGTGCTTTAGGTAATTTGTAGTCGGGACCTAAACTGGTCGTTCGTGTCATGTTCTGTTATTTGTTTAGAAACTGATGTGTCACGTCCAAGAAAGGCGTGACGTCTTGCCCGACATTCTCAGTCAGTAGTGCGCGCACGCACGCACACACGCACGCACGATGACACATTTAATGTAGACAATTTCAACCTTAGGATGAAATCTAACAAACAGGTGAATATTTGTATTAGCCCATTCAGCCCTGACGCACTACAGCGGCAGGAGAAGGGTCGACCATGATAATTCAAGGGTAGTGCCAGATTAGCTTGGCGCCTGTCGGCGCCAAGCTTCTCTGGCACTGCCCTTGAATTATCATGGTCGATCCGTCTCCTGCAACTGGTGCATAGTAGTCTGGTTGCCATTTAGTGATTTTTAGTATAACCTAAAAAAAAGTATCTCATAATTGTTCTGAGCGGTTTCCAACTCTTTGGTATCCATAGATTACAGATCCAACTGATGACACTCTGTCACTGTTGAGCATTTTGATATATTCAAGATGGCCGCCAAGATGGCTGACAAACTCTAAAAAATGCCATATTACATGTTCCATGCAACACAGAGGGCTAAATTTTAATGAAAACAACAGGAAATATGATTTAGGTGACACTGAAATAAATAAGTATACTTGTGATGTTTGTTTACATGCATATATTATATCAAGATGGTCGCCAAGATTGCCGCCAAAACAATAAAAATGACGTGAAACATGTTTTACGCCACACAGAGCGCTCATTTTGTGACAGAAACCAGGATATAATTATGATTTATATGATACATGGGGCGGTCCGTGGCGCAGTGGTTAAGGCGCCTGCCACCAATGCTAAAGGTGCGAGGTTCGATTCCGGGTTCCGGCGTCGGATTTTTCTCCTCTAGTAAGTGTCACCGTTAATTCGGGCGGACCGTCGGGGGTTCTTTCTCCGGGTACTCCGGCTCTTCCTCCCCCTCCACTGTGGTATCAGTTTCAGCCAACTTAATAAAATTTCAAATACAAAACGATTTCCAAATACCGTGTAGCTCGCTTGAGCTTGCCCTTAGCACCACGTGAATGTTCTGTGTTTACGTACAGTGTGTGAGTGAATGCGTGTTATTCACGTGAGCGTGCTTGTTGGGTTCAGTTCGCGGCTACATGATTCTGCGCATTGAGTTATATTATAAATATGAGAAATGCGCCATATAAATGCTATGCATTATATATTGCAAGAGTTTAGACATACATTATTAATGAAGATCTGTTATTAGATGCTGATTATTTAAGATGTCTCTCAATATGGCGACCAGTATATTTTTAAAACTGACCCTAATATATGTTCTGTACCACAGAATGCGCATTTTTATTGAAAACAGCAAGAAATATACCAGTTGTAGCGAGTGAAACACATAATAGTTCTAACATTAGATTGGCTGTACATTATCCCATATATCATCAAAGATGGCTGCCGGAAATTATGATTTAAATGGAACATGGGCTCTCCATTACCCCAGTCATAATGCAACATATTTCTAATCCGAACAGAAAATGTAAACAGAGGAAACGTCACTGATATTTTGTGACGTGACTGTATAGAGAAGTATTTCTAGACCTGCATGAGTACTTAGCATGTGAAAGTTCAGTCTTTTATGGTCAAGGACACAGTCAGTTACATCTCGCATTCTTCTTCTTCGTCATCTTTATTTTCTTGCACAGCTGCACGTTTTGTCCACAGGTAAAGGCAGTTGTCATTGAGATGACACCTGCAAACGACTGCACATGTCATTTGTGCTGTGTACATCCACAACGTGCTGTTGAACAGGGTTCATCTGTGCCACAGCCACACTTTAACATCCTCAGTACTTCCGCAGGTGCGGCTTTGATGCCAGGAGGCAGCCTGATAGGCATCAAAGTTAAGTTGTCCTTGTACCACCCAAAGCCAGCTGGACTGAGACTTGGAGGATCAGGTTGAGAGCATTCTTCCAGAGACATGCTTGCAAATGGGCACGTTTTACGTTCTCTTGGAAGGCTGCTGTCGTTAGTGGCAGTGAGCTTGAAAGTGGACACCACCTTCTTGGACGTTCCAACAAGCCATGCTTCGTACCTGATTTTTGATGTGCTCTCTGTACATCTGCACCCATAACAAGTACCAGTGAAATGGGTTGCTTGGTGGATGATGTCACTGAAACTGGCATGTGGGTCCCCATGCTTTGAAGATGCAACCCTTTGAGAAGCAACCCTTAGGACTGTACCTTTGCCAATGCCCCACATACAGGCGACTGTGTCACAACCTGAAAGGGCATGTGCTGCAAGCAGTTCAGGCACAATATCCTTGTGTTTCTTCATACTTGCCGCTGTGTCAACAGAGGTCTTCTGAGCGCTGGTGCCTTCCATCACAACGGCAGCAGTAAGCTCGCAAAACATGTAATAATGTAAGAGCAAAATGAACACATCTGTGTCATCTGACATTATCCTGATGGATGTGTACCCTTGCTCCGCTGCCCAGACCATTTGCTGGGTAATAATGATGTCAGCTTCTTCATGAGTTGTCCTCGTATCATCTGCTGGGGAAGGGATGCCCTTCATGACTTCTGTTGGGACGGGATCATCATCGGTCAGTAGCAGCTTGTATTGCATGTTTTCCTAGGCCTGAGACAAGCCTTTTTGTCTAGCAGTTGCTCACTGATGATGGCGATGAGCTGTGTTATATTTTCCGTAACAGTTAGTGCAATGTTTTGAGGTGGTAGTGGCGTGTCTGGCTTCAGCTGGTGACGCCTTGTAGCTGTTTCCACAGCACGAGAGGATCTGGTAGTACGTTTGATGCTGATCGGATAGTACCTGTCAAAGACAAGGTACACATCACTTTTTTGAGCTTTGTGATAATGCAGCCTAGAAAGCTATCCACATACATTTGCACAGAGCCGTTCGATGACCAGTATATTGTCCACATCACTGCACAGCCATATATGATGACATCTGCCTTCTGGCATGTACGTACGGACATCTCGCACTGCAAGTTTCGTTCAGTACTGACTTTGTTGTAGCAAGTCTCATGTGTCCATTGTCCGTAAACATAGATGTCGGGATTGGCGCCAATTTATGTTGGAACAGGTTTTCAAGGTCTAGATTTCTTGTACTCATCACGCCCATAGCTCTGCTGTAGGTCAGTTGTGTGTCATACGTTGCTCCAGATCCTTGTTTCATCTTTTTCTTGCTTACTGCCATGCTGACAACTTGTTTGCTCAGGGAAGCATTGAATCCGTCGGGCCACGATCTTTCAAAATCTTGCATATTGAAATTCCCAACTCAAGACTGAGCTCTATCAACATTGACGTTCTGCTGGATATCATTCCCGTCGCAATGTTGACAATTTCATTGCTTGGGTCGTCATCTGGAGTGAGCGGGTTGATGCAGGCTTGAAGTTTCTTTCGGATTTCTTTTTTTGTCTTTTCCATCAGACTGTATTCGGGCTTGTATCTCTTTTTTGTGAACAGTCACACTCTGTGATGCAGCATTGTGTTCTCGGATTTTAGCAATGTCTCTGATGAGCTGACTGCATGTATGGAGACTGAGTGCCCATCTGTTCTGCGCCCCAGGGTTGAGCGTGATGCCGATCAAGCCACCTGGACCGTGCCCATATCTTATGAAAGTTGTTTCGATGAACATGTCAGACCAATGCCATTCCAGAGTCAAGGCTTGTGGCGCATCACGTGCTTTCTTCGGAGAAACCTGTCCGTCAATACGTTCTTCGGCAGACGCTCCATAGACCTTAGTTAGTACAGGCTGTACCTGGCATAGTTCCAATGAGCAGCGGCAACACACACACCGTGTATGCCTGCACGCGCGCACACACGCATGTACGCACACACACACTATTTCTTACATCTGTAGAAGCTTCTCTGCATGTTTTAGTCATATTTCTGTCCGTTACGGCAGTTTGTGCTTTATAACTGAAAAGTACCCAAAAAACACGATTATGAACTTATGACCATTATGGGTTTCCATACTTTATCCAACGTAGCTTTACCGTCTCGCACATTTTTGTATTTTGTCTCCTACTTCCATAACCCCGATGTATGACTTCCAACAAAAGATTTGCATTTACAACGCAAATTAACATCAACATTATTTAGTACATTTTATAACATGACATTGATAACATAGGCCAAACTAACAAATAATGGCGGAACTGCGGAGAGTTCAACTTAGGTCGAGCGGGACGCGGCCCGGGTTATGTGTTATATGTTGTTGAAATCGTTTGACGAGACACGAATCGCGGTTAGGACCCGAAACAACATAAAACCTGCCAAAATTTTATTACATATATTTTCGATATCAAACTGGAAGAGACTACTTTCTTTTTTGGGTGATCGCGACAGGTTTACCCGCAGTAGCTCCATCCCCGCCGACCCAGGAACTACGCGTCAATCGTCACTTTCAGAGTCTGCTCGCATACACGGCGGTAGTCAGCAAGATTCGTAGAGTTTTGTAAGCCTCCGCTCCCAGCGGAAGCTCATGGCAGATGCTGAGTGTCTTGCCGGCGCTTTCGGTACAGGCTGGTGTATGGTATACCGCTTAGGCTAAAATCAAACATGAGTTTTATTTTTTCTTTAATTAATTTTAATTAAAAATGCTCAAGGACGACAGAGTGTCATCAGGCGGATATGTAATCTGTATGCATCAGAGAAGTGAAAACCGCTGAAAAAATTTATGTGGACGTTAGAAAGAGGTATCAAAGGCTTCTTCCAGACTATAGTCATTAGTTGACGCCTCCAAAATTTGGGAAGATGATACGGCCGTCGGGCAGAATGAGTAAATGAGTCAGCTCATATTGTTTCAACTGCTGGTTCAGCTGACTTTTATTATAGAAATATCGTAATCAAACATACACAAAATTATCCGTGCAAACATTATCCTGAAATGTATACAAACAAACAAACAAACAAACTAATATTTGTAGGTCTATAAATCCATCATTTTATAATCACATTTAGGATCACAAGAGGTTTTTTTTTTTTTTTTTTTTTTTTTTTTTTTTTGTTGTTGTTTTTGTTCTTTTAATATGTATATTTAAAATCGATTTTTTTCCCACACATATGCTCGCACACCCATACACACGCACATGCACTGCATTTAGATGATCCTGTTTAGAAATAAACATTCATGCAGTATCACAGTATTTACATTGCAAATTGGTTTCAAACTTTTGCGGATCAGGTTTTCAGTCCACCAGTGACAATAGAGGTTATCCCTAAATCAGGAATAGGAGGCTATCCTTAAATCAAAAATAGGTCAAACATTGCACGCACTTCGAACATTTCGTGGATTCCTCCACACCGCTCCATCTGCAAGAGGCGTGTATTATCAGCCCCTACAGACGCGTGCCGCTGTCATCGATCACCAAGGAAAGGATAATTAGTAAATTGTGTACTTCTTTGTACATTTATTTTGGAAAAAAAAAACAAAGTTTTAATGCGAAATAGTATGACATGTGTTGCCACTGTCTTTTTTAAGTGTGTTTCTTTCTTCGTTGGGATGTTCCCCGATGCCATTCATATAAAGGGGGAATGGCCATGATAGGTCACGGGTTGTGCCAGGTTAGCTACGAAGGCGCCAAGAGAAATTGGCCTTTGACCCATCATCGCTGATTAGCTTCATACGGCAGAATAAAATTAGATAGTTAGTTATTTGGGGTTAACGCCGAGCAGGCAACTAAGGCCATTTCACGGCGGGGCAGAATAAAGATAATGGAAACAAGATGACGCCGGTGTAACAAGCCAACACAAGTGTCATGCCAGAGCGACACAGGATCACTGACTTTGGCGTACATAAAAGTGATCCCGTGTCGCTCTGGCGTGACACTTATTTTGGCGTTTATTCCCCCACACGCTAAGTGACCGCGCTTCGATTTGACGTGCGCCAAAATGACGGGTCGAACTGGCGTTAGGGTCATTCTGGCGTACGATTAACAGCGGTTAAACAGTGTCGAAATGTAGAGTGTGATCGGCCACTAAACGACAAAAAAACAAAAACAACCAACCCAATCTTTCCGTGCCGTTTGTGCGTAGTGACCCACTCGGGGAGTGCACTCACAAATGATACGGGATGGCAACAAAATAGTTTGTAGATCTCCAACAGCATGTTCTTTGAGAGGTCCTGTAGCCGAAATCATGACGGGACTTTTAGGTATCTGTCGGCCTGTTGTTTCCTACCGACCCGGAAAAGCGGTTCCAATGGGATTCACGAAGCACGTGTTGTCCCGATTGACGTCATCTAAGGGCCCGTAAGTTATAGGCACAACACCCCTCCTCCAACTTAGCTAAAGTCCCGTTTTACGTCGTATTCCAAGATGGCTGCGCCCTTACTGCTGGCTATTCATCGAGCACAATTGAGAAGGAGGGACCGCATTTTCAGGGATAGAACTAACCCTTTGGACCACTACGACGACGTAAAGCTGCACAAGAAGTTTAGATTTACGCGTCAACAGATTTTTGATATAATTGATGAAGACGAAGTGAATGTGGCGAATCGCAAAGGAGTGTTGAACGCATCCATGCAGGTAACTTTCGAAAATTTTGCAATCACATTGTTTTTTTTTTTAAATTAACAGAAAATAACAGAAAAGGGAAATTTAACAGATAGATTGAAATCAAGTCTATAAGCTTTCGGCGGTTGCCGTCTTCGTTAATTATGGTATACGTAATCTTAAGAGGCACGTCAACATTGACTGAATGATAGTGATCATACTCATAAATAGTGCACTACTGCAAGTCATCTCTCTCTCTCTTCTCATTTACTCACTGGAATCAAATACCGATAGGTGTGAGTAAAGTTGTATGTTAACATTAAATCAGCTCAAATGTTGGTCTTACTTAAATTAAATGTTAAGCTTGCTGTAATTAAAATCATAAACACAACAAAAAAATATCAAAGATACTTTTAATTATTTAACAATACAAGACATATGAATTTTCGAGCTTTGCTCTTCTTCAGATAACAAACAAACAAATAAACATCAAAGGACACGAATGCAATGAATAGTACTTCCTTCAACACAAAATCGACAGGAAGTCCTGTGTTGTTTTGTGTTGAATGAAGTATTATTCATTGCATTCGTGTCCATTGATGTTTGTTTTCTGAAGAAGAGCATAGCTCGAAAATTCATGTCTTGTATTGTTAAATAATTAACAGTATCTTTGATAATTTATTGTTGTGTTTATGATTTTAGCTACAAGATACTTTGCAGTCTTAGTTGTGTTTTCAGGGGTTTTTTTTGTTGGTTTTTTTTTTGTTTTTTGTTGTTGCTGTAATTAACCTTGCCTTAGAACATAAATAAATACAGTTTAAATTAATAATAAAACTGGTTGCAATTTTATTTCCAGGTGCTGATTACACTGAGATTATTGTTGTTGTTATTATTATTATTATCATCATCATCATCAGAATTTTAAATGTGCACAGAAAAATAAGCATTTAAAGTTATCATGTTTCTGATGAATAAAGTTAATCTTATCTTTTCTTACCTGTTGCCTTAGCTCTTGTTTTCTTTTATTTGTGATGTCTTTGGTAAAAGATGATTGTAAAATGGTCCTATTTTCCCGGATAAACTCTAGGAGACAAGAAATCTCCTTGTTTTGCCAGTTCGGCTTCCTGCTGCTACTGCTGACATTTTTTTTATTTTTTGTCTTTGTACGGCATGATGATGAAGATGAAATATTAAAATCACTGTGAACGGGAGGCAGAGTTTAAATGGCGTACATTAAAGTATGAACACGTGCGGACAAAACTAGAGGCTGCGCATGCGCATTGGAAGGGCTTCCCCAAAAAAATAAGTCAAGGTCACTAGTCTATAAATAGTTGGGACTTTAGCTGCCGTCCCTGTAAATTCCTTCTGCGAGCCCGTCATGAATTCCATTTGACTGGCGTTGTTTACGGGACCGTTCCTAAAAGGACGATTGAGTTTGTGGTCCTGTTAATGAAAAGTCCCGACATGATTTCGGCTGCTGGTAAATTAAAGCGGCACAGTTGCACTGCGTATGATTTGATCATGCTGAGGTCGTACCCCACATACAATAACTGTCCCTGTTTCCCATAACCCGCTTCTTAGGGCCGTCTATTACCACTCCAGTGCCGTGGACGTGAAATCACGAACTCAGTAATTAATGAATCAATCAATGTATCCCTTGATTCATCTGTTGGAATATGTCAGGACTAGACGACTGACTCAAAATGAGACCATCATCACAGAAAGAAATAACAACTGCTGGGTCTGAAATATGACGCAATTTTTAGAAGAGTTGTAGTGAATGTGGAGCAAATTTCTGGATGTTTCTCGGCTTTCCAGACCTGTCTGAAGTTCTCCGGCGTCACATGCCTGGCCGCCAACCGCACACCGTCCCTGAAATCACACGCGCTACAGTTACGGCTGCAATAGTTGAACTCTCTTACTGTAAACCCATAATGCTTAGCTCCCACCACACAGCCGCCCAGAGTTCCCGTCACGTGAACGTCCTCCATTCTGTTGTACGGAATGAATTCGGCCACTTTGAGAATGCGCAAAATGAGCGGAAAGGGCAGACAGTAGATTTGGCCTTTAACGTGGGGCGGGTACATGTCTAAAGGAAAAGACTGCTCGCTAACGCCGTATTTGCCGGTACGTAACACCCCCGCCGTTCCAAAAGTGGCACCGCGTATGATGTTGTCAGGGTGAAGGTCAATGTGGTTGGAAGGTCGCCGCAGGTGTGCGAAGAAGCGCGGCAGGTGGATAAACGTGTCGTCGTCTGTCTTGACCACGTGCTTCACGTGCGGACACCAGTCCCTGACCCAGCGCATGCCCACCAGCACCTACAGCGTCAGACAAAACAGAAACTACTTCAGACGGATCGAATTTTGGTCTTGTATAATTTTTCTTGAGCTCAAATATTAGTAACACATCCGGGGAGTACAGCACACGCACACTTCTATTCAGTCAAATAGAAGTGTATTTGTGGTGTACTCCCCGAGTGGGTCTGTCTGGGGAAGTACACCCGCACACGGTGCGGGAAAACACAGGTACTCTACAGGGCGAAGAAAAATACAAGACGTTTCGGAAGTTACATCCAGGTCAAATGTCTGTACTACCCTGTGATCCAAAAGACAAAAGAGAACTACGCCGTTTGGAGCAGGGAGGATTAACACCCTTGTGCATGCAGCCATTGGTATTGTTTACAGTAGCGGTGGCTGCAAGCACAAGGGGGAGTAATGTTTTTAAGCCTTGCAATATAGGTTATCCCTAAATCAGAAGTAGGTCAAATATTGCACCGACTTCAAACATTCAGTGGGATTATTGATTGACTGATTGATTGATTGATTTCTGTGTATTTGACCTTGAGCGTGAGGTTGGAGTAGTCCTCCAGCAGCCCGTCCCACTGCACCACGTCTCCGTGCACTCGGCTCTCCGCCGCCAAAAGCTCCGCCTCTCTCGCCCTGTACGATGCGTCCTTGGTCTGCCCCATCAGGAACACCACGCGCACCGTGCCTACGGGTGGTTCCAGCTCGTTCTCGCCCTTTGTCTCCGGCCACGACGTCCCCCTCCACACGCTGCCGTAAGTCTGACGGATGGCCTGTCTCTCCTGCACGTTCTGACTCATCGTCAGCACCAGGATGACGACATCAATGTCTGTGTTCGCGTCATCGGATTTTGCGTTTGCGTCACTAGATTTCGTGTCGCTTGATGTTTTCGCTGCGCACAATTCTCTGGCGTCATGGACATAGCCGTAGTCCAAGGTGAACTGTTTGTCGCCCCTCGGCTTGAAGAACTCGTGGTCACAGCTTGTCGGTGAGGGTGATGTGAGGCTGAAGACAACAAACAGCGCCCAGGCCATCAGCAAGGCGATCAGCACTTTTACTCTTCTTGGCGTCCTCACAGCCTGCAACGAAAACGGCACCAGCAAATCAACACTGTCAATTCACTGCAAGGGACATGGTACACAGTGATGTCAGCAAGAGGCATGGATCCATGCCTCTTGCATTTGGAGTCTAATTGTGTTCAGGCAGTGTGCGAAAGCGATACGCGATTTCAGAAGGGATCGGGGGTGCGGGGGAGGGTGGGGGGGGGGCGGGCGGGCGGGAGGGGGGAGGGGGGAGGCGGGCGGGCGGTGGGGGGGGGGGGGGGGCGGAGGGAGGGGGGCGGAGGGAGGGGGGCGGAGGGGGGGGTTTCAACTTTTTGTTTGGGACCTTCAACCTGACACAAAAGGCTTGCCCGACGCAAATAGACCTTCTCCCAGTGGCAGGGACATCAAACAACGGGGGCGGGGGTGGAGGGGGGGATGGCGGGTGGGGAGGAGAGGGGGGGGGGTTTGGGGGGGGGGGGGTGGCTGGCGGGGAGTCCAAAGCACACCAAAGGGACTTTGTTATAGCATTTTAAACATTTTGGGGTCGTGGGGGGCGGGGGGCGGGGTTGTTCCGGAATCCCTAACATCCCCCTCCTCCACCCCCAGATCCAATTTTGGGAAGAAGGCGTGTGTGTGTGAACACTCGCCACTCGCCAAAATATCAAAAAAACGGGGGGGGGGGGGGGAGGGAGGGGGGGGGGAGGGGTCGAAACACCCCAGAAGGGACTTTGTTATAGCATTTGCATTTTAAACAATTTTTCTTTTTATTTTTTTAATTATTTTATTTTATTTTTTTATTTTATTATATTTATTTTATTGATTTTATTTTAAAAAAATTATTTATTTGTTTATTTATGGGGGGGCGCCCCTAGGACCCCCCCCCTCCCAGATCAGTCCCAGCATTCGTAAAGGAATATGTAACATGATCTGTGGTTTTGGGCCTTCTAGCTTCCAGCTGTAAGGTCCAAAATCACACATCAGCACACCTATTATAACTTAAGTACAGTAAACTTCGAATACCATAAACCGTCTGTGGAAACAAACGTTTTTGTTGTTAGAACCGACGTTTCACATAAGCAAAGTCATTTTATGGAAAAAGTGTTGCTGGGACCTATGAAACAGTGTGACTTTTCTTATGTCCGACCTTGTTATAAGCAAAGTAGACGTTAACTTCAAAAGCACTACGTCCCTCCTATCAGGCTTTACAACATGAAGGCTGCCAAGTAAAAGTGTGTTGGCATTTCTAACCTACAGAAAATTACATTGGGTATTGCTTGGGTATATTTCACACACGTTTTTGCATTCCTTACTAAAATTGCCGCTCGGTCACCGAAAAGTAAAAGTTGCTTTGGTACTTCATTAACACCTTCACTGCCGAGAAAAGGTGAACACGATCCAGCTGCAAGAGACACAGATCCTCGTGAGCCCCCGCGAATGCGGGGGCTCATGAGGATCTATGTCTCTTGCTCAGACCAATTTGTCGAAGCGTTTCTTGGACGAATTTGGTTTTTGGTCGTTGAATGCACAAAGACCGTCCGTTTTCAGAAACAAAAATGTACTTATAGTGGAAGGGGTTTATGTTTTATATCTTACGAGCGTAAACATGCTGTACAACTGAACCAACTACTGGGAATCATGCCATGCACCCCTATACAGAAAAAGGTATACCTCCTCTCAATCGGTTTAAAGTACCATAAATCAGCACCATTTGTATTAATTATGCCTTGTCGACACACTTAATGAACTTTAACAGCAGTTTGGACACGCAGAAAAAAACACACGCGTAATCGCACTTATTTATTCAGCGCTGCCGTCAGCGTGTCAGTCTATTTTTAGCTGTTTCTCGCGGCAGTAGTGATACTCGTATTTCTAAAACGGAGTGGAGTCATTGAGTGAGGTTACTTGATGATGATATAATAATAATAATAATAATAATAATAATAATAATAATAATAATAATAATAATAATACCGGTTATTATATAGGCGCTTTACCCAATTCTGCGACTGAATCGGTTCAAAGCGCCGCGAACTGAACCCAACACGCACGCTCACGTGACACACACGTATTCACTCTGAAGACAAACACAGTACAAGACAAACACATGACATTCACGTGGTGCGAAGGGTCAGCTCAGCTACTGAGGTTTGGGAAATTTTGATCGCTTGCCGGGTATTTGAAATTTATACTGAAGTGAAGTGGCCTGAGACCGGTACCACAGGGGATGACATGTGCTAGATTGTCCTGTGTCTAAGTGAACAATAGCTCGACCTGTATGTAACGTTTCGTAACCATCTGTTACAGCAGTATATCTTTGAACAGTTACGGCGGTAATGGGCCTTAAACGCAGAATGCCTGTGTGTGTGATATGTCTGATGACACCGTATAAATGCGTGTTGGCCAAAAAGGGAAGCAACCCGCCGAAACTGACAGCTATTTAGCCACGACAAAATTACTTGATTGTCTCTCTTATACAAATAACGGCAACACATTATACATGCAATACATTTGGAATTAAAAAAAAAAAAAAAGTAAAAAAATTAGGAAATGATATAAAAGATACAATGCAAGGGGTTTAACAAAATTCTAAGCGCCCTTACAGATGGTATATCAATTATGCGATCCATTCAACAGGTACGTCAGATGTCAGTCTCTATTACTGACTAGTTCCCTTTGCTGATCGAATCCTCTCCAGCTGTTCTCTTTGTCTGTCTGTCTCTCTATGCACTTTCTTAATTTTTTCCCTAGTTTTCGTTTGTACTGAGTTGTTTATTTTGTAAGATAAAACTGAGATCTTCACGTTAAATAAAATGTATTCAAATCCAGTTAATTTCAATTCTCTCTCTCTCTCTCTCTCTCTCTCTCTAGCTCTCTCTCTCTCTCTCTCTCTCTCTCTCTCTCTCTCTCTCTCTCTCTCTCTCTTTTTATTATTCATTCTTTCATTCATTCATTCATTCATTCACTCGATCAATTACTTATTCAGTCATTCATTATTTCTTTCCTTCGTTCGTTCGTTTTCATAATTACGTATTTACACACACTACACACACACACACACACACACACACACACACACACACACACACACACACACACATACACACACACACGCACACACACACACACCATCACACACACACACACACACACACACACACACACACACTGCTGGAACAAATTCAAACACACTAGCGGAGAGTCTATTAAACACAAAAGTGCATGTACAGACGCCAAAATGAGAAAAACTGATTTTAAATTTTTTTTTTATGACTGTTTATCTCAAGACAATGCAGAAACAACCCTCAGAAAAAATGGGTGTCTGCCTTGGGCACCCAGATTCAGTTAACACACACCCATTTTCCATAAGGATGTTAAAGACAGTCACCCATTTTAGGGCTTTTGTGCACTGACACACACACACACACACACACACACACACACACACACACACACACACACACACACACATACAAACACACACACACACTGCCACTGACACATACCGGCAATGACTTATTGACCGATTCACACACGAAGAGAGTCAGTACACATCGCAACACTGACATTGACACACTGCCGGCCAAACCCTTTCATAGCGACGGCTGTAAAAGCCCTATTCGTACACGACTCACCTTCACGTAAATCTGTCGCCAAAGCATTGTAGCGCCTGGTGATCACGTATCGAGCCCGCATGCTAGTCAGTACACGGGTGGCGGCTTCGCACTCTGTCAACAAGGAACTGAGCAGGGACAGACAACACACGCGCACGTTCTCCAGCCGGCACTTAAAACAGGAAAAGACATGTTGTTGAGCGGCCCTTCACTGCAAGCGTGTTTAGTCATGTGCAAGAGGCATACGGATTCTCACGAGCCCCTCAGTTGCGAGGGCTCATGAAAATCTACGCCTCTTGCTGATCTTGATCAGCCCGTTTAACTCACATCTGTATTCCTCAGGCCGCGAAGGCAGTGACGCATGGTTTGACTTGTGTGATTCGGTGTCACTTCCGCCCGGCGAGTAGACACAGTAATCTCCCTTTGACTACTATTCGGGTGGTCCCTCGTATAAGCGAGGCTACTTTTAAGGCCACGATCCACCGTCCGTTCGTGCCGTGCGACAGTGCGGGACGGTCGGCCGCCTGATCGGATGTCTGACAGGATGGAGCCGTGAGCGCTTCACATTCCCGCATTGCCTGACCCGCGGATACCACAGCCTGCAGTCAACAGATGAAACTCAAAGAACTTACTTTCAAGTTTAACTTGGTGCATCACTTGAGTGGATTGGCCAGCCCCCCGATTCCTCGTTCGTTGGTCGTTGTACTGTTTCAGCGAACCGTCTCACAAAACACTACGATCATGGTATAATTAAATCAGAGCCGATGTTTGCTCACGCAAAATCTACGCCATTTTTTTTTTTTAGATCTGCGAAGGCAGGAAGAGAGGGGTGTGCTCAAAACTTTCAGTGTGATTTGTCATCTGATGCCAGCTGTTTAAAACTGCGGGAAAGTAGCGCCTGCCGAACTTCCTCCCGCAGCCGCCCGCACAACCCGATCGTCAGTGACGATGGAAATCTGATGGTTGTCCTGGAGTGTCCAATGGCTGGCATCAGATGACCAATCACATTGCGAGTTTCGCGCACACCCCTCTCTTCTTTCCTTTGCAGATCTTAAAAAAAAAAAAAAAAAAAAAAAAAAAAAAGGCGGAGATTTCGCGTGAGCAGACATCGGCTCTGATTGAATTATACCATGAACATAGTGTTTTGTGGGACTGTTTGCTGAAACAGTACAAGGAACAATGAATGAGAAATCGGGTGCTGGAATCCAATCAAGTCCAGTTCCTGGTAATGCACCAAGTTAAACCTGAAAGTACGTTTTCTGAGTTTCATCTGTTGACGCAGGCTGTGGTATGTGCGGGTCAGGCAATGCGGGAATGTGGAGCGCTCCATCCTGTCAGACATCCGATCGGACGGTGGATCGTGGCCTTAACCGTGTTTTGGGTATATTGATCTACTTTGGTATCAGTTTCAGCCCACTTAATCAAATTTCAAATACAAATGATTTTGAATTTCCAAAAACTACAGTAGCTCGCTTGAGCTTGCCCTTAGCAACATGTGAATGTTCTGTGTTTATGTACTGTGTGTGAGTGAATGCGCATGATTCACGTGAGCGTGCTTGTTGGGTTCAGTTCGCGGCGGCGCTTTGAGCCGATTTTCAATTGGGATAAAGCGCCTATTTAATGCGCTTATTATTATTAATATACTTTGAGTGGATAGGAACCGGGGTAGGGAGGGGGTGGGTGGTCGGTAAGCCCTGCCCCCCCCCCCCCCATTGTATGCCCCCCCCCCCTCACCAACCGAACAAAATGTGGGGGAGGCAACAAGGGTGTGTGTGTGGGGGGGGGGGGAGGGAGGGAACCAAAGTATCCCCTTCCCAGACTCTGGAAACACCCCCCACCTACCCCCCCCCCCCCCCCACCTCCTCCTCCCCCAATACACACAATCTGATTTTTTGTATGAGGGGAATTTTCTTTAATAAAAGAAATTAGCTGAGAAACAAACATAACATTGGGTTGTTTGTATGTATTGTTTAGTAGGTTTTTTTTTCTTTTCTTTTGGCGAGAAAACATCTGATGATTTTAGTTGTTATGGTTGAGTTTAGAAGGTTGTAGTGTCGCTTGCCCTTACTTCAGGGCCGGATCCAGAGAGTGTGCTTTGATACTACAGCACCCCCCCCCCCACCACACACACACACACACACACACACCCCTCGGCTTAAGAAAAAAAATCAGAAAAAAAAAATCATTCACTGCCAGTCCACAACATGGCCCGACAAGGAGGGGAGTGCTTTAATGTTATTGCAGCACCCCCTTCTTTTGGCGAGAAAATATCTGAAAACACCCTGCCTCCCCTTCTTTCCACTGTACCGTCACAATTACAACAGTGTACAGTTTTTACATTGTCGTTTAGCAATCCTCCCCCCCCCCATCCCCCCTATCCCCCCTCAACCTTGAAAACTGATTGATCCGGCACTGTACTTGAACCTATAATAATTTACTGCAATTTGTTACAAAAACAAAATACAAAAACATGACTTCAACTATGCCATCACCTGGGGCTGAGCAAAACAAATAAAATAGGTGAAGAGCATTAATTAAAGGATTCGACTGGACGTTTCGCAATAACAAATCAAGAATAAACTGTAAATTACCGACCTGTTCATGCCACTCAAAAGACATGGTACTGAAAAAAACCGAATCATAATCCAATAGCTTTGTCACCTTTTCACGTTCGGATACGTTTGTCAAAGGTGGGCAAATAAAGCCCCTTGCTGCACTGTTCTTCAGAACACGAACATCACCACTGACCCGCGCCTCCCCCTCCCCACCCCCATGCCCCTACCCACCCCCCTACAGCCAGTCCACCCTCTCTGAAAAATAAACCAAACTAAAAGTGCATGGGAGTGCACTTTTCTGTATCTGTTTACAGGCAAGGCTGACGAAGTTATTGGAAATTAACCTATTTACTGCCGAGACGGAAAAAGTAACACCACCCAACTGCAAGAGGTATAGATCCTCATCAGCCCCCGCAGTATACCTCTTGCTGAAACCACGCAAGTTCCTCTGACGGCTGGGGATCTTGGGTGTTGAATTTACAGTGATTTCAAAAACGTCTCAGTGCCTCCACTGGCAATGAAAGGGTTCTCTCCCTTGTGCACACACCAGGCGTCACTACTGTTTGCTGTCTCCACTTGCGATATCGAACTTTGCGAAACACATCTAATTAGTATTCGCACACGCCGTCTACGAAATATTGGTGGAGTTATACATTAACACGACATACTCCGGCAGTAAAGGGTGAATTTGAGTTCGCACTATCTCCCATTATACAATAATGCTCGACGAAATCAGTGGCCAACTTAAACTTATGAAGTGTGAATGTCGTCATAACATGCTTCGGAAAGACTTTTCACAGTCTGTTCTTCCGGCTTCTGCTTGCCGCGGTAGACAGGACAGTTCAGTCATTCCGTCACACCCAAAGGGCAGTGGAAACCTCTGGAACGCGTGCCAACTCACATAGATTGTGAAAAGAAAGGTAGAGAAGTCTTATTTAAGGCAAGACCGCATTAATAACTGGTTGCATCGGCAAATTTTAGCAATTAAAGCCTGCCATGGCCGATCGCTTTAACCGATGAAAAAAAAAAAATTCTTAGGGTTATATCCCTTTGCTGACTTCACTGGCGACACTGCACGGCGTTGCGAAACACACGTCTTTGTGACTTAGTCTTTGCACACCTCAGTGCGCAAAAGCCATCGCTGGGCCGACATCGGCCGCCGTTGGCCCGCACACGACCGTGCGCGGGCCAACGGCGGCAGACGTCGGCCCGATGGCCTTTTGCGCATTGGCCCGGACGCCTTCGTCGCAGTCTGGGCGGGGTTATACAGATTTCGCATACAGAATCAGTTTTTTTTTTTTCTTTTGCCGGTTTTTGTTTTCTGTCTTTCGCCACAGAGTTTGTGGCCGACTATGGCAGAAATGTCGAGAAATATTGCACTTTTCAGCCGAGAGAAAACAATTGAAATGAGCAGCATCCAACTGCAAGAGACACGGACCCTCGCTGGGGCTCATGAGGATCTGTCTCTTGCAGGACAACTTCCACACGTTGGAAACCTGGAACGTTTGATCACAGACAACACTTTGCATCCGTATTACCTGGACGGCTGGGGCTCAGCTCTATGCCGTCGGCGACCTATTGCAGGTTAATAGTTTGCAATATTTCTTTTATGAGAGTTCTTTGTATGTCTCACAATAATACTGAACGAAAGGGCTAACTTAAATTATGAAGTTTAATGTCTAAATATGAAAGACTTTTCTGCTTTTCTACACAGGAGAGTTTCTTCCGTTGCACTCAAAAGGCAGTGGACAAACTGTGGTACGTGTGCGGCCTACTCACATGGATTGTGAAGAGAAGGGTAGAGAAGTCTTAGTTGAGGCAAGACAACACTGATAACCCGTTGTATCGGCGAATTTTAGCAGGCAGTCAAAGCCGGCCCAAGGAGCAGATAGCCGCGTCAAATTATCAAAGAATGATGCGGATTTCAGAAATACAACCACAGGACACCACGTGCGAAAATAAACTTGACCAGATAAAATAAATAGGGTTCAATGGCTTTAGTGAGCTTAGTCCTGCGCCAGCCACTAATCAAGGTGCTCCGCTTTAGCTTAGTGCCCGGCGCAGGACTAAGCTCACTCATGCAGCTGACACCACATGAAACGGGATTGTGTTGTCATGAATGTCTTTATTCCCTTATCAGCTTGACCACAGAAGCAGTCCTAGCTTCCTTCCATATTGGGCTGAGAAGTTAAATTCTGGCCATCCTTGTGTTTGCAGATGTATATTAGCCCCAGAGGAGATCGGGCAAGACACACAGATCCTCATGAGCCCCTGCCTAGCAGGGGCTCATGAGAATCTGTGCGTCTTGCAGATGAAGGGGTCAAGACTGTAAAGTTTGTCACTATAGCTGATTGATACCAGTTGCGCCAGACATGCGCTGAGATGGGAGTTCTCACAATACAGCATGATACGAAGGAATAATTAGCGTTTGAACAAGCATGCATGTGCGTGCGTGCGTGCGTGCGTGCGCGCGTCGTGTGCGTGTGTGTGCGTGCGTGCATGTGTCTGTGTGTGTGATGGTGTGTGTGTGTGTGTGCGTCTATGTGTGTGTGTGTGTGTGTGTGTGTGTGTGTGTGTGTGTGTGTGTGTGTGTGTGTGTGTGTGTGTGTGTGTGTGTGTGTGTGTGTGTGTGTGTGTGTGTGTGTGTGTGTGTTCCGGGCCGGTCCGGCGTAGCGCAGTGGTTAAGACCGCCTGCCACCAATGCTAAAGGTGCGAAGTTCGATACCGGGTTCCGGGGTCGGACTTTTCTCCTCTAGTAAGTGTCACCGTTAATTCGGGCGGACCGTCGGCCGGGTTCTTTCCCCGAGTATTCCGGCTCTTCCTCCCCCTCCACTGTTGTACCGGTTTCAGGCCACTTTATACATTTCAAATGCAAGCGATTAAAATTTCAGAAACCTCAGTAGCTGGGCTGACCTTCGCACCACGTGAATGTCCTGTGTTTGTCTTGTACTGTCTTGTCTTCAGAGTGTATGTGTGTGTTTCACGTGAGCGTGCGTGTTGGGTTCAGTTCGCGGCGCTTTGAGCCGATTCGCAGAATTGGGTAAAGCGCCTATATAATAACCGGTATATTAATAATAATAATAATAATAATAATAATAATAATTATTATTATTATTCCTGTGTGAGTGCATGCATGCGTGCGTTTGTATGTGTGTGTGTGTTCATGCGTGCGTGCGTGCAAGCGTGCGTGTTTTCGAGATGTCGTGCTTC
>BTPG01000007.1:86518385-86548385 GCA_036245525.1 Semisulcospira habei | reverse complement strand
AATCTATACCACTTGCAGATTCAGTTGAAACCCTCTTTCTAACAGGGTCACGACTGACAAGCACACAATGGAGAACCGCGATCCAATACATTATAAAAATTCTTTCACAACCTTACTCCGATACGATTTTTTTTTCACTTGAAGATGTAAATGAGACCAATGAATCCCAGCGAGAGGCGTCGATTCTCTGCAGCTGCAGAGACTCATGAGCATCTGTGCCTTGAAGACAGAAAGGTCTAACTTAAGGGTAAACTGAACAGTTCTTTTTGAAGCAAGCTTTGCGATAAGCCGATGCTGACACCTAAATGTTTTCTTTTGTCAGAAGATGTAAATGAATCCATAACCACCAGGAGGAATGGATTGCAGGGGCTTATGAGAATTCATATATCCTGCAAATGGAACGGCCTGGTCATGATGCGAGAAACGAAAGATTTCTTTCCTAGGCCTCGTCAGCTTAGCTTTGTGCTCGATGCGTTGCCAAAACAGGTAGAGAAACCAGGTGGCAACTATTGTCCATGAAACGATAGAACCCCAACCGCGCAGGCCCGGGTATACAACTTTCTAATCAGACATGAATAGACGTCATGAATTATTGACTTTTTACCTGGGCAGGTTTGCAAACGCCTTCGACGTCTTACTGAAACGACCAAAACCCAGGACCGATGTTGAGATCAATAGTAAATCCATTGTTACTCTTTCGCGATGGTTCAACTGTGACGAGCGCCCTTATGTGTGAAATAACTAGTGTCTGAAAGCACTGGTTTCTGATGAACGTTAAAGGAACAGCGTGAGAGTGTTCTGTTGTTGTGGCTCAGGAACCCGGAAAAGGTGGGGGGGGGGGGGGGGGCGTGGGGGCGTGGGGCGTGGGGGGGGGGGGGGGGATAGCTAGGTATGGCTTGGTCCGCAACACACCACCCAGAGAAGAAACCAACGAAGAAGGAAACACGCTTAGAAAAGTCAGCCACAGCACATAAAACAAGTATACAATTTGCTACTTAGCTTTTACAGGGTATATAGACAGGTGTGGAGGGGCGTGACTACGTTCCCAAAGACCCACTAGGCTGCAATGTATGCTTGTATCTGACAAAATATAAGTCGATGTTGTTCATTTCAAACATCTGCTAGCTGCAAATAGATTGGCACACTTGCAGCTCTTTGCAGAATTTCGAAAGCTGGCGTGAAATTGTCATAATTTGAAGAAATCGGTGACCTTTTGGTGTGCAAAATTTGATCGATAACGTGTCCGATTCGTTGGGACAGATTCTGCTGGAAAACAGCGTCCACCCTACACTAAATGCACTTGTCAACATTCTTGCGGGTTGTACAAGTGGTGTTCTGTGTTTAAATTAGGGAATTTTAGTCTCTTTCGAGCTGAAAAGGGTGCCTGATGTGCAGGAATGGTCGCGGTTGCGCCGAGATGGCCTACGGTGTGAAGAATGTGGGACTACACTGTGCAAAAATCGCTGCCTTCGTTGAATTGTTACACTTAGTCATTATGTAGCTGTGATTTTAATATGCAGCAAAATACTGTCAATAAACTGGTTGAAATTCCATTAAAAGGTCAAATAAAGATACATGACGGAAAAAGAAGTATGATAGAGGCAAAGGAAATGTGTCTGTTATGACAGAATGCGTTCTGCTTTGCTAAAATACCCCGCTTGGAATGTTGACTATTTTATATGAGGCTGATCAACACGAACATTTGTGGGAACAACGAAAACAACACACGTTACACCCAAGTCATGTCAGCTGCATGCAATGGCTTATGTTACTTATGGAACATTTGTGGGAACAACGAACACAACATGCATTACACCCAAGTCATGTCAGCTGCATGCAATGGCTTTTGTTACTTATGGATGTTCATTGACTAACCCCTACAGTAACTAACTCCTATTTAGGCCCCCCTTGAACTATATGACTGTTTTTCAAATTTGCACAAAATTTGAGACGACAAGTTCAAAATTTGTTGGAAACATTTTTATATCAATCCACATACCTATTGACATAACTATTTTTTAATCTCTTTTACCTTGACCTTTCCGATGGGTCATCCAAATTAGTATGCATAGGAAGGTCTTACCATCAGGTGCCGTTGTACTAAGTTTGGGCTTCGGATTGTGAGTAGAATTTGAGTTTTAAAAAAAGATCTTTTGTCAAAATATTGCTTTCCTGATCCCCTGTGACCCTGACCTTTGAGAGAGATCACTGAAATGGGTACGTTTAGATAGGTCTGGCCTGGGCCAAGTTTGAAGTCTGTGTCTTGAATGGACAATACCATCGTTCAAGTTTACGACGGACAGACGACCACGGACCCATTTCATAGACTTACTTTTTCTATCGCACATAAACCAAGAAGTGCATGGTGGACCACTTTAATCCGGGCAGAATATTCCCACAAAAAGAAGACGAAGAAGAAGAAATATGGTTGGATTACCTTGCTTGTGGTTTTTTTTTTTTTTTTTTTTTTTTTTAGCCGTAAGTAACTATGGTAATGCGACTAACAGCTGATGTGTTTTCTAATGGTCACGTTGCAAGCTTCACCTAAAGAAGATGTATATTAAGCTGAACAAGCTTGCAAGCTATGAAACAACAAGATATTCTGTATCTTTATTGTGATGTACTGAACCAGATGTAAATCGCAACACGACTGACAACATGCCTGTCAGTCGTGTAACGAAACTGTCAGTTGTGTTACGAAACTGACAGTTGTGTTACAGACAAAACTTACCTTTTTATTCAGACGTAAATACAATATATTCCCACCATAGTTTGAGGCATTGAATCGTCTTACATAAGTCACCATTAAACAGGATGGGATGCAATTCCTTCTATATGAGAGCTATCCTCCCTGTCACGGGTCTCTCCCTTTTGCCTTTGACCTGATCCTGATGTTGAAATATCTCTTATTGAACAAGATGAGGCTTTCATCCAAAAGTCTACCGTATTGTTTAGAGCTCTCATGCGTTTTTCTTTTAGGAACATTCACAGTTGTTAATATTTTAAGCTTATCCTCCCTCCTCTCTAAACCATCCTCTGATCAACACACGCGCCGGCACACACAAACAAAGACGGATAAACGGCGCTTCCCGCCATTAGTACGCTCTGTGGGCTGGAGTAGCGACAGGAATTCTGTAGAAAAATAGCACGAGCAGCAAAATGACGTCAATATAAGCTTAACGTCATGGCATCGCTAGTCTCACGACGCTGTGTACACAGTGACGAAATTGATGTCTCACGACACTCATCCGAAAGGCACGCAGCCTCTTCCAAGGCTGACTATTCCTTCCACACACAGCCTCTTCCAGGGCTGACTGTTCGATGGGAGTATATAGTGGATCCAAAACGTGCAAAAATGAATTAATTATTATTGAAAATGTTGAAGAGGCACAAAGCTGGCTAACAAACTCATCCAATGCCTTTCTCCAAACTAGCTATATCTAAAATAAAATGTTAAGTAAATATGACAACAATTACTGGCTCTAATCTGGGTCAACCGACTTTCTATAAACGGTCTCATATGTCTTCAATGTGTATCCAGTTACAACATGCTCGGGGGCGCTCTCGGCCACCCTTTAAAAAAAGTAGTTCGCCAAGTTTCAAGCTTGTGCGTACAGCAATGATCTTTGATTTTCGCCACGCCATCAGTCAACAGGTGAAAGCAAGGGCAGCACGTGCACGATGTGTGTTGTTGTGTGTCATCATGACCAGCCTTTTACTACGAACGGATAAGGTACAATTTCCGACCCCAACGACTTCAACGAACGGACCAGCGGGTCAAGCGGACAGATATCGGAAACCCTGCCCCCCCCCCCCCCCACACACACACACACACACAACTTGTATGCCCATCTCTACACGTTACCGACCGAGAAGAGGTGCATACACAGCCATCACAAGTGACTGTGTCACAGATGCTCGATGTGTACGCTACATCCGTCACTTTCATCGCTGTCACAGGTGTGATTCTGTTGTGGTCCACCGATACAGTTACTACAGTTTTTCGGTATGTACTTTTTACAGTGCTTTCGGTAGCTGTCTCGGTACTGTCATTACTTGTTATTGTGTCGGTTTACCAAAACACGGTACATGGCATGAACTTGACACCTGTGTGAGGTGACCTTGACAACTTACCCCAGTGGTTTTCCTGTTTTGACCTGTTTTACCTGTGGTGATTTACCCGTGATGACCCAGTTTCAAACGGTGCTTATTCAACCGAGCACCAACTACCTGAGACTGTTGCTTGTCCGGTGCGGTGACATAGAGTCAAACCCGGGGCCAACTCACCAAGAGTTGTCTGGGATACTGCAGCGACTAGAAGCAAAAATCGATTCACAGTCACAGTCATTCGAGAACCAACATAGTCAAATTGTGTCTGAAATCAGAAGTGCGGTGGTAGTCCAGGGTCAGCAGTTAGAACAGAAACTTCAAGCAAACTACGAGACACTCGAATCACACATCTTACTTTAGACTAATGTTAATTCTGTGCAATTTGTAGCTAGTGACAATACAGAAAAAATCAAACAAGTGTCAGACAATCATGATGCTTTAGCAGCAAGGGTTAAAGGAGCTAGAGGAGAAGTCGACAGGTTGGAAAGGTACTCAAGACGGAACAACATTATGTTGTACGGCCTACCTGAGGATGAGAGCGAGACTTACGAAATGAGTGCAGATAAAGCAATGCAAACCCTGAAGCGATACTTCCCTGAGAAGGATTGGCACAGAGACGACATAGAGAGAGCACAACCAATCTCGACGAACACGGCCACTCATCATAAAGTTGCAAAAGTGGGCTGACACCATGCTGATTATGAGAAATAAAGCGGGGAAAGAACTGATGAGACAAAACCTGAAATTATCCGCCGATCTCACACGGCGGCCAGACAAAGACAGACAACCAGAGAGCTAAAAGGTCACGGACAACAAGGCTACTTTGTGAATGGGAAACTGCGAGTGAGGGCAGAGGAAGAAAATATTGACGATTGTGATGAAGCTCTATGCTTGTGCATAGTGCTCGCACAATAGGATTAGTACGGTACGGGTTTTGTTAACGGTTTGTTTGTGCCGAAAGTCCGTGGGGCCTGCTGCCCATGTGGAGTCCGTAAGACATGGTTAGCACGGGATTTTTTTAGTGAGTTCTGTTTAGTGAGTTCTAGGCGGAAGCTGTGACTGTCAGAGGTCTAGTTTGGTTATTGCGGGCTGTCTTGTCGTATGGAACGGTTGTGTTCGAGTTACCTAGCCCGCATTCCAAGACTCTGAAGCCTAGATTTCAGGTATGTTTCTATAAACGTAGTATTGATAGTTGTTTAGTTAAAGACAGTATGCGAGGTAAGATTAATGTGGTTGTATAGCGGTGTTCCGGTTTGGTTTAGTATAGTATGTTTAGAATTCGGTGAAGTAACCGGTGTTTTTGTATACAGTTGTTTACCGAGTTAGATGACTAAAGGAATATGAAGTGTGTATGTCTAAACCGCTATGAAGATAGTACGTGGTTGGTTAAGCATAGTCTTTTCCAGGGTATAGAGTAATGTATAGCAAGAGTGTCAGTTAGGCTATAGTCTGTTTCAAGATAGTGACAGAGATGGGGTGATACGGAAATAGTTATGAAGCACGTGTGTGTGTGTGAATGAACGTGTGGGTTATTTGTATCAGCCAGGTTACGTGACGTTTCTCATTGATCCAATATGTTGTGTGTTTAGCAAGTGTTACGTCGGGACTTTTGTCTATTTTAGAGTTCTTGTAACGAGAGTGGAAGACGGACGCCGAGACGTCGAGTCGCAGGTGGGACATGATTCCACTTTGAAAGGAGTGCGCTCTACCCAGCTTGGAATCTCGTACGGTTTGTCCGTATCAAAGATAAGCGCCTTCACTGTTGAAGATATTTCCAAAGCGACGGACAGCATCAAGGAAGACGTCGATGCTGTCGTGATACATACTGGGGTAAATAACATTAAATCTTCAAATCCACGCACTGCTGGGAAATCATTTGTAACAACAGTGCGTGATCTGAAAAAGAAATTTCCTGCAGGCCATATAGTAGTCAGCAAGATTGCCCCATGCAGGGATATTCAACTGAACATAAAACGTGAGATTTTCAATGCCACGGTGGTGTCAGAACTTATTGAGGACCAGAACATTTCCGTAATTCATCATGAAAACATTAACTCTAACTTTCATCTGCGGGACTCAATACATCCAAATGCAACTTTTGCACGTAACATCGGGAGACATTTATCAAACTTGTTCTGGGAAAAACCAAAACGAACATTGAGTTACCACTATCCCAAACATCCCAGTGGATACTATGATTGGAGGGGTCACTGGTATTCTTACTAAGTTTCTGACCGAATGAAATATACATAAGCTAACTGATTATCATTTCAAACGTGGTAAAGTTAACAACATTATCAAGTCCGGTTCGAAAGCAACTTTGAAATGATATCCAGATGGTTTAGTTCTAGTTTTTGATTTAGTACTGAACTGTTTGAGATATACCGTTTCTTGGTGTTTTGAAAGTGCTCATTTTGTTTTGTATTATTTTTTTAGTATTTTGGGTTGTTTTGTTTTTTGTTTTGTTTTTTGCTTTCCTTCTCCTTCAGTTGACCTCCTTTCGCTACAAGGAGGTCACTGACCATGAAGAGGAGCACAAGCAATATGAAAGTGTTTCAGTGGAATTGCAGATCTATTTCAACAAATTTCCTATCATTCGAAAATCACATTTTACAGTCAGAGTATTGTATATTAGCGTTACAATCTCTGAATGTAGAAGGTAAAAAAACTCCCAAAACTTCGAGGATATTATTATCCTCCTCTATACCATTATGACCCTATATCGAATAAAGTCCAAACTGCGTTATACATTAGCGATGACCTGGAATATTCATCACTAAATACGTACTCTATAACGAAAGATCTAAATGATATCTATATCACTGGGGCCATGGTAAAAATTAATAATCAAAATACTTTAAATGTGATCTCCGTATATCTACCTAGAGGGCCAAAAGATGACAACACTGACTGGCTAAAAAATATTGATTCTCAGCAGACAACTTCCTGTAAATGGATGGTCCTAGGAGATTTCAATGCTCATGCACCGTTCTGGGAGTCTGGATGTACGATAGTTACAAGCAATCGTCTGGTAGAAAATATTTCAGACTCTCAGTTAATCATTTTAAATGATGGTAGTATCACTAGAATCCCAGATGTTTCTACTCATAAGGCATTTGCTCTTGATATATCACTAGTAAGCCCACCTCTGGCAACAAATTGCACTTGGATCACTGAGGAAGATTGTTTGGGAAGTGATCATCTTCCAATCATTATACAATTAAACGTTAAAGATAAAGATGAATATTGCAATATTGAGGACAGAATTCCAAAGTTTCAGTATGTCAATGCTAATTGGGAACTGTATGAGACAATCTTGCTGTCCCATGACATTGCACGTATAGAACATGAAAGTATAGACACATTTTATGGAAATATTACAAAAGCTGTTCTTTCTGCTGCGGAGAAGTCCATACCAAAATGCAAAGGAAAATCAAAAGGTAAATATTCAGGTAATGTTTGGTGGAATAAGGAATGTGAACTAGCAGTAAATATTAAGAAGGAACACTTTAAAAAATGGATAAGAAACAAATCTGAAGAGAACTTTAGGGAAATGAAAAAAACTAAAATACACTGTAACAGAATAGTGGCGAGAGCCAAAAAGATTCACTGGGCTGAGTTCTGTAAAAATGAAGTGTCTGAATCAAAAGATACATATAAGGTTTGGAGAAAAATATCAGAATTACAAAATGGATACAAATTACAAGTGTATCCAATCGCAGTAGAAGGCAACACATTTCCTAGTGCAGTAGATAAAGCGGAGGCCTTTGTTAATATGTTTGCAGAAAATAGTCTCACATCAAGTCTCAGTTTATCAAACATAAACCACAGAAACCAAGAAGAAGTCAAAGCAGATTATCAAGATCCAGTTTCTACTCATTCTCAGTATATCAATGCTCCAATTCAATATAATGAATTCCTAGATGTTTTACAGTCGTTTGCAAATACCTCTAGTGCAGTGGGTATAGATGGGATTTCTTACCAACTACTTTATCATTTACCTGAGTCGTGGAAAAAACTACTACATACATTTTACCAAAAATGTTGGTTTAATGGATCTCTTCCTACTATCTGGAAGCAGTCAGTAGTAGTTCCAGTACTCAAATCGGGTAAAACACGTACATTGATTAGTAGTTATAGACCTATTGCACTAACATCACAAGCTTGCAAAGTAATGGAAAAGATTCTTTTAAATCGGTTATTTCATTACTGTGAAAAACAGGATATAATTCCAGTTCATCAAGCTGGTTTTCGGAAAGGTCGATGTACGACAGACCATTTAGTTAAACTCACAAATAACATTAAAAAACAATTTTCTAAAAGAAAAAGTATACTAGCAACCTTTTTCGACGTAAAAAAGGCTTATGATAGTGTTTGGCATGCTAGATTATTATACAAAATAAAACAGATTGGCATAACCGGGTTTATGTATGAGTACATTAAAAGCTTTTTGTCTGAAAGATTTGTCTGCACCAAAGTTGGTAAAAGTTATTCAACCTTTAAGAAAATAGATATGGGTATTCCGCAGGGATCAATAATTTCACCCTTTTTATTCACTGTGTTAATTTACGACCTCCCACAATCTCTCTCACAGGACACAACTGTGGTACAATATGCAGATGATATTGCTATATGGATAAACACTAATCTCAGAAAACGTACCCCAAAAAGAATCGTAGATTACGTTCAAAAAGTTTATCAGATTGAATTGGACAAATTATCAAACTATATGAAAGAAAATGGTCTAGAACTATCTGGGGAAAAAACATGTCTAATGCTTTTCAATAATGGGGAAAGTGCTAAAACATTACCTAACTTATCCCTCAACGGGACGCCTTTAAACTACCAACAGAGTGTAAAGTTTTTAGGCGTACGTTTTACATCAAAATTATCATGGAGAATTCATATTGAAGCCATATTAAATAAGGCAAGAAAAAGACTTAACTTGTTAAAAATTATAAACTCACAACCATGGAGTCAGGACATTAAAACTGTTTTACACCTTGGTACATCTTTAGTTCGATCAACACTTATCTATGGACAGGAAGTCTACTTTTCTGCCCCAGCTACACTTCTACAGAAGCTGCAAAGCATTGATAGTAAAGCAGTTAAATTAGCCCTTGGAGTGCCGGTTCATACTAATACTGTAAAAACCTACAAAGAAGCAGGTGTTCTGTCTTTATCTGACCAACGTAAATTAGCAACTGCAAAATACATTGTCCGAAGCCTGTCCGTCAAAAATTCAGTACGTGAAGACATATTTTTAGATGCAGATGTGGATTTCCCGAAGAGAGCGCAAACCATCCCGTATCTTTTACCTATACGTAACTATGTCAAAGATGCTATAGATAACTGCAATATAGATATCAAGTCTATTCCCGTTTTACCAGTAACACCTACTATACCTCCCTGGGAACATATTAATGCTACTTTCGATATAGATTACACAGATTTGAAAAAAGATGAGGATGTGAACGTTTTAGCAAATTTAGTGAAAGAAAAATTACAGACAACATATTTTAAACATTTGAAAATTTTCACAGATGGGTCTGTCTTAGATTCTTCAGACTGTGGTGCAGGCTTTGTTATTCCTGATCTCAAAGTGAAGAAATCTTTTTATCTTGGTAAAGGATTTTCTATATTTACGTCTGAACTGTATGCGATTCTCATGGCACTAAATTTTATTCAACTTCTACCTTATGATATATTTAACATTTTGATCTGTGTCGATTCTAAATCTGTCCTATATAGTCTAAAAAGCTGGGATTGTAATACTAGAAAAGACCTAGTGTATGACATAAAACATATTATGAGCTGTATTATGTCCAGAGGAATAGGGATCGATTTTCTTTGGATACCGTCACACTGCGGAATTTATTGGAATGAAATTTGTGACAGACAAGCCAAAAAAGGAGCTATAAATAGAGAAAACTCAGCAGTTTGTAATAATATGCAATTATCTCTACATGAAATGTACTCTGTGCTAAACCGTTTTTTTCACAAAGATGATACGAAATATGCTTATCATGTTCCTCCTTGTTCAAGGAAAACAGCTTCGTTGATATACAAGTTAAGACTAAATTCTTGGAAAACAAAATTCGCAAAAGACATCAAATGCGAGTGCTTAAGCCCCATCTCTGTTAAACATATAATATGTGAATGTCCTATTATACTGAATCTGTTGAAAAAAAAATAACATAACAGTTGATCACTTAGCAGACAATTTGTATGACATCTTACATAGAAATATTGCAATTTCAATAGTTCATATAATAATTCATAGTCCGGTGGGTAAACTAGTATAATAAGTAATTTGTGTGTGTGGTTGGATGTTAATTATTGCTATTCTTTGATACTCACAAGCAAGTTGTGTGTTTGGTTGTTGATATCTTTTTTTTTTTTCCTTTTTATTTTTATTTTTTTTTTTTTTTGTTGTCTAATATCACCAATGTGTGAAAAGACGTTAAATAAATTCCTGAATTCCTGATTCGCAGGTGGGACCTACGTGAGGTCATCCCTCCAGCTCTTCTGAGAGTGATTCTGACTGGGACCAAGACACCCAAGTCAAAGTGAGAACTGAGTACCGTACGAGAACGAGGACGTCCGTGCCCGAAGAGACAGGACGGCAATAAGCGTACGACGAAGGACTTTCACGCCTAGACGTGAGAAGGACCAACGTAACCAGGCAACAACATCAAACAGGTTGGAGACATTGAGAGACTAAAATCTAGCCTGGCAAAGATACTGTGATTTGAGTGTGTGATAGAGAGCCTTGTATATATAGTTTGATAGTCTTTAAAGCGTTTTCTTTTCTTTTATAGTGTATAAAGGTTACTTTAGAAAGGGAGCCCGTGTGTTGTGTTTTACCGCATGAATGCGCCCGTCTGAGTCAGTGGCAGTGTATGCGTCTGTTGCGTGAGAGTCTGTGCGTACGACTGTGGGCAAGTCTGCGTGCGTTACAACGATAGTGACCACGATGAAACGGGTCAGAACGAAGACATATGGGAACAGCCAGTACCATGACCCAACTCTTAGTGACCAGGTAAGGGACTGTTTGCCGGACTTTAATCATGGATACAACAGTCCCCCCCCCCCCCCCAGCTATACTGACAGGGATCAACCAGTTAGCGACAAAATCCCCGCACCCGCACCATCGTACGCCAGTGTCGCTGCCTCCCCGCCGATCCCAGACCTGGCAGGTGATGGACTAAGTCCGGCAGGCGGGTCGCGGTACCAGACTAGGCAGACCCGGACACAGGAATATAGGTGCCAGCAGGGCCAGCAACAAGTCTACACCCAATAACCGTGGCGGCAACGATGGTTCTCAGTAATCGCCTGTATCGAGAGACCAGTCGCCCGTCTGGATCGGTTCAAGGGTCACACAGAGCGACGGCAAATACAACCACGCTGGTGACGGGAGTAACACTATCACCAGTGATACTACTGTGGGTGAAACGACAGCAGCAGAATCCGAAACGACAGCGGGTATAGAGGGATGCCAACGTACTGACGTCAGTAGGGGAACCCCAGCGGACGTCAGGAATTCCCGTGCCTCAGGCACGCCACATACCAACCATGTCAACACAGCAGCGGCTACTGGGTCATGAAAACACCCGGCAGCTGCACATGAACAGCCGAGTAAAGACAAGCGCGATACGTCACGTGGCCAATGTAACGCCGGAAAGGTCCCGACCAACCGACCTGCTACCCGTCTCCATCCACAGTCCCTATCACTACCATCCCCACTCAAAGACCAACCCCTAATTTCCGACAGAATGAATTCTGCACGCCGCAAGTCCATTGTGGGTAGCGGTCAACCACATGACCTTCCGATCACCGCCAGCAGATAGGAACTCGGCCTCGCCTCTTTTTTACCAAACGGTAATATTCTCAAATGGGTCGGTTAACAGGTTGCTCGGCTGTGTAGCATTTCCGGTTTGGCCTTTCGGAGAAGTGTTTACGTGTGCGCGTTGGAAAGTTTTTTTGCGAAGTTTTCGTGTATATGCATAGATATTTTGTGTAGCCATGTCCGACAGAAGTGTTGCTGGAAGATGGAGGCATTTTCAGAAAGTGTTGAAAAATTCCGACGGTCAAGAAATACCTCATCCAAGTGAAATTCCATTGTCGGCGTGGGTGGACGACTCGAAGCTGTGGCCACAAGTACACTATAGGAACATTTTTAACTACTTTGTTTTGGCGGTCGGGATTGACGGTGAGGCGATGGAAAATTATAAAGGCATGGAATCCGACCAGTTCTTCCAAGCGGCTTTGAAAGTGGGGACCGTCTTGTTTCACACACCTGCTCCCGGAATGTGCTTCTTGAAAGCAGAAGTATGTTGCTTGTCATGCTTAAATAACATTATTAAAAAAAATATGTTGTGGAAACTAAAATCTTATATTAGCCTGTTATGTATTTATTTAAAGAAATATCTCACAAGAAATAAAATGTTTTAAGTATTAAATGCATTCTAAAAGACATACACTTTCATAAAGACTTTTAATTTGGTACAGTAAATATCAATGTATGAAAATCAATAACCAGTAACATGATTGGTAAGTTAATAGTTTTATGATCTAATAGGAAGTGAGATATTGGAATTAGTGTCCTTGTAAATTACACTCTATAAGTATAACATAAGTTGAGTATAACAAGCATTTGTGAATATATTCACATTTTGCAATAAAAAATACTAAAATAAATAAGGAAATCAAACGGTAAGAAGGATTTATTAATCACTATACACAGCTTATTGACCAATGAAAGAAAATGCAATGTATGTATTAGAACATACAAATTCTTAGGTCATCCACTCAGATGTGCACCTTGCAGCACAGTGTATTAGTCTTACATGCGTATAATCATCCACACAAACACAGAGAATAATTAACTTCGTTCTATTACCTTGCTCATCAGGTAGTGGCAATGCTGACTTTGCAGTAGATGAATCCAATGTTTGTCTGGCTTTGTTTTCCTGCGTCGCTTTGTCGGTGTTGGGGAGGTGACTTCACTGACACATCTTTTCAAAATTCTTCTTGTTTTCACTTTACTATCGTAACCAAGATAGAGTTCAGGAACACGATTTGCAGTGGTTGGCTCCTTTTCAATAAAGTGAAACGAACATACGAACAAAGTTGCAGGCGGTTTTTTCAATTGCAGTTTTGCCAACCATTCTCTTCGATCGTCAGGATCCCTCGGTGCGTAGAATGAAAAAGGTTTCAAACACGAACAATAACGGCGAATGAAAGGTTTGTGGTCAAAACATGGCATTTGCAACAAGTCATACAGCTTTTTTTCGTTGTTGTGGCAACCTTTTACTGCGCAATGTCGGCCGCTAGATCGGAAACTTGTGTAGGGTTTTGTATTCACAGCTTCCATGTTTGCAAGCAAAACCGGAAGTCGTCCCCAGTAGGTCGAAGGTCATGTTCAAAATGGCCGCACCCATCATTTCTAATTAAAAACACGTGAATACTGACGCCACTAACACTACCACAGACACTATCACGTCAGGGGCAAAAGTGGGCACTGAGTCACAATGTAGGCTGAAAATACTAAACTGGAATATTGGTGGCCTGCTTTCAAAACTAGTATACACTGATTTTATAGAATATATAATATTTTTTGATGTTGTTTGTTTTACAGAAACGTTTGTAGCATACAGCATAGAACTAAAAGTTTTCTCAGATTTCAGTGTTTACTTTGCCCCTGCAAAGAAACTCAGCGATCATGGTCGATGTTCAGGAGGAGGTATAGTCCTAGTGCGAAAATATCTTTGCTCCTTTTTAGAGCAGACTGATGTTCCACATGACCATACAGTGGTGTTAAATATGAAGACTGAAACAGTTACTGAATGTTGACAGAGACATTATTATGTTTTTTATTTACGTACCTCCATACGGCTCCACATACTATAACACACCGAGACTCATTGGATGGTATAGACTTAGTTGAACAGTGCTTGTCAGACATATGGAAATTACGTGATGACTTTCATGTATTTATGTGCGGAGATTCCAATGCACGGACTGCTTGTTTAAATAGTTGTTATGTAAATACAGACAGAAACAATAACAGTAGAGAAGAAATCTATGAAAGATCATCCGAGGATGACGTGGTAAACTCATTTGGTAGAAAGTTAGTTGATCTTTGTCAGATGTTTGACTGTTCAATATAAAATGGAGCCGACTTCTCAACGCTGAGGGCAGTATGACATTCATTTCTCAGATGGGAAGCAGCCTCATCGACTATTTCTGTGCCTCAAACGAACTGTGTTCACAGAATGTGTTTCTTTTGCTGGAAAACAGCGTTGCACTACGGACACGTAAAACAACTGAAATCCAGTGATGGTTTTCTCTCGTGTTTATTTCAATCTAAAGAGCATTGTCTGGGGTTGGGCAAGACCAACCACAGACTACAATTCGGTCGTTCTCTCACTATTTGCTCTCTCTTCTACTTTCGTCCATCTCTCTCACTCTCCTCTCACTCTCCTCTCGTTGTGTTCCCTCTCCGTCTCTCTCTCGTTCTCTCTCTCGTTGTGTATCTTTCCGTCTAGTTGTGTGTTCCCCTCTCGTTGTGTCCCCCAGTATGTATATACCCTTGCCCTTATCAATCATCTTCCCACTTGCCGGCCCGTTATCTTGATTAGGGCTGCCCGCGTGTCCGGTAGTTACATACAGACGCTGACCATATGGTACGTGACCGGAAACTACATCCGGATGCCGGATGTGGAGGCACGCGTCAGTAGTGTAACATTAGACTTAAATCTGACCACCTGCCAGTCTCACTGACTGTACGCATGACACAAACAGACCGAGAGCCCCCACGTGAAAGGAAAGAGTGTTTGGAGAAAATAGTCTGGGACGGGCAAAAAGTATCACTGTATTTAGAGGCACTAAATTCCGGGGAATCCCTTTCGAAACGTGCACAAGCTACACCGAAAATAGAGTGTGACTTTAACCGGGCACTCGGTTTGTTTGTGGAATGTTTACAGTCGGCTGCAGACTGCATGAAAAAGAAAGTGTTAACAGGGACCCCCAAAAGACAGAACTAATGGTGTGACTCTTAATGCGCACAACTTAAAAAGAAGACGAAGTCCACACTACGCACCTTTCGTCGGAAGAGAACTGATCACAATCGTCAACACTTTGTGGAGGTCAGGCGCCAGTATTGGAGGTTACTCACACACAAAAAAACGGGCTCACAAAAAAGCAAAAGCAGAACTGTTGGCAAATCAAATAACTAACTCAAAAGTGTTTTGGAAAGAAATAAATACCTGCTTAGATAACAAATATAAACAAGCAGCTAGTCAGGCAATTACGAACGATGACTGGTTTAACCATTTCAAAGAGGTGTTCAAGTGTGATGAAACCACGTTATATGTATCGGAAACCTCCGATATTGGCGCCTTACCCGGGATAGAGGAGCTCGATGAACCAATTACCGAAGAGGAGGTGCGATCAGCATTGAGACGCTTAAATGTCGGTAAAGCCAGCGGTGCGGACGGCATATCAGCAGAGATGCTTAAATCAGCATCAGAATTATTGATCAGTTTTCTCACAACATACGTTAACACTTTATTTAAAAATGGTACATACCCAAGTATGTGGAAGGAGGCTATAAAAATACCCATTCACAAAAAAAGGTGCTCGCGAGTCCCTTCAGAACTACAGGGGAATCTCCCTCCTTAGCCTGATTGGGAAGTGTTATGCATCCGTCCTTAATGACCGACTGTACTGCTGGCTTGAGGACAACCATAAGATCTCTGAAACACAGACAGGCTTCAGAAAAGGCTATAGTACGACAGACCATATATTCTCACTATACGCTGCTACCCAGAAATACTTGAGTAAACCTGCAAAGCTGTATACTTGCTTTGTGGACCTCAAGCGTGCCTATGATTCAGTGAGACATTCAACCCTTTTGAGAGCTTTAATGAAATCAGGCGCTTCAGGCACCTTTATTAAAGCTGTTATGGCCATGTACGATTCTTTGAAAGCACGTGTACGTGTACGAGATGGTCTTACTGACTGTTTGACTGTCTTCAGGGTTTAAGACACGGTTGCGTGGCCAGTACGACATTTTTCTCGCTCGTTATCAACGAGCTAGCTGAACATTTATCCATAGATGGAAAGCATGGCATTTAATTGTGGTCAGGACTAGCGGAATTGTTTTACTTTTTGCCGACGATTTAGTGTTACTTTCATGTTCACCATCTGGTCTACAAAATCAGATTAATTGTCTTGTTAGTACTTGTAAACTAGGGCTGCAAATCAACTGTGACAAAACTAAAGACATGGTCTTCAGGAAAGGTGGTTTCCTGAGCAGATGTGAAAAATGGTTTATTGGAAGCGAACAACTTGAAATAATGAACAGTTACGTTTATTTAGGTTATACTTTCACAACCACAATGAGTACCTTCCAGAGCGCAAAACAGCTAGCCGTTACAATGAGTACCTTCCAGAGCGCAAAACAGCTAGCCGTTAAGGGAAAGAGAGCGACCATCGATATTATCAGAGCCCTTCGGCGCATTGATGGAATGACAAAAGAAATCTTTTTCAAACTCTTTGATTCAGTCGTACAACCAACACTCGTGTATGCTTCTGAAATATGGGGCCTCCTCCACGACGATAGTTCCACTGAGAAAGTACACCTGTACGCCTGTAAAACGTTTCTTTCTGTTCCTGTCATAACCCCCACTGACATGGTATACGGCGAGCTTGGAAGGTACCCACTGTTGGTGAATTGTTGTATAAAAACTATACATTTTTTGGCTTAAGATTATTAAGATGGATACCGATCGTATACCAAAGCAAGCATATCTGTTGCTGTCAAATTTAGATAACAAAGGAAAGCTAAATTGGGTATCAAAAGTACGAGCCACCCTAGAGAATACAGGATTTAACTTTGTTTGGATGAACCAAGGAGTAGGGAATAAAAGGCGCTTTTTGTCTGAGTTTAAACAGACGCTTGTCGATGTTGTTCGTCAAGAATGGCTCGCCGGCCTCAGGGACAGTCAGCGTTTTCATCGAATAAAATGTTTCAGAGATGCCCTGGTGCGCTTTAGGCTCGGAGTAAGTGATATCCAGACACAGGAGTCGTTTTATTCGAAGCGTTACTGATGGAATGAACGACTGTCCCTTTTGACCACAAACTATCGAAGACGAAGCTCACGTTGTGTTTCACTGTCCGAAGTATATAGACTTGCGTCCGGATTTTTTTGCAACTGTAGATAACAACCGTGAAAGTGTTTTACTCGCTCAGTTGTTATGAAAATGCATCTAGAACGAGACAGTTCGCATGGTTTCTTTTGAAATGTTTTGAGAGACAAAAAAGAGAAACAACGATATGTTCCAATGATTGATTGATTACTTTTGTGCCACGTGATACGGTCTTTTTTATGAAAACTGTTATTTCAACTTAAAATGTCAATATACCCCAGGTTATGTTCTTGTTGTATTGAACTGATATATATATACGCTCTCCATGTGAAATGGCCGAAGAGCCAACATCAACCTCCTCAGTCCCTTCCAGTCTGCCTATCGCAAACATCACAGCACTGAAACAGCCCTTCTACATATCCTTAAAGACCTGCTTCTCTCCACTGACTCGGGCAACATCTCCCTTCTTACGCTACTCGATCTCTCTGCCGCCTTCGACACCATTGACCACTCTATCCTCCTCCACCGCCTTCACCACTCCTTTGGCATCACTGACTCTGCTCACTCCTGGTTTCTCTCCTACCTCTCCGACAGTCCGTCATCATCGACGGCGTCTCCTCCAACCCAGTCACGCTCTCCTGTGGCGTTCCACAGGGGTCCGTTCTGGGCCCGGTCCTTTTCACACTCTACACCTCCCCCCTGTCCAACATCATCCAGTCTCACCACATACACCACCACCTCTACGCTGACACCCCACCCGGGTCTGCCTTGGGGGACTTGGGTGGGGTTAGGTATTTTTTAGTTCCCAGGGTCACCCTGGTCAGCCCCACAGGGTGGGTTTTTCTCTCTATTCTGGGGCATGTGTTTCTGTCTACCCTTTGTCCATTCACCTGTATTTGCCTTTTTAAAACTCTCCCTACTGTCTGCACTGCCTGTAGCTCTTGATATTGGATGTGTGTTGCTAAATGGTCTTAGCTTTATTTAGGCCCCATGTTGTAGGTTTATTTAACGTATTTGACCGGCTGGCGACATACATTCAATTTTCTGTTTAGTTTTTTTTTCACAAGCAGTGCAGGCACGTCCTGAGAAAGCCTTGTTGCTGTCGGGACGTTAAGCAATGTACAATCAATCAACCTCTACGCTGACGACTCACAACTACTAGACAAAGACAAACTCGACAACACTCAGACACTACTGACTCGCACGGCTGACTGCTATGAAGACGTGAAAAACTGGATGACAGCAAACAAGCTCAAACTGAACGACGACAAAACGGAAGCCATGCTGGTAGGCACTCGCCAGAAACTTTCCCAGCTCCCTCCCTCTCTCCACCTTCAACTCGACAGCACCCCCGTCTCCCTCTCTGACTCGGTCAAGAACCTTGGCGTTATCCTCGATTCCTCTCTTTCCATGACCAGCTTCGTCTCCGCCACGACCCAGGCATGTCATTTCCACCTCCGCCGCATCAGTCAGATCAGAAAATACCTCACTACCGAAGCTTCCACCAAACTCGCTGTCTCTCTCATCTTATCTCGCATCGACTACTGCAACTCTCTCCTTTCCGGCCTTCCTCACTCCACCACTCTCACTCTCCAGTGCGTCCAGAACAATGCTGCCCGCCTCGTCCTGAGAAAGAAAAAATCCGACCACATCACTCCCCTGCTCAAGCTCCTTCACTGGCTCCCCATCCCCCAACGCATCCAATACAAGATTCTGTCTCTCTGCTACAAATCCCTGAACAACTACGCTCCTGCCTATCTCTCCAACTTACTTCACCCCTACACTCCTCCCCGCTCCCTCCGCTCCGCCTCCGACCCTCTCCGCCTCCTCATCCCTCGCACCAAACTCAGCACTTTCGGCCCCGCTCCTTCTCAGTATACGGTCCATCCACCTGGAACACTCTCCTACTCTCACTCCGTCAGAAACACTCGCTCTCCTCCTTCCAGTCCGCCCTCAAAACTCACCTCTTTCAACAGTTCTAGCACTATATCACCACACTCCCCACCCCAAGCTGACCACCCCACCCGGGTCTGCCCTGGGGGACTTGGGTGGGGTTAGGTATTTTTTAGTTCCCAGGGTCACCCTGGTCAGCCCCACAGGGTGGGTTTTTCTCTCTATTCTGGGGCATGTGTTTCTGTCTACCCTTTGTCCATTCACCTGTATTTGCCTTTTTAAAACTCTCCCTACTGTCTGCACTGCCTGTAGCTCTTGATATTGGATGTGTGTTGCTAAATGGTCTTAGCTTTATTTAGGCCCCATGTTGTAGGTTTATTTAACGTATTTGACCGGCTGGCGACATACATTCAATGTTCTGGGGTTTTTTTTGTGTTTTTTTTTTTTCACAAGCAGTGCAGGCACGTCCTGAGAAAGCCTTGTTGCTGTCGGGACGTTAAGCAATGTACAATCAATCAATCAAAACCCAAGCTGACCGTCGTAATGTATTTTCACTATTTGTGTTACGTGAGTCATTGTCTAAAGCGTGCGCATGCGTGTGCGAGTTGTGAGTGCGCGCTTAGAGTTATAATTATTATAAGATAAGCGCATTATAAATACCGTAATTATTAATTATTATTATTAATAAAAACACTTGACTTGGACACGGACACGGACACGGATACGCACACGGACACGGACACGGACACGGACACGGATACGGATACGGATACGCACACGGACACGGACACGGACACGGACACGCACATACACATGCACACGTACAGGCACACACGCGCGCGCGCGCGCGCGGCTTTTCGCACCAAATGTACGTTCAGCAACGAGGTTTGCGTAACTAGACATGACGTAATTTTTATCTTGTTACTTTAGTGTCAGAGGTTTAGGCCTGCCTGCCTTTGACATCATGGATATGCTAATAAATTCGCCCCACCGCGACCCATCCTAAAAAGTCCCTTCTATACATAGAAGGGACTTTAAAAAGAACAGCTGCTCACATCTTTATGTTTTTACCGACTTTATTGGTTTGCAAATATAACTTATTTTACCTAATACACATTATTAGCCTAAATATCATATTTGCTTTACTTCAAATTTTAATTTTTGTTTTTGCATTTATAAATGTCACACCTACTAGTTGCACTGCAAGTACTTCAAACAAGATGTTTCCTGTTTCTGTCGTGTGCACATTGTAGTCCCAAATCTTTCACACCGTAGGACATTTCTGAACAACCGAGATCGTCTTTTGCACAGCGTAGTCCCAGCATCAAATAAGCTCGAAGGACACTAATATTCCATAACCTAACCACTTGTTGTCAGTTGTACAACCCACAGAAATGTTGACACGTGTATTAGTGTGGTGTAGATGCAGCTAAGCAGCAGAATCTGGCCTGACGAATCGGACACGCGATCGATCAAATTTTGCACATTGAAATCTCGCCGATTTAATCAAATTATGACAGTTTCTGGCCACAATTTTTACCTCTGCAACTAGCTACAGGTGCGCAAGTCTATTTGCAGCTAGGGGATGCTAAACATGAACAATACTGACTTATATTTTGTCTGATCCAAGCATAAATTGCGGCCTAGTGGGTCGTAAGATGCAACCTTTCCTTTTATAATGCATCACCCGACTGCAAGAGGTATAGATCCTCATGAGCCGCCGCAACTGCGGCGGCTCATAGGGATCTATACCTTTTGCTGACACCACTTGGTATCCATGTTCCGATCTGCAAATAGAGACAGTCAAACCTGTATAATGCGACAACCAAGACTGTCAAAACTTTGTCGCCTTGGACACAGGATCTCCACACACAAGGTCGTCTAATAAGCAGGAAGAGGACCGTGGGACCAACCCTGGGTGGTCTGCATAGACAGGTGGCCGCCTTATACAGGTGGTCACACTGACAGGTTTCACTGTAGAAAAAAGTTGTTGTCTCCAACTCGTGATATCCTCGTGAAAGAAAGATTGGTTAGCCGTAACCATACAATATAAAAGTCCTTAGTCAACCTGGCATGGGATAATCAAGTTTTCTTAACCAATTCAGCCCCGACGCCCTACAGCAGGAGATGTATTGACCATGATAATTCAAGGGTAGTGCCAGATTAGCGTGGCGCCTTCAGGCGCCAAGTTAATCTGGCACTACCCTTGAATTATCATGGTCAATCCGTCTCCTGCAAGTGTTGGATGATGATAGATAACTCTTCCAAAATTTAGGAAATGCGGCTGTGGGGTTAAATGGGTTAATCTGAATGCATCTTCTTTACGTGTACTGGGAATAGTGCCCATCGTAGAGACTGTTTTGCACCAGACAGACCATAGGGGGTGAAACCAAAGGAAAAACCAACAACACACGTTTAGAATAGTAATTTACAACACAATTTATTTATACATCGTGTTAGAACCTTTTTTTTTTCTTTCAAAAGTGACATGTAAGCAAGAAGACACGTAAGGCTTTGCTACGCATCCTTTCCTTTGTGCTCGGAGTGTTAACTTGTTTCGTCTGTGTTTGTGTGTAGATCAGAGGGTAAGGTGGGCTGGGGTGGAGAGAGATGGATCAGAAGGATAAGCTTAAAAACAGGAACAACTTTGGGCTGGGGCATCACATCTTGTTATGTCTATTTTGAAACAAATTTCAATGTTTTTTATTTGTTCAACTTTATTGTATGCCGAAATATTGCTAAATTGTGTTGTAATTACTGTGTTGTAACTGTCTATTCTGAGCCTGTTTCTTTCTTCCTTGGGATACGCTCTCCGCATTTTACGTGCTTCACCGTTCTGATCCGGACTTCTTTGGCAGTCAGTTTACAGTGATTCCTGACGCAGGGAAAAAGAACGCTAAACTATATATTAGTATATTAAAATTTGTGTGCGGGTCTGTGATTTAGGACCTTACGACAAATTCACAGACCAGCACACAAAAAATGCACCACATTCACGTTGAGTCAATTTGCACGTTGTCACCTTAGTTGTAGCCATAATTATACGCGTTTCACTCGATCTCTTTTACTTTTTTTTCTCTCTCTTGTGAACTGCATGACAATCAATAACCCGACCAAAAACGCACTGAGCCGATCAATCCAGTACCTTTCTTTCTTTTTCGCCTCTACATTAACTCATTCACCCTGACGGCCGTATTTCCCAAATTTTGGAGGTGTCATCTAATGACTGTGCACCAGTTGCAGGAGATGGATCGACCATGATATTTCAAGGGCAGTGCCAGATTAGCTTGGTGCCGATAGGCACCAAGCTAATCTGGCACTACCCTTGAATTATCATGGTCGATCCATCTCCTGCTGTAGTGCGTCAAGGCTGAATGGCCAAGCCCGCATTTCACGCCAAGCCCGCATTTACAAAATGTACAAAAAAATCGTCTAACGCCTATGTACGCTGGAGGGAACGGGTCGAGCGTGATAATCCGTGTGCTGTACTCCACGAGTTTTTTTGGACTTAGGTGATTATTGAATTCGCCCACCTTTCAGACATCATTTTCCACCCAGCAATGAAAAAAAGAGTGAACCCAATTACACCCAAGGCCGCTTTCCCAAATGTAAGCGTCACCTAACAATTGTGTACCAGTTGCTGGAGATGGGTCGATCATGATAATTCAAGGGTAGTGCCAGATTAGTATTTTCCACCCAGCAATGAAGGAGTGAACCCAATTACATCCAAGGCCGCATTTCTCAAAATTAGAGGTATCACCTAACGTCTATATACGCTGCGGGAAACGGGTCTACCGTGATAATTCAAGGGTAGTGCCAGATTAGCTTGGCGCCGTCAGGCGCCAAACTAATCTGGCACTACCCTTGAATTATCACGGTCGCTCTATCGCCTTTCTGCAGCGTGTTGGGACTAAATTGTTTAATTCGTGTATGGCCTGTGGACTGAGTGTCTTTGATGTTGTTGATGGTTGATAATGCGTCCGCGCTTAACCAATTCACTGGACGCAAACTTTTTTTTTTAAAATTCAACGCCTGAGATCCCCAGCCGTCAAAGGAGAATGGATACAAAGTGGTTTCAGCAAGAGGCATAGATCCTCATGAGCCCCCGCAACTATTTCTCGGCAATTAACGTGTTCAGTTCACTGTATTGTATTTAATGTAGCGGGACTTTTTACAGACAAGTACTAACCAGTTCCTTGCCATCTGGAGCGTGTCAATCATTTCAATCATACTGGCAACCGACCGCCGAACGAAAAGTAGGTCATTACTAATAACGGAGTATAGACGACACAAGATGGGACAACAACAACACACAAAAAAGAAAGGAAGAAGAAGGAGAGAAAAAAAGGTAACCACGAAGTTTGTTTCAAAGACGCGCCACCGAAAAAAGTTCCCGTACATCTTTTTTTTCTCCCCCAGCTGGGTTCGAATCCACGGCCTTTTGAACGAAACCTGAGCTCCCCAGCTCCCTACAATACATTCTCATGCTCTTTAATGTAATGTTGTAATATTGGAATAACGCTTGCGCAATGTTATCCTCTCATACATATAACGAAACACGGACGAACAGAGAACGGATTGTAGCAACAGTTTGCTGTTCGTGAGAAAAGTTACCTCGTGCTGTTTGCACTGCATTTACTTGAGTGGATGCAGTGCAAACCGTACGAGGTGATGTTTCGCACGAAATCGATAGAACATGATCCATCACAGGATGCAATACTATATCTGTCGCATTTCGCGATGCATTGAATAATTTATGATAACTGTAGTTGTCTACAGCACAAAAGCTAGGTGAACTTGTTTTACATGCTATTTGTGACATGTTGAGGCTCTAGGTGGCTAAAGTGGTAGAGCGTCCCATTTCGCAAAAGGCCATCGGGCCGACGTCGGCTGCCGTTGGACCGATGGTCTTTGCGGACTGGGGTTCGACTCTCCTCCGAAAAGTTGCTTGTTCGAACTGAATCCAGCTGGGGTCAAAACGTGTGCAGTCCGTATTCGGTGCCCATTTAATCTTTGAAATCATCTTCTTAGTGGACAAAAGACGTTAAGCCCTAAATGTTTACTTGTTTGTGTCACATGTGATAATCCTTTAAAGCGATCCCATCCAGGCGACGCTGAGTAACTATTTTCAATATTTGCTGTGGCAAGCCCAACAGTAAAGAAAACAGAACCAAAACCAAACAACCTTTTTAGTTTGTGTCCTCTTTCATGACTGTGCGTCCTCGGGTCAGTTGCATGAGTGATCTTAGTCCTGCGCCAGCCACTAAGCAAGGTGCTCCGCTACAGCGGAGCACCTTGCTTAGTGGCTGGCGTAGGACTAAGCTCACTCAAGCAGCTGGCTCCTGGTACTTGTTCTGTATTGCAAAATCTGTCCTCTCTAACTCTGAAATTTAAATTTCTTTCAAAATCCTCTCAGTAAGCAAAACATCCGTGCGCGGACCAGTTAAGGCCGAGGTCGGCCAAAGCACATGTTGCCTACTCCAGTGTTTTTCCTTGTGAAATATACACAGGAAAGACTGGCCAGGTGTCGAAACCTTGCGCAAGGGAGTACATGACACAGGACTCAGCCCTGTAGGAGACTGTCAGTTGCGTCAGTCAGTATTTATTTAGCCTCACGTGGGCACTGAGAGGAGCAAGGGCAAGAAATCCAACAGGTAAACTAAACATACCAGACCAGACCAGATTAGACCAGAAGACGGCGGAACAGGAAAGAACAGGCCGCAGCAGGATGGAATGAAACGAAACGAAACAGAAAAAAAAATAACCCAGCAGGACGGAAATCAAAGCAAAGCAAAAGAAAAGAAAAGAAAACAAAAAACAAAACAAAAATATATTTTTAAAACCCGGCGCAAACATCATGAAATAGAAATATTGAAAAAAAACAAAAAAACAAACACCAATGATGAGTCATGAGATATATATATATATATATATATATATATATATATATATATATATATATATATATATATATATATATATATATATATATATATATATATAGATGATTATATAACTTTACAACGTTTAACGAATGTTGCAAGATTCAAGAGAGTTTTTCTACACTTTGAAGACAGTGAATAAATGACATATTATTATTTTTTATTTATTACATGGTATTTATATGGCGCATTTCTCATATTTATAATATAACTAAATGCGCAGAATGTAGCCGCGAACTGAACCCAACAAGCACGCTCACGTGAATCACACGCATTCACTCACAAACTGTACGTAGACACAGAACATTCACGTGGTGCTAAGGGCAAGCTCAAGCGAGCTACTGAAGTGACGTTATTTGGAAATTGTTTTGTATTTGAAATTTTATTAAGTTGGCTGAAACTGATACCAAAGTGAAGGGGGAGGAAGAGCCGGAGTACCCGGAGAAAGAACCCCCGACGGTCCGCCCGAATTAACCGTGACACTTACTAGAGGAGAAAAACCCGACGCCGGAACCCGGAATCGAACCTCGCACCTTTAGCATTGGTGGCAGGCGCCTTAACCACTGCGCCACGGACCGCCCCATATTAAACATGCACTTTGTGTTACTGGACACGTGAGACCATTTCGCCACATGAAGTATTGACACCAGCTGCTGTCTTAACTCATTCAGCCCGACGGCCGTAATTCTCAAATTTTGGAGGCGTCATCTAATGACTACGCACCAGTTGAAGGAGATGGATCGACCATGATGATTCAAGGGCAGTGCCAGATTAGCTTGGCGGAGTACCTTGCTTAGTAGCTGGCGCAGGACAAAGCTCACTCATTCGAAGATCTATGGGGACAAAGCATTGTCAGCAAAGGGTGCAGTTGAATCGTGTTCCTTTTTTTTCGGGATTGAGCACTGCGGAAGATCAGCCCTCAATAAAGGATGGGGTATTGTTTGGCCTTTCCTTCCTTCGCTGAGACGGAACAAACTGGACAATAGAAAATGGGGAAATTGTTTTCTTCAAACCGTAGATGAGGAAGTTTTTAGTGTTTTAAACACAGTACAGAGAAAGGGTAGATCTATAGACATTAGATTTTCTAAGTCAGTCATACTCCACAATTTACTGAAAAATATTGTTAGCCGCAGGAGCTCATGCGAATCTATTCCTTTCACTGGCAGAGATAAGATTCATTAGCATCCTTAATAAGAACCCCGTACTATCTGCGTGCCTCTCCAGAGTAAACCCAAACTCCCCAGATAGACCCACTCGGGGAGTACACTATAAGTACACTTCTATTCAAATGAGATGCGAAACAACTCATTTGAATAGAAGTGTACTTGTGGTGTATTCCTCGAGTAGCATCTCATTTGAAAGAAGTATAGTTGTAATGTACTCCCCGAGTGGGTCTATATGGAGAGAACACCCGCGAACAGCACGGAACATCATCAGTGTCTGCTGCTTAGCAGGTAGCGCCAAGTTCACATGTAGTGCTACGACAGACTGAAGTCTCTGGAGGGAATAATAATGATAATACTAAAAATCATCATCATCATCATCATCATTATCATCATCATCATCATCATCATCCTACTACTACTACTACTACTATTACTACTACTACTACTACTGCTAGGTCTTCCGTTTAAAAGCGAGCTATTCCGATCAGTAAACGGTAATAGTTTGAAATATCTCCTTTATACCTGTTTTTAGCATGTCTTACAACAATGCTGGACAAAAGCATGAAGTTTGATTATCGTTAAATGATAGAATTTGGTCCTCTCTACATAAGAGAGCTCCTTCTTATACCCTAAAATGTCAATGAAAAATCTCTGTTGCGTGTGCCTGCTCACACGCATTGTGAAAAGAAGGGCAGAAAAGTCAATTAAGTCTTAGTTGTATCTGCGAATTTTAGAAATGGAGCATGTTCTTGAGCCAAATTGACATGTGAGGTGCGCATCATGATAAAAGCAGCATGGCTTATAAGCAGCTTCGACTGTAATAACAACAACAACTATTATTATTATTATTATTATTATTATTATTATTATTATTATAATATATGACATCATCAGGGTCTGCTACTTGGCAGGTATATAGCGCCAAGTTCACATAAGTGCTACTGCTGACTGGCGTTTCACTCTGGAGGGAATATTACTACTACTACTTATAATAATAATAATAATAATAATAATAATAATAATAATAATAATAATAATAATAATAATAATAATAATAATAATATAAGGACATCATCATGGTCTGCTACTTAGCAGTTCGCGCCAAGTTCACATGTAATGTTGCGACAGACTGACGGCGTCTCTGCTTGCCTGCAACAATCTACGCTGTGCGAAAGCACAAAATTGTGTGCTGCCAGCCAGCAACCTCCTTGCGTCAGAAAAAGGCATAGATTCTCATGCGCGCCGAGCAGGAGCGCATGAGAATATATACCTCTTTCTGACAGATGTCGCCTCAATTAATCGCTCCTATCGAGCGGAAATTCTCGAAGGTTTACAAGACGCGTGGTATTATTTAGCCAAGAGCTTTAGTTTGAAAGCTGAATTCAACCTAGAAAATCAACGACCATGTAGGGGAGTCAGGCAAAGATATTACCAAATGTTCTCGCTTGAATACCGCGTGATTTTATCTAGAAACAACGACGACGACGGAGGATTTTGAGAAAAGATCGTACGTCGTAAACTTGATTAGTAGCAGTAAACAGGGAGAAACACTCAGAAAAAGTTAACGCGCCAAGTTGTTGGAGCGGCAGGGCTTTGACAGCAAACGTTCGTGATACCGCACCGCAATAACAGTAGACGTGTTTCTTGAACGTTAATCGAACGAGTAGTACGGAACGAATGTACGAGTAGTGAGGACGAGTGACAGCGATAACAGATTGCACAGCTACACAGTTTTTTCTTGGAGATTCCTAGAGACAAAGTGTGCTCTTAACATGGTAAAGGCCTGTACGCATTTTAATTGACGTTAATGGAAATAATCGCAAGAAACAAAACTCACCGTAGAGAAGAGACCACCTCTGCCGACCACGCGGATACCATGGGGCATTCGATGCAGACTAAAGGGTTCAGTATGAGTGATGGCAAGTTGGCGAAAGTGTGTAGGAATCTGTTTCGGACCTCAGCGAAGGAACAGAGAGATTGCCGGAGATCGGTTCTCACCACATTACTGGATGCTGGGATTACATTTCTGAGGGTGAGTTATGGACAAGAGATAAGATAAGATAAGCCACAAGACATGACAAGACAAGACAAGATAAGATAAGATAAGATAAGATAAGATAAGATAAGATAAGATCAGTTTAGCCACAAGATAAGGTAATTTAAAATCAGGTGAGGTGAGATGAGATGAACAAGACAAGACAAGACAAGACGAGACGAAATGAGATACATTTGATTACCATGTGCACAATCATAAATAAATTGTTTCGGCGTATGAATGTTGTTTAGAACAATACATAACACAAATGTACATCACCGTCAAAACCAAACTCAACATACCAAACCACATTATAAATATGTACAACTTTCATTAGACAGAAGCCTGATTCATCCCGTGCCGTTTGATATATCCCGAGGTTTGATACGTCTGGTAGTGGTACAGATTTCGGGTGTATTCAGTGAGCGCACCTAAAGAACACTTCTAATCGAATGAGATGCTTAGCATCTCATTTGAATAGAAGCGTACTTGTGGAGTGTTCCCCGAGTGGGTCCGTCAGGAAATGTATAGCATCTGATATCAATAAATGTGTACTTGTGGTGTACTCTCTCAGTGGGTCTATCTGGGGAGTATATCCGCACACGCTGCGCTATGAACCCCCTTCTGCATGCAGCCACCACTACTCTTGACAGTGCAGATGACTGCATGCACTAATTGGTTGGGTGATCTTTTAACCCGTATCATTCGGAATACACCAGTGTGTGAAATAAGTTTGACTAAAATAGTTCAAGGGTAGTGCCAGAATAGCTTGGCGCCTCTAGGCGCCAAGCTATTCTGGCACCACCCTTAAACGAAAGCCATTGGTCTGTATCCTTATCTGTAAGTACTATAATATAGCTTGCATATGGCAGTGTACAAATTTGACGCTTTTAGCCTCAGTATGATATGGGTTAATTGTTGTATTTCTCAAGGAATGAGCGTTTTTGGTCATGAAGTTTGAGACAGACAGGCAGGCAGGCAGACACACAAAGTTGGACAAAATTCGAAGAAAGGTAGAGTATGCAGCAGAAATACTAACCCCTTGACTGCCGAGAAAACTGAGCACAACACAACTGCAAGAGGCATGGATCTTCATGAGCCCCCGCAATTGCGGGGGCTCATGAGGATCTATACCTCTTGGTTAAAACCACTTGGTATCCATTTTTTTTTTCTTTTCGTAATTTCATTTTTGAAATTTGTGAGGCGTTTAGAACTCTCTCTATCTGTGGTTAGGCGCCATATAAATCAACATTATTATCATCATCATCATCATCATCATCATCATCATCAACATCATCATCAACAACAACAACAACATTATTATTATTATTTTTATTATGTTCCTTTGACGGTCCGAGATGTTTGACGGTGAATTAACAAAAGATTGTAGAAACACAATTTACGTGAACTGGCAGTGCAGGGGTTAATCAACAAAAAGCTTCGGATATAACAAACCAGGAGCAAGCTTTCTTGCTGTTATATCGGAAGTTTATTATAAGCGAAGTGAATTACATAAAGATAGTATTGTCCCGATCGTAGAAACAGTGTTGTTATATATTTCACTTTTGTTATATAAAACCTTGTTATGAGCGAAGTGGACTGTGTCCATTGTAGAAATATCGGTGTCAACAAATTAACCTACATGACAAAGCAATCACAATAAAACCCTTAGCTTATTCGATAGTTTAACTCATTCGAG
>BTPG01000007.1:86510345-86515538 GCA_036245525.1 Semisulcospira habei | reverse complement strand
TATATTATATATATATATATATATATATATATATATATATATATATATATATATATATATATATATATATATATATATATATATATATATATATATACATATACATATTCTTTACTTTTAACAAAGGCGTCGCCCAAGCCAAAAAATGCACTCAATCAGAGTAGTTCCAATCGACATAATTTTTCAATAAATTCTGAGAATGCTGTGCTACTGCCATGGAAATCCAGGCTGGTAAGCTTGCATTGTGTCATCAGGACATCAGCTGTCCTTTTGTGACTGCATCGCTTATTAGATCTTTTTCCACTGAACACCTACTACATAAAGTAATAGGGACTACCCCCAGGCGCCCCGCCACCCGCTGGAGAATATCCAGTGTTCCCCCCCGAGGGGGGATGCTAGAAAATATTCCCAAACAGATTTTGGACCTGCTGAGTAGATTTAAAGTTTTTGCCGCCTACGACCAGGTTACGCCGTATGCATATATATAATATATATATATATATATATATATATATATATATATATATGATATATATATATATATATATATATATATATATATATATATATATAATATATATATATATATATATATATATATATATATATATATATATATATATTATAATATATATATATATATCGAGCCTGGCCCATGGTAGCTGTAACAAACTGTTCCTCGTATTTTGTCTTTGACTATCCAAAAATAACATACAAAGGAAAGATGGGGTTTTATGGTAAAGAATTTTATGCATAAGTATGCATCGATTAAATGTGAGCTGTTTGTTTAGGTTTAGCAGTCGGATGGTTCTAAACCTTTCGTAGGTGGGAGAGGGACCAGGCACAGTTAACTTTACCCCTCGACAATACAATGCGTTAAGTTTCTTTAAATGTACCTCACTGCACCCATCCCAGATAGCGGAGCAGTAATCACAGTGTGCCTTAATATGGGCATGGAGAAAAAAAATCTTCCAGTGTCAGTGTTAACCTTTTGACTTAGTTTTGATAGCAGGAATAGATTTTTAGGTATTGTTTTGCATGTGTTTTCGATATGTGATTCCCAGCTGACCTGGTTATCTACTGTAACTCCAAGCAAACGATGTTTTTTAACTTGATCAAGGGGGTCACAGTTATGAGGATCTATACCTCTTGTCGGTACCCACTTTGTGTTCAATATCCCTTGGACGGTTGTGGCATTTGATCGTTGAATGAAAGGAGATTTCAGAACTGAACGAAAATGCGTCTTGTGGCAGGGAAGGGCTTAACTCTTGTGTGCATGCGGCGACAGGAACAGTACAGGCAGCTGCATGCACTAGAGCGTTTAGTATTAACCCATTCAGCCCTGACGCACTACAGCAGGAGATGGGTCGACCGTGATAATTCAAGGGTAGTGCCAGATTACCTTGGCGCCTGTCAGTGCCAAGCTAATCTGGAACTGCCCTTGAATTATCAAGGTCGATCCATGTCCTGCAACTGGTGCATAGTCGTTAGATGACGCCTCCAAAATTTGGGAAATACGTGCGCAGGGCTGAATGAGATATGACAAGTGGACTCGTGTTTTTGTCGCACATATCCGGTTTCTTAACAGTGAGCGGTGTAATATACCGTGGACAATGTCATAGCGGGGTCTCGGAACTTTTCAGACAAAATTTGAACACCACCCAACTGCAAGAGGTGTAGATCCTCACGAGACCCCGCAGTTGCGGGGACTCATGAGGATCTATGCCTCTTGCTGACACTACTTTGAATTCATGTTCCAGGTCAGTACGTCTAAGGTTTTATGGTCTAGAATTAACGAAGATTGCAGAAATACAGTCTGCGTCAGAACGGGTTGAAAAGCGTTGTAATATCCAAGGTGTACCTCCTATATTGTGTATGTTTGGAGCTGACGGTTTTGGAGTCGACTGTAGTAATAATAATAATAATAATAATAATAATAATAATAGTAGTAGTAGTAGTAGCAGTAGTAGCAGTAGTAGTAGTAGTAGTAGTAGTAGTAATATTATATTATTATTGTTTTTGTTATATTATTCTTCTTATTATTATTATGTAGTAGTAGTAGTAGTAGTATTGTAATGATGATGATGATACTAATAATAACTTTAGTAGTAGTAGTAGTAGTAGTAGTAGTAGTAGTATCATTATTGTTATCATCAAAATTTGTATATATTCAAGATACTCGTTATTCCTAAGCATATTTCTTTCCTTCTTGGGATTTCTTCGCATTTTAAACGCTTGGCGGTCACGTTTTAGCTCCGAATTTTGTAATCCATTTTGTCCTACATTCTATCCCGACAGATCAGTGCAGCCAAGATTTGTGGTGGGATTAATACGAGTTTTTAGTATTACTTTTATCGTCAAACAACTGTCGACTGATCCTTAAACAAAAATAATTTTTCTTTTTTTTTTCCTTTCTATCTTTTAAAAAAATACCCAGATGTGCCGTGGATTCAGCTGAAATTATACGTGTACAGTACACGGATATAAATTGAGTTCCACCCGCTGTTCGTAAGATTAACTTCTCTCTTCTCCCACTGCTGACGGAGGTGAATTTCGACTTTAATCTCTTCAGTGCCGAGAAAGATTCACCCAACTGCAAGAGGCATAGATCCTCATGAGCCCCCGCAGATGCGGGGGCTCATGAGGATCTATGCCTCTTGCCGAAACCACTTTGTGTCTATGTTCCTTGGACGGTTGGGGATCTTTAACGTTGAACTGACAATGATTTCAAAAACACACACCCGTGGTGTTGGTGGGGCATGGGTTTGAAGCTATCACAGACTGCTCGTTGACCGTTCTGCTCGAGGAACGCGGGTACGCGTGGATCCAACAAGAGGCATAGATCCTCATGAGCCCCCGCACATGCAGTGGCTCTTGAGGATCCACGCCTCTTGCAGTCAGGTGTTGTTACCAAGTCAGTGGTTTCTCCGCAATGACAGGTTTACAAAGTACAGGATGTGAGTTTGGACTGGTGCTGATTCACACACAGAATACACAGTGTCTGAGTCCGCCAGAAATTTCGCAATTTTCCCGCTGTTTCTACCCCGCTACTTGTCCTTTGCAATAAAATGGAATAACGACGGTGTAACAAGTTATGGTGCAACCTCACATGCCAAAAAAGGTATAACAATAATAATAATAATAATAATAATAATAATAATAATAATAATAATAATAATAATAATAATAATAATAATAATAATAATAATAATAATAATCCCAACGCCCGATGGCGTTTGCGCATTGGCTTGGGGTTATGGGTAAGGGGTGAGTCGAGGCGCGATAAAAACGCTCTGAGCTGGGTCATCATGTCCAATTATGCGAAAAGGGAAAATTAAAAATTCGTATCATTATTAGTTTGTTAAAGGGACCTCCTTCAGGCAATAACGGGTTAATATTTCGCAATATTTCCTTTAGAAACGTTTTGAGTATGTTTTACAATAATGCTGAACAAAAGGGCTAACTTAAATTAAGAATGTCGTAAAACGAAAACTTTCCAGTTCTTCTTCTCCTTTGTACACAGAGTTTAGAAATGTTCTTAGTATGGTTTTACACTAATGCTGGATAAAAAGAATAACTTAAAGTTTGAAATTTAAATGTCGTAAAATGAGAAACTTTCAGCTCTTCTCAGTCTCCTCTCTACAGTTGCGAAGAGAGTTCGTTCCGTTGCGCTCAAAAGGCGGTGAAAAACATCCGGTACGTGTGCCTATTCTCGTAGACTGTGAAAATAAGAGTGGAAAAGTCTTGAGCGTAGTTGAGGCAAACACTGATTGATAAGCCGTTGATTGGCGAATTTCAGCATTCAAATCCCGCCATTTTTTGTAGTGTGCTCTGAAGCAGTCTTGTCGTGCAAATGTCTGCCATTGCAACAATCGCCCTATTGAGCAGCTTGACAGCTGGTCTTGAAACGAGACATGGCTTAAGTGCACTTTAATATCCAGGGGGTGGGTGGGGAGAGAGAGAGAGAGAGAGAGAGAGAGAGAGAGAGAGAGAGAGAGAGAGAGAGAGAGAGAGAGAGAGAGAGAGAGAGAGAGAGAGAGAGAGTCCTTTATGGCCCAAGTCCAAGAAGAAGGTGTGTCCCCGTGCCGTCCCTAGATAGGCCCAGTCGGTGAGTACACCACAAGTACATTTCTGTTCAAATGAGATGCTTAGCGTGTGGTGTAGTCCCGACTGGGTCTATCTGGAAAGTACACACACAAAAAAAAGGTATGGGGCCATTTCTCAGTTTTTAACAGAAGTGTGGTTGTACTTATGGTTTACTCCCCGAGAGGGTCTGCCTGGGAGTGCATCCGCAAACGGTAAAGGGGAAAACAGAAAGTATGGCACAACGTCCAAAAAAGAGTCACGGCCCGTGGACTCTGCTTTACGATGTCATCAGAAGTTGTTGTAAGTCCATACCCCGCCACTGGGATACAGCTGTGAATCGCATTCATGTCATTTAACACACTTTGAACGAACTTCTACAGCGTATGTTTAGTTCAGTCGTAATGAGTGTGAATGACCTGGACGGCGGGTTTAACCAAAATTTGAACACCAACCAACTGCAAGACGTATAGATCCTCAGTAGCGGGGGCTCATGAGAATCTATGCCACTTGCTCACACCACTTTGAGTCCATGTTCCTGGAACAGCTAGGGGTTTTGGGTGTTGAACTGACGAAGACTGCAAAAACATAGCCTACGTCAGCGGGCAGCGGGCAGGGCAGCGGACACGCATTATCCGCACGTCTCTGCAGATAATGCGTGTAGGTCTGTGATTTTGGACCTTACGGTTGAACGCTGGAAGGTCTAAATTCTTATACCAGTTTAAGATCTTTGACCTAACTGAACAGGCTAGATCTGGGTCAGCGTGTGCTGATCTGTAATTTTGAAGCTTACATATCTAGGACGCGACCACCACACCAACACACTATGATAGACGGCTTCTCGGACAACGTTCGTAGAACTAGGCAGGCCAAGGTGGTAGAGTTAATGTGAGCTGATAAAGTCAGTCAGGAAAATGGTTTCATTCCTGATCGTCACATTCGTACCAGTTGTTCTAATGTTTTTACTGCGTGGAAAACTCTTAACCCCTTCACTACCATGAACTGAGCAGAAAAACTGAACAACACCCAGCTGCAAGAGGTATAGATCCTCATGATCCTCAGCAGTTGCGGGGGTTCATGAGGATCTATGACTCGTGCTAAAACCATTTT
>BTPG01000007.1:86347845-86505345 GCA_036245525.1 Semisulcospira habei | reverse complement strand
CTCGCATGAACATCTATGTCTCTTCATGATGTTTGGAGCGCGCGCATGCCCGCATATACACACATACACACACATCGACGCGCTTTCAGAAGAGCATGCAGGTGTACTTAGTATATCATGTAACTAGGTAATGTCAGCCTGATTTCACACAAATAATAGCAAGACTGAAATTGTACCGTGAAATTCTAGTTTTTTTCACCATTTCCCCAAGTCTTGAAGCGAAAGCGAAACTCATATCACGTTAAATATAAAATTACGTAAAAACAAAAATAATACGGTCATGACAAATGACGTACCAATGACGCGTATGTACTGGGCGCGCCCCTTATAGAGTTCACTATGACGCATTGGCACATCTGCGAGTCTTTTTCAAAAGGAGATATTTCAACATCAGAATCAAGTCAAAGACTAATGGTAGAGACCCTTGACAGCGAAGACAGCTCTCGTATACGGAAGGGACTTTGTGGGTTATGGTTCATCCCATCTTGTTTTTCGTTCGTTCATGTATTTATTTATCTACTTTTTAATTGTTATTTGTTTCATATTATTTAAATTAGGAAGGCCATGGGCCGAAATGTGGGTTAACATGTCTGAGGTGTATTGCTTTTTTCTCCTCTTTTTTATGTATGTATGTACGTATGTGTGTGTGTGGGTGATGGTGTGTGTGTGTGTGTGTGTGTGTGTGCGTGTGTGTGTTTATTTATTATTTATGTATCTATTTATTTATTTATCTTTTCTCATCTTTATTAATTATGTACTTATTTATTTCAATTAAATGTGTTTGGCACAGTTCCTGTCCTTGTACTATCAATTTATCTTGACTATTCGTATTTTCTGCAAGAGGCATAGAGTCTCGCGAGCCCCTGTATCTGCAGGGGCTCGCGAGAGTCTATGCCTCTTGCAACCAGGAACTGACTTATTACTGTCACGTCAGAGAAAAACGTTTCCGCAGTTTTGGATTGTGCGGCTGGCTAGCGATAATATTGCGTTACCTGGAACAAGTCTACTCACTTCAGTCTTGGAAATCTTGTAGCTTTGGTAACCCTTCGGCTATCATTCGCGTTTTTTCTCGCGATGATTACTGCATGAACCCCCGTTTGAGATGTTAACCTCTTCACTTCACTGCCAGTGGACGCAGATTGACTCTCTGGAATCTTTTACACAACTCAACACTAGACAGCCTCAGCCCTCCAAAGAACAGGGACACAATACAATAATACTTTATTAATCCCTCATGGGGAAATTCGCTGTCTTCCAATACAATACAATACCATAAATACAATACAATAATACAATACAATACAATAATACTTAATTAATCCCTCATGGGACAGCGAGGGGGAAAAAAGATGGATTCCCCCTGTGCTTCTGGTGTCAGCAATGTTGCAGTGAACTACTGAAAGGGCAAGTACTAAAGAACTGAAGAATGTTGACAGACACTATCTGCTGATATTGCTGTTGTAAAGGGTAACAGCCTGAGGGACAAAAGAGTTGGCATAACGTGATGTACGACTTTTGGGTACTCAAAGTCTGCCACTTCGTTCGGTACGTCTGCTGTCAAATTCATATCTAAGTGGATGTGTTTTGTCATCAAGAATGTCAGCCAGTTTGTTCGTAATCCGTCTGTTGTACAGTGTGTCCAAATTATCCTGTGCCCTACCAATCACCCAGCCCCCTTTCCGGATTACTTTGTTAAGGCGATCTTGATCTCTTTTACATAAATTTCTACCCCAGCACGTCAGTCCAAAAGTTAGAATGCTTACAATACTGGAGCAGTAAAACGTCTGTAAAAGCTAAGTGCTTACATGAAATGATATGAGTTTCTCAAACAGTAAAGACGGGTATGCGTTTTTTTTTCACAATAGCATCTGTGTTTTGTTTCCAGTTGAACGCGTTGTCAAAAAGAACACCTAAATACTTGTAGGACTCTACACGCTCAACTTCTTTTCCCTTGATGACAACAGGAACGGGATGATGTTTGTTATTCCTGAAATCTATGACCATCTCTTTTGTTTTGCCAACTTGTAATTCAAGATAGTTTCTATCGCACCACACTACAAAGTCGTCAATCTCCTGTTGATAGTGTGTGTCGTCCTCATCTGTAATCTGACCTGTCAGTGCCGTGTCGTCAGCGTATTTGTCAATGACACAGTCGTCATGATTCCAAACTAATTCTGACATACTGTGGGCGGTTAGTGAGATAGTCCAAAACCCAAAGAATGGTAGAGGCATTTATGTTCATGTGAACTAGTTTGGAGGCGAGTATGTGTGGCTGAATGGTGTTAAAAGCAGACGAAAAATCAAAGAACATCAGTCGAACGGAGGCTCCTGGTTTATCTAAATGAGAGTAGATGTTGTTTACAACATGCAAAATGACATCATCAACACCTCTTTGTCTTCTGTAAGCAAACTGTATCCGAAACCTGTATTTGAAGATGTGAAAGAACAATCCTCTCAAAAACCTTCATGACACACGAGGTAAGAGCAACTGGTCTTAAATCATTCATTACAGATACAGTTTGCTTTTTTGGCATGGGGACAATACAAAAGATCTTCCACGAACAGGGAACGACACACTGGGTAAGTGACATGTTAAAAATATAGCAAAGAATTCGGTTTAGTTGTTTAGCGCATAATTTTAACACATTTGATCTAACACCATCTGGCCCAGACGCTTTGTTTGGGTTGGTATGTTAAAGTACGCTAAGCACCTCCTCCTCAGTCACCACAATCACTTCACTTTGCATATGTTTAGGTCCACTAACTAGCATTTCCTTGACCTCAAAATCATGACAATCAAATCTTGCATAGAACTGCATAGTCCGTAGTTTTGCTCAAAAACGGAACAACTTTTTGCTTCTTGTTCCCACCCATCAGAATCATACCTTCCCACACCCGTTTCATGTTACCAGTCTTACTGTCCGTAACTGTTCTTTGTTCTTGTCTTCAAAAGCTTTCTTCTTTTTGTTTAAGACCTCTTTGGTGTGCTTCGTGGCCCAAGGTTTGTTGTTGGAATAGATTTTAACAGTTGTTTTAGGCACAACACTGTCTACGTAGCTGCAAACTGTATCAGCCAGCTCGGCAACGTCGCTTGTAGTCAGTCCGTAAGAACATTCCATTCGGTGCAGTCAAAGCAACCTTTCATGGCATCTTTAGCTGCTGTGGACCACTTCTGTACTGTCCTGGTAAGCGGCGGGTCGCGTTGTACACGTGGTGTATACCGTGGCTCGAGTTTAACCAAGTTATGATCAGATCGTCCTAGAGGCGACATCGCCGGAACAGCGACGTACGAATCTCTGACATTACACCAAAACACGTCAAGAGTTCGGTCCCCTCGTGTTGTACAAGTCACTTGTTGGTGGAACCCTGGCAGAACGTTCTTTAAATTACATTGATTGACGTCACCCGTGACACACTTGAACGCATCGGGCGCGCGAGTGTCAAGATCATGCAGATCAGTGGTTAGCGATGATATCGGCGGCATCTTTCTCGTTAGCTGATGGTGGTACGTACACATTCGTTACCAAAACGTGTGAAAATTGCCGCGGAAGGTAATACGGGCGTGCGCTGACTGTCATGATTTCAACGTCTGGCGAACAGAATGTGTACGTCAGCGACATGTTGTTCGGATTACACCACTTCTTGTTTACGTACACACAAAGTCCACCCCCCTTCCTTTTCCCTGAATCTTTATAGTCATATCTAAATGAAGAAAATCTATCAATTGCAACACTATCATCTGTTATGTTGCTATGTAGCCAGGTCTCAGTAAAGCACATTATGCTGCACGTTCGAAAATGTTCAGTATGTTGTACACTATTCGCATAGAGTTCATCGAGTTTGTTTTGCAATGACTGTACGTTACCAATGATGGCAGAAGGCAGATACAATTAGGTCTCAGCAAGAGGCATAGATTCTCATGAGCCCCCGCGACTTCGGGGGCTCATGAGAATCTGTGCCTTGTGCACCTTTTTTCTCGACAGTGAAAGTGTTAACACATAATAAGCCCAATTTCACGAGAACTGCCACAGAGGTGGTACCGCAATCCAATAACTCTGTCCATGTTTGTCGAGTCCTCCCGCCTTGCACAGTTGAGAGCCTTATCAGCAATACAAAAGCGGGCTGGCGCACTTTGTGTGCCATGAGTGTCACGGGTCCTCAATCAAGACATGAAGCAACAGGACGCTATATCTTGCAAAAACTGTTAACTCCTCCACTGTTGACGGTGCTTTTGAAATCGCCGTAAATTCAACGGCAAAGACCCCTAGACGCCAAAGGAATGTTGATACTAAGTAATTTCAGTAAGAGGCATAGATCCTCATGAGCCCCCGCAGTTGCGGGGGCTCATGAGGATCTATACCTCTTGCAGTTTGATGGTGTGTACACTTTCCCAGCAGGAATCGGGTTGATATTCATACAGGATGATTGATCGCGTTGTTTTGGCCTTTGTCGCATGAATGAGCTTGAATCCAAGGTGTTTCGTTCAGCTACAGCTTAAATGCTACACGAAGTGCTCCGCTGTAGAGAAGCATCTTGCTAAGTAGCTTGCGCAGGATTTAAAATCGCTCATACATGGCTCACTCTCAACTGAAATGTGCCATGCAAACAAACCAAAAATAAACATCGGTTGAAGACAACCTGACATGATTCTCTGAGTGTGTTTTCCATTTGGCTTCTCAGTTCTGTTGAGTGTTTGAAAATATTTTAAAGCTAGAGGTTAAAACCTGTCTCTTGTGATACGTGACGACACATTCTTTCATTTTGCCTAAACTATAAGTTAGATGATACCTATAATTGATTAAAACCATTCCTGTAGGTAGCCCTCAATGTAAGATTTCTGCAAAACAAAAATAAATAATAATAATAATAATAATAATAATAATAATAATAATAATAATAATAATAATAATAATAATAATAATAATAAAGAGCATTTATATCGCGCTGAATGCTCAGGAGCAGCGGGCTCAACTCATTTTGATGATACTGATGCGCCACCACGATGGTGCTACACAATCGAATTATGTGCAAAATAAGAACCCATATGCGTCAGTCATAGGTGGTTCTTTTAATCGCTCTCACACATTTGCTTTGACAAAAGGAGCATCGTGATATTCAGATTATGACTTTGTCTACATTGATAACTCGGTGTAAAAATAAAGATGGTACTCTGAAAACGAAGTCAGCAAACTTCTAAAGCAAACTTTTTCACATCAGTATGTTACTTGTGACAAAGGATGATGTACGACAAAAGCTGACTCGTCACTGTCACAAGTAACATGCGAGACCCAACAAACCTGCATCAAACAAAATATGTTGAACTCTTTGAAACGGATTCATTGTGCAATACTAACACAAATTGACACAAAAGTTTCAGTGCAGATGTGAAAAAAACGACCATGAGCAGAGATGACAATGTCACTCGTGAGTCATTTCAGCAGTGACAGTAAAGTTAGTTTTTTCTTGTCACAGGAAACACAGCGTGTCTCAACTAGCTGGAGTTTGTTTTCAAAAAGTATTTCATTTCTCTTTTAGCTGTTATCCAAAGGGCATTACGTTATTCAGGATACAAAATTACTCACAGTAGCAAAAAACATGTTGAGAAATGCACCACCACCACCATAAGAAGAACAAAAAAGGCACAAGTTCAATGTGCTTTTAATTTTATTTTATGGTTAAACAGGTGTTTTTAACTGTATGCTCCAAGGGTATGCTGATGAAGACCGCAAGATGCAGTCAGAAAGTACTTTGTACTTCCTCTGACACACGTAAATGTCGCCTTCCCAATTTCAAATGTAAAACACATGGCTCCCATCTTGGCCCCTCCACTTGGAACAGCCTCCCCGCTCCGGTCCGTAACTGTCAAATGCTCTCCTCATTTAACTCATTCTACCCCAACACCGAAATCCTTCAATTTTGCAGTTGTCTTCTGAAGACTGCATGGCAGTGCAGGACACAGATCGACCATGATACTTCAAGGGTGATGCCAGAATAGCTTGGCGCCCATAGGCGCCAAGCTATTCTGGCATCACCCTTGAACTATCATGGTCGAGCCTTATCTTCCTGTGGGGTGTCTGGGGTAGAATGAGTTAAATCACTTCTCAAAACCCACCTCTACAACGCTGCCTTTTGCTAGATCATTTCCCCAGCATTGCACAATTCATCACCACGGTCACGTGTGTATGTGTGTGTGACGGTGTGTGTGTGTGTGTGTGTGTGTGTGTGTGTGTGTGTGTGTGTGTGTGTGTGTGTGTGTGTGTGTGTGTGTGTGTGTGTGCGTGTTAGTTGTTAACCTTTTCATTGTATCAGCGCTTAGAGCTACTTTTAGAATAAGCGCTTAACACATCTCCTTTATTATTATTAAGTAAACCCTGGATCTCAAGTCAAGAATGTCTTACAATGATAGTATAAAGTAAATTTCAGCAAACCATGTTAACTGTGAAAATAGCCCAATTGTCACCAAACCACTTAAAATTATTGTTTCGTTTGCGTTGAACTTCATCAATGGTCAGCTGCACTGAGTCCTTGACTAAAGCTGCTGGTTCCCAAGACCTATCTGGACTGGAAGGCCAAGTGAACAGCTCAACATCCTGCTTCATAAAACTGACATGTACCAGTCCCAGCAGGTCATCAGTCGCTTTCACCTATCAAAGCAGACAGAACACAAATATTTACCGGATATTACAGTGAACATCTTTTGAGCAGCTATCCTCATAACAGCTCACCCGTCATGAAAGACCAACATTCAGGTGACTTTAGCTACCTGAATGATGGTTTTGAATGACAAGAGACACCATGTATGTATGTAGACACGATAATTTCAGACTGTGTCCTTCTCAATACTCATGACAGCCCAGTTGTCTTTTCAAATCCCTTTCTTTCGGCTAAAAATATAGTCAATCAAAAGAGGCCACACTGTATGTTTTTAAAAATGTAATAAATGTAATGGATGGATGACAGTGCGAAAACTTAAAATGACTGAAAACGGTACATGGACCCATGATTCTTGGCATGCAAGAGACATGAATTCTTATAATCCTCTGCCTTCGCAGGGACTCATGAGAATGTATACCTCTTGCAGATGGATCAGCCTGGCTGAAGGACTGTTCTGTCCTAACCAAAAAGTTGAAGTTCTGCTTTCTGGAATTTAGAAAATGCTGAATCAGCCTACGGGACTGAAGACTGTCACGCATGGTAATGCAAATCAATCCCTTACATGACAGCTGATTATATTCAACCTGTCCAGTATCTCTGAGTGCAGTCTGACAGCTGACTAACCATTGGAAAGTAGCGCTAATATTGTACTCAGTCCGTTCAGGATACTAGTCTGGCACTGTTCTTTTCATAGTGAACGTTTATCCTACGCAGTACATTGGAGTGACTTGATTAAGAATCAAGCTTTGTTTAGTAGCTTATAATAGAAATGCAGAAGATCGTGGAAGGTGCGGCAAAACTCTACAGCACTGCACCTTTCAGGATATTAAGTGTTAAACAAAATCACCCATCTGGCAAAGACAGGTCTTACCACCTGTCCAGGATGAGTCGCGGTGGGGCGAATTTAATAGTAAGTCCATGATGTCAAAGGTGGGCAGGCCTAAAGCTCTGACAACTGAAGTAACAAGATAAAAATTACGTCATGTCTAGTTACCCTAACCTCGCTGCTGAACGTATATTTGGCGCGAAAGGCCGTATGTGCGTCCGTGCGTGTGTGTGTGTGTGTGTGTGTGTGTGTGTGTGTGTGTGTGTGTGTGTGTGTGTGTGTGTGTGTTTGCGCGTGCATATGTATGTAGACACGATAATTTCAGGTATTGCTGTACGTACAAGCTTGGAACTTGTCGAAATACTTTATATAAGGCGGGGTGACTAATACAGCCTCCGAACATATTGTAATTGGATGTCACATTGAATACATAAAAGACCGATTATAGAAAGTCGGTTGACCCAGATTAGAGTCCGTAATTTTTGTCATATTTACTTGAAATGCTAGATATAGTTAGTTTGAGAAAAGACATTGGATGAGTTCGTTAGCCAGCTTTGTATCCTTCCAACTTCTTCAGTAATAATTATTTCTTTTCAGAAAAAATATAAAACAGTAAAAAAACCTTGACTTCTGGAGAAAGTCAGACAGTGGCGGTGACGAAAAAGAAGCAACTCCGTCACCACTCAAACATTGACGCAATACTCTACGTCACAGTGTATACGGCGTCGTGAGACTAGCGATGCCATGACGTCAAGCTAATAGTGACGTCATTTTGCTGCTCGTGCTATTCTTCTTTAGAATTCCTGTCGCTACTCCGGCCCAAAGAGCGTACTAATGGCGGGAAGCGCCGTGTATCCGTTTTTATTTGTGTGTGCCGGCGTGTGTGTTGATCAGACGTTGGCTTAGAGAGGAAAGAAAGGGATCAGAAGGATAAGCTTAAAAATATGAACAACTGTCAATAATTCTAAAGGAAAAACGCATGTGAGCTCCAAACAATTAGGTAGACTTTGGGATGAAATCCTCATCTTGTTCAATAGGAGATATTTCAACATAAGAATCAGGTCAAGGACAAAAGGTACAGACCCTTGACAGCGAGGACAGCTCTCATATAGAAGGGACTTCGTGGGTTATGGTTCATCCCACCTTGTTGTCATTCTCGCTCACGTTTCGATATATCAAAAGCGAGTTGTATGCTGTCAGTTGTACTGAGAAGTGACTTACCCAAGCGAAATGTGTTTTTCACGGCCATTGTACGCTCGATTCCGCCACAAGAAAGAGTAAACAAGACGGGATGAACCATAACCCACAAAGTTCCTTCTATATGCGAGCTGCCCTCGCTGTCAAGGGTCTCTACCTTTCGTCTTTGACCTAATTCTGATGTTGAAATATCTTTTTTTGAAACAGCCTAGCAGATGATCTGCCAATGCGCCACAGTGAATTCTAAACGGGGTGCAGTGCATACGCGTCATTGGTTTGTCAAACGTCATTAATTTTTTTATCAAGACGGGGTTTTTTTTTTTTTTTTTTGGGGGGGTTACGTAATTTTATATTTAAGGTCATATGAGTTTCACTTTCGCTTCAAGACTTAAGAAAATGGTGACAAAACTAGAATTTCACAGTACGATTTGCTATATAATATGTATGAAATCAGGATGACCTCATCTAGCTTCATCTAAGTACACCTGCATGCTCTTCTGAAAGCGCTCCCCACCCGGGTCTGCCCTGGGGGACTTGGGTGGGGTTAACTACTTTTTAGTTCCCAGGGTCACCCTGGTCAGCCCCACAGGGTGGGTTTTTCCCTCTATTCTGGGGCATGTGTTTCTGTCTACCTGAGGTCCACTCACCTGTATTTGCCTTTTTAAAACTCTCCCTACTGTCTGCACTGCCTGTAGCTCTTGATATTGGATGTGTGTTGCTAGATGGTCTTAGCTTTATTTAGGCCCCATGTGTTGGGTTTATTTAACGTATTTCACCGGCTGGCGACATACATTTAATGTTCTGTTTAGTTGTTTTTTTCACAAGCAGTGCAGGCACGCCCCGAGAAAGCCTAGCCTTGTTGCTGTCGGGACGTTAAGCAATGTACAATCAATCAATCAATCTGAAAGAGCGTCGATGTGTGTGTGTACTGTGTGCGTGCGTGAGCGCGCGCTCCAAACATCTTCAAGAGGCATTGATATATGCCTTTCGGAGGTGCGTGCATGTGTTTGTGTGAGAGAGAGAATTACGTCATATTTAGAGTATTGCGTCAATGTCTGCGTGGTGACGGAGTTGCTTCTTTTACGTCACCGCCACTCTCTGACTTTCAGCAGACGTCAAAAGGTTTTATACTGTTTAATTTTTTTTCTAAAAAGAATTATCTTTTTACTAAGAAGTTGAAAAGATACAAAGATGGCTAACGAACTCATCGAATATCTTTCTCCAAACTAGCTATATCTAAAATTTCAAGTAAATATCACAAAAATTACGGACTCTAATCTGGGTCAATCGACTTCCTATAAAGGTATTTAAGGAGACATCCCGTTAGAAAATGCTCGCAGGCTCTCTTAGGCACCCCTTGGAGAAAATATTTCGCCAAGTTTCAAGCTTGTGCCTACAGCAATATCGGAGATTCTTGTGTTCACACACATACGCACACACACACATACATACATACATACATACACACACACACGCACGCACGCACGCACGCACGCACGCACACACACACACACACACACACACACACACACACACACACACACACACACACACACACACACATACGGCGCTTCGCGCCAAATGTACGTTCAGCAGCGAGGTTGGCGTAACTAGACATGACGTAATTTTTATCTTGTTACATCAGTTGTCAGTGGATTAGACCTGCCCGCCTTTGACATCATGGACATGCTTCTAAATTCGCCCCACCACGACCCGTCCTAAAAGTCCCTTCTATAAATAGAAGGGACTTTGAAAGATCGTTGATAATCCATTTAGGTAAGAAAACCACTTTCATTTTTCACATCAAACATTTTTACATCGATTACACACATGTTTGTTAGATACCGGTCATATACAGTAGTTATGGTCTGTTATGTGAGTAGAGGGTCGTCCGGGGCACATTTTGAGAGTTAGCCACTTGCAAACACAGCGGCGGGAGGGGATGAGGGGGGGGAGGGGTCATGGTTATGGTAAGATTATTTGTGCCCCTGACTCAGGGCGTCAATATGATACTAAGGTATTGCCACGTTGAGTCAGTGACACGCAACTGTGCCTGCAACTTCTACTCCCGCCTCTTGTAAATGCAACCGACCCTAGGACAAGCAAGATCTTCGCCTTAGTTCACCTTTCTCGACGGTGTGCCAGAACGCAATCCTTATTCATTTAGAACAGTACAATAATGGATTTTCATTTCATTGACACATGGCTCAGTTGCATGAGTCAGCTTAGTGCGGAGCACCTTGCTTAGTGGCTCGCGCAGCACTAAGCTCACTCATGCAACAGCCCAGGACATGCATCATCAGGAGGAAGGACAGTTGTCCTGCTTAAAAAGAGTTCTATAGGCCAGAATTTCAAGCTTTACTGGTGCCGTTGTATTGTCCTCCATAATGAAAAACAGTAGTCCAGACCTTAACAGGGCGCCAGTTTGGAAAGTCCTGTTCATGTAGCTTCAAGTTTTACACAGACCAGGGTGCCGTTGACTTTCAGAAAGCCGTTTTATAAAGTGTTATTATTATAGACCAGAACGTTACATCTTACACAGACCAGGACCGTGTGTCGAAAAGTCCTGTTTTGTGTAGGCCAAACAGAATATTGAATTATGTCGCCAGACGGTCTAATACGCTAAATAAACCTAAGACCATTTAGCAACACACATCCAATATCAAAAGCTACATGCAGCGCAGACAGTAGGGCGAGTTTAAAAAAGGAAAATACGGGTGAATGGGCCAAGGGTAGACAGAAACACATGCCCCAAAATAGAGGGTGGCCAGGGTGACCCTGGGAACCAAAATGTAGTTAACCCCACCCATGTCCCCCAGGGCAGACCCGGGTGGGGTGGTGGGGTGGGGGTGGGGGAAATTTTTGAGGGGTCATTCAAATTAGTATGCATAGATAGGTCTTACCATCAGGTATATCCTTGTAGCAAGTTTGAGTTTGAAGTAGTGATTAGCATTTCAAATAAAACACATCTTTTGTCAAAATATGGCTATATTTGACCTCTTTCCTGAGTGTTGTGACTCATGAACTTTTCTGAATTGAAATTTATACCTTCCTATGTATACTCATCACAAGGGTCACGGGGTGTTGACATATGTCACACGTTTTAAGTCTTATCATCAGCTACCATCTTTGGCAAAATATGGCTATTTTGGACCTCTTGTGACCCTTGACCTTTCTGAGGGGTCACCCCCAGTACTAGGCATAGCAAGTTTGGGTTTGAAGTTGTAAATAGTATTTAAAAAATTAAAAAAAAACTTCAGTCAAAATATGGATATTTTAAAAATATTTCATGAGCTCTTGTGACCCTTGACCTTTTAGAGGGAACAACCAAATTAGTATGCATAGAATAAGAAAGGTCTTACCATCAGGTATCTTTGTGCCAAGTGTGCCTGATAGTGCGTCGTCGTCATCCTCATTATCACAGCCTGGTGCGGTGTACTCTTCATAACCTGAACACAATCATTTCAAATATATGAAAATGACAATTTAAAAAAAAATTCAACACAGAAAAGTTGACACTGTTTTTGTATGGTTTGTTTAACCAATGCATACTGATAAAATAATTATACAACGTGCGGTTTTAAAGCACGCAATAAGCATACATGCGCAACACTATCGTCTTATTGTAAAAAAGCAGCAACCACAATGTATCTTCGGGTAAATTACTGTTTCAATCCTGTGGCTTTTACTAACATTAATTGTCTGTTATGTTCAACATAACTAAATCAATACTTTTCTAATTCTTTGGGCCCATGGAACCCATTTTGAGTTATCCAATATTTAGTTTCAGTGTAAAGTGTATTTCACTGTAGAACTAGAACATATATATACTGCTCAAAACAGTTGAAAGGCACTCATTTTTCTTTAGGAATGTTAATAATATTAATAGCACACAAAATTGCATGTTGTTGGGTACATTGGATCAATTATTATGGGTCTTTGAGTAGCACTACCCAATTCAATTTCAAGACTAAACTCTCTTAGGATGTGTATTTTGAGAATTAGAAATTTGAAGTGAACATTTTGTATACAAATTGGCTTATGTACATACGTGAATTGAAACTGTCAGTTAAACCATCTATGTTCAGCATGGTATTGAAATAGTCGCCTTTTCAACCGTTTTCAGCAGTATAATTGAGACTTCTTGAGCTTACATGTGGTGATATCATGTGGCCTCCCTTCTGCCATGTCCACATGTTCTGGGATTGAAAATGGCTCTCCCACTGTGACCGGAATTATCATGGATCTCTGCAACCAAATGATACAATATAATTATAACGCTCTGTAACGTGCTGTGGGCATAGCAAACAAAACATTTTGGGTTTGGTTGGTGGATTTATTATATCATCTGCTCTATCATTCATGTGCCTTTTTTTTCCTTTCTCACATTTGCTGTGAGGTAAAAGTCCTTGGGTCAGCCGGGATAAATGACTAGGGGGATTTATTTTTGGTCTAATATTCAATGATTAATCAGTTCAGTTTGAATAGTATGTCTAATACAAACACCTAACAGTAATTTGATTATTTAAATAGCCTTTTTCTTTGCCAGATCTAAACATAGATGATGGATAACTTTTATGTGAGAGACATCATCATCATCATCATCATCAGTCCCTTGCCCGAACTGGGCGTTGGGGGGACTGAAAGGCAGCAGCAACAGACAGTGCTCTCCACTGAGTTCTATTTTGGGCGGTGGTGAGCAAGTCTGGCATCTCGAGTTCGGTCCATTCTTTTATGTTTGCGACCCAACTCTTTCTCTGAAGACCTCGCCGACGACTTCCTTCGAGAGTGCCTTGGAGGATAGTCTTGGACAAGGTGTTGTGTCGGGTCACGTGGCCAAACCAAGCAAGCTTGCGCCGTTTCACGGTTGCCAGAAGGGGTTCATGTGGGCCCACCAGGGAAGTGACGATACTCCGTACATATTCGTTGGTCTTTTGCTCGCGGTACGAGATGCGGAGCAACTTCCTCAGGCACTTGTTCTCAAATGCCTGGATTTTCTTTTCTGAGTCTGCAAGAAGTGTCCAAGTCTCACAGCCGTAGAGTAGAATAGACACTACGAGGGACTTGTAAAGCCTGTACTTGATGGTGAAGCTGATGGAGTTACTTCGCCATATCCTGTCCAGCCTGGCCATTGCGGATGTTGCTGTACCTATCCTGATACGGATCTCTGCTATGCAACTACCGTCTTTGGACAGGGTGGCTCCCAAGTACTTGAAGCTATTGACCTCTTCTAGCTTCTGGCCGTTCATGTGGATGTTGCTGCTGCTGTCGCTTGTGGTGTTGATCATCACTTTGCTTTTATCCGTACTGATCTCCATGCCATAAGACCCTGCGCTACTTGAAAGTTTGTCTGTCAGGTTTTGAAGCTCACTATTGCTGCCTGCCATGAGGTCAATGTCGTCTGCGAATCGAAGATTGCACAGGGATCTGCCACCAATAGAGATTGAAGTATGGTGGTCGTGGAGGGTTTCCTGCATGATCTTCTCCAGGAATATGTTGAAAAGGACAGGAGAGAGCAGGCATCCTTGACGGACACCGATCGTCGTCCTGAAGAACTCGCCTGACTGATTGTTAAGTAGAACTGCGCTGCAGGCGTTCTTGTAAAGCGCTTCTATCATTTGGATCAGTCCCTCCTCTATGTTGAACGATCTCATGACTTGCCAGAGTCCGTCGTGCCAGACGCGATCAAATGCTTTCCTGAAATCAATGAAGTTGTGGTAGAGTTCGCGCTGATGCTGCAGATGTTTCTCGATCAGGACGCGGCAGTTGAAAATCTGCTCTACAGTGCTTCTTCCAACTCTGAAGCCAGCCTGTTCTTCTGCCAGCAGTTCCTCGGCGAAAGTTTTGAGGCGGTTGAGAATGATTCTAAGCATTACTTTGCTAGGGTGACTTATCAGACTGATAGTTCTGTAGTTCTGGCACTGTTTCAGGTTTCCTTTCTTGGGGAGCGGGATCACTAGAGACTGTGTCCATTCTACTGGCCATTTCTTTTGCTCCCAGATCTTTTGACAGAGTGTAGTGAGGACCTTCGTTGTTACTTCTCCTCCATTTTTCAACAGTTCAGCAGGTACGTTGTCTACACCTGGAGACTTTCCTCCCTTCAGGCCGCGTACGGTTGCTTCCACCTCTTCAGCTAACACTGGCAGGTCTTCAGCCTGCCTGGCCCCAACCTGGTTGTTTTGGAGGATGCTGGTGTCTGGCTCAGCCTTGTAGTTATACAAGTCTCGGCAGTACTCAGTCCATCTGTTTAGTACAGCAGTGTTTTCCGTAAGGAGTTGGCCGCTGCTGTCTTCGATGACTGTGGCTGTTCGCTGTTGAGTCTTGGTGAGGGTCCTTAGCGTTTCATAAGCCTTCTTGCTGTTGCCGTTTGCCATTCCCTCTTCCACGCTACAACACTGGTCTTCAATCCAATCTTCTTTGGCTTCTTTCATCCTCTTCCTGATCTTCTTGTTGACAAGTCTGTACTTGTTTGCTGATGTGAGGTCTTGGCCTCTCTTTTTCTTCCAGGCTCTCCTCTCATCACAGAGATCGAGGATGTCATCGGTGACCCAGGGCTGTTTGCGCTTCCTCTGCTTCCCCAGCACTTCTTCTGCTGTAGAAAGTAACACTTCTTTTATATTTCCAGCAAGGGTGTCTACGTCGCAGTCCAAAGTAGCCAAGGCTGCAAATCTGCCTCCCACCTGGGCTTGGAAGACCTCTTCTACTTCCGGGTCTTTTAGCTTCTCGAGGTCGAATCGGATGCGAGGGCTCTTGCTGTCTCGTTTCAATGCCAGCTTCAACTTGAGGCTAGTAAGGACGAGGTTGTGGTCGCTGCCAATATCAGCGCCAGGAAAGGACCTCGTTTGTGCTTTGTTAACGCTGGATTTGAATCGTCGAGGCAGCAGGATGAAGTCAATCTGGTTATGGACTAGGCCTCCTGGCGATTGCCATGTCACTGTTCTTGACTTCTTGTGTCATCATCTTGGCTTGACTTCGCGAACGAAGATTTTATAGGAGTTGCCCACGACGTCTGCAGGCTTGTTCGTGGCTGCGGAGGCCAATCCGAGACAGGCAGGTTCGACCGCAGTGGCTGCAGGGGAAGGTATGGCCAGGGTTCTGAGCTGCGGCATCTCTGTTTTTTCTCCTGAGCCGCTTGTCCTTAAGGCTAGATCTGTGAGAGTCCTCAAAGGAGACAGCTGCCTTGTAAATGGTGGAGCGCCAGGTGTCACGGTCGGCAGCAAGCGAAGACCACTGGTGGTGGTCGATTTGGCAGGCACTAAGTGACTTCTTGAGACAGTCTTTGTATCTCTTCTTTGGTGCCCCTCTGTCACGGTGTCCAGTAGCAAGCTCGCCGAACAGGGTGATCTTTGGTAGGCGATGATCCTCCATCCTGGAGACATGCCCCGCCCAGCGGAGCTGTGTCCGCAGCAGCAAAGCCTCGATGCTCACAGTTTCAGCTTGTTCAAGGACCTCGACGTTGGTGACATAGTCACTCCAGTGAATGCCCAGGATGGTACGCAGGCAGCACTGGTGGAAGCGTTCGAGGAGTCGTAGTTGGCTGCGGTAGAGGGCCCAGGACTCGGAACCATACAGCAGGGTGGTGAGGACCACAGCTCTGTACACGCTGATCTTGGTGCCTGTTTTCAGCTGTTGATTGTGCCACACCCGCTTGAAAAGTCGCCCGAAAGCGCTGTTCGCTTTTGCCAGCCTGCTGTCAAGCTCCTTGTCCAGCTTGGCGTCCGACGTGATAATGCAGCCAAGGTAAGTAAACTGGTGCACTGACTTTAGTTCAGACTCGCCAATGGTGATGTGAGGAGGGCGATACACTGTCTTGGGTGCCGGCTGATGGAGGACCTCTGTCTTTTTCAGACTGACCTCGAGTCCAAAGAGCTGGGCAGCATCTGCGAAGCAAGACGTGATGCGCTGCAGGGCTCTCTCTGTGTGTGCAACGAGGGCAGCATCATCAGCAAAAAGCAGCTCACGAATCAGTTGGTCTAGGGTTTTCGTGTGGGCCTGCAGTCGTCTGAGGTTGAACAGGCTGCCATCGAGACGATACCTGATGTACACTGCATCGTCATCATCGAGGTCCACTGTGGCCTGCTTCAACATCATGCTAAAAAAGAGTGATGCCCAGCGCAGAGTGCCACACTGACCACCGCCTTGTCCGCTGCAAACTCAGGCTCCACTTCAAGCCAAAACCCAAGAAATGGGGGCCCCCCAAGAAAAAGCTTGACGTTGCCAGCCTTCAGCGTGACGATGTGAAAGCTGCCTTTCAGACAGATTTACAGCGCAGGCTCAAAGACACAGCGGACCCAGTAGACTCCTCCCCTGAAACACTTTGGGAACAACTGAAAACTACTATTGCAAAATCCTCTGCAGAAGTCTTGGGTTTCGCCAGAAAGAAGAACAAAGACTGGTTTGACGAAAACGATGTAGAGATCCAGGAACACCTAGCAAAAAAAAGAGCCGCCCATCAGGCCCACCTAGCCCAGCCTTCCTGCCCTGTGAAGAAGTCTGCCTTCCGCCTCGTCTGCAGCAGTCTCCAGCGCAAGCTCAGAGATCTCCAGAATGAGTGGTGGACCAGACTTGCACAGAGGACCCAGCTTTGTGCTGACAGTGGTGACTACAGGGGCTTCTACGAAGCACTGAAAGCAGTGTATGGCCCCAGGCACCTGGTACAAAGTCCCCTGCGAAGCGCGAATGGCCAGGCACTCCTCACAGATAATACCTCCATCTTGAACCGCTGGTCGGAATACTTTCAGAGCCTCTTCAGCGCTGAGCGCACTGTTCAAAAAGCAGTCGTCCTACAAATCCCACACCTCCCAGTAAAGGTTGAATTGGACGAACCGCCCACCGCTGAAGAGACCCTCACAGCCATCCACCAGCTCAAGAGTGGCAAAGCAGCAGGCATTGATGGAATACCGCCAGAGATCTGGAAACATGGAGGCACAGCACTGCACAACAAGCTCCATGACCTCTTTCTCTGCTGCTGGGAGGAAGGAACACTACCAAAAGATCTCCGTGATGCAGTCGTTATCACCCTGTACAAGAACAAAGGCGAGAAGTCTGACTGTTCCAACTATCGGGGAATTACCCTGCTGTCCATTGCTGGGAAAATCCTTGCAAGGCTGCTCCTGAATCGGCTGGTACCTGCCATCGCTGAAGACCAACTCCCAGAGGGCCAGTGTGGCTTCAGAGCAAACAGGAGCACCACCGATATGGTCTTTGTGCTGAGACAGCTACAGGAGAAGTGCCGCGAGCAGAACAAAGGGCTGTACGTAACATTTGTCGACCTAACAAAAGCGTTCGACACTGTGAGCAGGCAAGGCATGTGGCAGATCCTGGAGCGACTTGGCTGTCCCCCAAAGTTCCTCAACATGATTGTCCAGCTACACGAGGACCAGCAAGGCCAGGTCAGACTCAACAATGATCTCTCAGAACCATTCCCTATTCTCAACGGCGTAAAGCAGGGCTGCGTGCTGGCACCGACCCTCTTCACTTCTTGTGTGGATGGAGGGTATTAGCAACGGTGAGACGGTGACTCTGTGCGAACTCTAAAAGTCGCAGGCCTCTGTCGTTTGTTTCTCCAAGGCCAAACTTGCCAGCTGTTCCTGCCCATTGTTGGTAAGCGTCAGGGCCGATCTTTGCATTCCAGTCACCGAGGACAGTCAGAATGTCTTTCTTAGGTGTTTTCTTGATGATGTTGTCCAGTTGTTCGTAAAATTCTTCTAATTCTTCATCATCATGATCTGCTGTTGGAGCGTATACTTGTATGATAGTGATGTTGTGCGGTCGGGCGGAGATGCGGATGGAGATTAGTCTGCTTGACACAGGGGTGCAGCTGATGACAGTTCCAGCCACCTCTTTCCTTACGATAAAAGCTACGCCATGTTCGTGCTTGGTTTCTTTTCCGCTGAACCAGATTTTATGGCCTTCATCTGTTGTTGTTTCTCCGAAGCCTGTCCATCGAACTTCTGCAAGTCCTACAATGTCCCAGCGATAGCGCTTTAACTCGTGGGTGAGTTCCTTCACTTTGCCGCACTGGTAGAGTGTGCGAACGTTCCAAGTTCCGATAGTTATTCCTTGCGTGGGCAGCTTGATGGTGGGTTTGGTTCCAGTAACACACTTGTCGCCCCCACCCTGCAGACCTCCAATGGGGTGCGCGGTCGTTGGTGATCCGGGCCCCGACCGATCCGGCATGTTATTCTTATTCTGTTGCTTGTCCATCAGTCCTTTCAATGGGCTTAGGCAAACTTGGCGGCGCCCGTCTCCTCTCCAAGTATTTCAACTGACTGAGAGACGCGTCAGCCCCTCACAACGTTTCGCCCGCCAGCAGAAGCGGTTACCGGGGTGTGGCTAGGTAAAGGACCTGGAGCCAGCTGTGAGAGTTGAGTGCCATGTGAAGACCAGTGCTCCCGCCTGCCCCAAGAGGCGCTGCTGGCTGAAAAGTCAAAGGTACTACTTCTCCATGAACACTCCACACCTCAATAATTAATACTGCAGATAATACTGTGAGAGACATAATCAATAATTAATACTGCAGATCTGTGAATGTGCATGCGTCTGTATCAGACGGTTCCTCACAAACTGTTCCGCCAGTTTGGGCAAAATTCTGGCATGCGGAAGTTGTCTAATGTACATGTATGTACTCTTGATGCATGCTATTCTAAAATGCTAATAAATTATATCTTTGACTGTTAAATTCAAATACTGATTTCTCTCTAGGAGCTCTTCCTTGTGTGTATGTGTGTGTTACATTGCATACAAATAAAGCCTGTATGGAAATGGGATATATATAAATACACTTTTTACACCGCACTATCGGTTTCAAGGGTACATCCCAGCCATTCACGCCCCACGTATTGACAAGAAACCGGAAGACTCGTATCTGGTTGCAAATCACCGCAGCTGTGAGCTTTTCGATTGAGTGAATCGCCGTTAGACAGTGCAAAATGTACCTGCTTGTGAAAATGAAACGGATAGTCGAACAGAACTTTTAACGCGTACAGAAAACAAAAAAAGTTAAAGGTTTAGAAATTAATGTCTATTGTCCACCCTGAAGATGGCTGATTTTAAAGTCGGGTTTGAACCCGGGATCGTTTGGACGAGAGTCCAGCGCGCTACCACCTGAGCTGCTCATTCGGTCACACAGAAAACGTTTAGCAGTATACCCACTTGATCAGTTATGTCTTGCTTTGTACCAGTCTTAACCCTTTGATTGCCGGGACACAGACAGAACCAACCAACTCAAGAGGCACACAACCTCATGAGCCCCCGCAATCGCGGGGTCTCATGAGGTTCTATGACTCTTGCTTGCATTATTGTACAGTGTGTGACTGTAAATCCATATAAAATGTAGATTTAAGAGACTATTATTTAAGAGGCTATTTTTTTATCGCAGTTTAGGGCATGGCAAAGGCTGGTGTCTGACAAGCAAAACAGGATGTACAGAAGGATCAAGTGCAGGATTTACTTTGACAAAGGCCTTACCTCACCACTTAAGCCCACAGCAGATATAACGCCGGCACAGAGAGTGCGGCCAGCGGATTCATATAAACCACACTCGCAATAAATAACTCCCTCAAACTGACGCATGAGGGAAGAATGAGCAAAACGGCGTACATCTCTCAGTGTGCGAGCGGCTCATGAGGATCTATGCCACTCGCCGATGTTAACTTGGGTACCGCGGATGTTATCAGCGGAATTTTAGTGTAAGGTTGCATGCGTGCCATGTCCAAAATCACAGAACAGCGCACAGATTAACTCCTTCATTGCCGAGAACATTTTGACACCAGCCAACTGCAAGAGGTATAGATCCTGCGGGGGCTCATGAGGATCTATTCCTCTTGATGAAACCACTTTGTATTCATGCTACTTTGACGGATGGGGATCTTTGACGTTGAGATTACAACGACCGCCGTGAGATGGCCTTAGCTGCCTGCTCGGCGTTAAGCTAACTAACTGGATTTACAATGATTTCAAAAATACAGTCTTTGTCCGCCGGCAGTGAAGGGGTTAACATTTTGCCGTATTGTGCGTGCTGTTCAGTTCATGTCACGATTGAGGACCTGTGGCCGGCACTCTTGTGACACACAAAGTGTGTCAACCCGCTCAGTTTTGTATTGCTGATAAGGTTTTCAAGTACACGTGAGGTGTGTGGGGTACGGCCAACAGGATCACAGTGCGACCGGAAGCGGTATCGCCCTTTGTGATTCTCGTGAACCTATCGTGTCTCCGGTAGAGGGCTTTTGTAGGTGGTTAACGTTTCCCACGGTGCAGTGTGGGCGACGGGACAGCAGTGAGACTGAAGCAGCTGCCTCTTCTAGTTCTAGCCGAGCTCACAACAATCTCTGGTGCGTGTACAACTTACAAGAGGTCTTTCGCTGTTAAACGTCTCTCTAGTGCAATGCGGGCGAAAACTGAGAAATCAAGCAGTAAAATCGGAAATAATTATGTGTGCTGGTCTGTGATTTTGGACCTTACGGCTAAAAGCCGTAAAGTACAAAAACACAGACCAGCACACCATGTAGTTATTGACTCTTAAAGCGACCATCGCGGGCTTTTATTGCTAAAATTTGCCGATACAACGGGTAATCAGTGTGACCTTGCCTCCACTAAAAAAAAAAAAAAATTGTTTTTTTGGTTCTTTTTTCTAACATCTTTTCACAATCCATGTGGGTAGGTGCACGTACGGAAGGTTTTCCACTGCCTTTTGAGCGTCACAAGTAACTCTCCTGCGTACAAACGTGAAGAAGAGAAGAAAAGTCTTTCATTTTACGCAACTGATCCAGACCAAACAGTTGACTGCCAAGCGTGTAACATGCAGAGAAGAACCCAAAGGAGAAAGAAACACGCTTAGAAAAGAGAGTTACAACACAATTCATTAATATTTCAAAATAGGCAAACAAAAAAATATCAGTGGTAGAGATCAGTCGCTACTTATCTTCATTCGCAGACAGGAATGTGGCAACCCTATAATAGATAATGAAGAAATATTACTAAATTGTGTTGTAACTGTCTTTTCTAAGCGCGTTTCTTTCCCCGTTGGGCTCTTCTCTTCTTTTCATCTTACGACATTAAAACTTCACAATTTGAGTTATTCTCGTTCTCAAGCGTTAGCATTATTGAAAGACATACATAGAGCAGTTTACGATGGAGATATTGCGATTATGAGTCTTTACTGCCTGGAGTTGGTCGCTTTAACTGTTACCCGAACATTTGACGTGCGTATTTTAAGACCGACGTCTGTTTCTGTCAGATTTTCAATAGCGCAAGGTTGAGGTGGAATCCAACATATGAACATGTAAGTTGTAAGCTGTGTTGTGATTTTAGACTTTGAGGTCTATAGACGTAATGTCCAAGATCACAGACCAGCAATACATTAGCGATATTGCCTCCTCCGGCTCCTGAAGATCAGAGTCTTCGGCAGAAGCCTGCATCAACTCTTCACTGACAGTGGCCGCGGACTGTGTTTAGAAATCTTTGTCAGTTCAACGTCAAAGATCCCCAGCCCTCAACAAAGGAACATGGTCACAAAGTGGTTTCAGCAAGAGGTATAGATCCTCAGGAGCCCCCGCAACTGCGGGGGCTGATGAGGATCTATACCTCTTTCAGTTGGGTGATGTTCAGGTTTTGTTATCGACAGTGAACGGGTTTAATCTCTTGAACGTCTCCAGTTCTCAGGAATTAAACTGCACAGACTCAACGGCCGACTTACGGCCGACGGCGTCAACTGCGGTAGCTCATAAGGATCTATACCTCTTGCAGTTGGTTAGTGTTCAATTTTTTTAAAATCGACATTCAAGGGTTAACCGTTGCCGGCGAAATTTCAACAGAGCAAAATCTGTGAGCAGCATGCTGTGAGCGTTTAGCTGTTGTGACATGGCCACGCGCAGTTGGGTTATGTGAGGACACATTATTTTATACAGAATTGGGCGTTATCTGCTTTAGTCATGTACAACAGAGAAATGGCGTTCTCAGCTGCGCTGCAGGTAATTCATATTTTTATTCGTTCAAATAATAATAATAATAATAATAATAATAATAATAATAATAATAATAATAATAATATATTATTATATGTTACGTTATATTATATTATATTATATTATATTATATTATATTATATTATATTATATTATATTATATTATATTATATTATATTATATTATATTATATTATATTATATTATATTATATTATATTATATTATATATTACCCCTAGCAGATCTTTAAGAATCGGGTAAAACCTTATACAGAAAAACCTGTTTTGACAAACCAGTGGTCTTTTAAGACAGGTGCTCTCTATTGAAGAGCAAAAGGTGTCACCTGTCAATAAATACCGCCATTTAAGTTATGGCTATAGCCACCTAAATGATGGCCTTTAATGACAGTTGATTTTTCAGCACAGGTTCTGCTGTACTTTAGAACACAAAGAAAATCACACAGTACTGTTTGTGAGTGTACTGCCCAGATAGACCCACTCGGGGAGTACACCACAAGAGCACTTCTATTCGAATGAGATGCTACGCATCTCATTCGAATAGAAGTGTACTTGTGGTGTACTCCCCGAATGGATCTGTCTGGGGATTACACCCGCAAATAGTACAAGGAAAGTCACATTCCTCATCTTATTATTATTATTATTATTATCTTAGGTCCTTGTTCAAGTCAAGTTGAGGAAAGATTTATGAGATACGATACGTTTTGAATTTCCTTTGTGATCTGGTCTACAGGTTGTGCGTGGACCATGTGAATTTTATTGTTTGGGCCCTTTCGGGAGTCTCTAGACTTGTACGACATGTTAGCCTGACATATTTTAATATATATTTACAATATGTTTAAAACCTTTCTTTTAGTCTGGATGGCCAGAATTTTACCCTTTCCGCCGTGAGATGGCCTTAGTCGCCTGCTCGGCGTTAAACCCAACTAACTAGCTGCAAACAGTTTTTTCAGCCGGCTATACGCTTTGAAGTGTAGAATGTAGATCATAAAAGATCTGTTATTCCTATCTGCTCATTCGTCATAGGTCAAAATAAGCTTGTAAAGCTTATTTTGGTCTATGACTAAGAAGTGGTCAATTTAGCATATTGCTTTAACCCTTTGTCGGTAGCGGGTGTTTTCGCGAAGGAATCATCGCGACAAAAAACCGCTCAGTACCGACAGCCAAATGGCTATCTGCACCGAGACCCTATTGCATTAAGTGCATGCCCAGTCTATCACTTCGACATGCTTCTCGCTAGTTCATCGCCGAGGCCGTAGTATTGATCAAAGTTGTATGTGATAAAAAGCAAAAACCATAAAACGATTCCCTCAGTAAACTATATGGCTCTTACAGCGACAGGCATTATAAATTATATCTCACGTGTTGACGCCGGCCACAGACAACATGAATACCGTAATTTAAGGCAACATTATGTTCGCGTCCCTGAGCGTACAGTTAAATTGTACCCACAAAAAAGGCTTTTGAAATTCCATCGTCACACAGGACGATTTGTGTGTGTGTGAATGACTGTAATCTTTATTGGCATCCATTCAAGCCATTCATCTAGTTCAGTCGTAGGACACAGATATAAAATGTGCTGGAGATGTCCTCTACTTCACTATGTGTCAGATACGGGAGACGGATCGATCATGATAATTTGGCGGGAGCCTTCTGTGGCGCCTAGCTCATCAGTCAATACCCTTAAACTAAAAAGAACGATTCGTACTTTTTGGGAACAGACAAATCGATTTATATATGCCATGTGCACGCTTTAGCCCATTCAGCCCTGACGCACTACAGCAGGAGATGGGTCGACCATGATAATTCAAGGATAGCGCCAGATTAGCTTGGCGCTTGTCGACGCCAAGCTAATCTGGCGCTGCCCTTGAATTATCATGGTCGATCCATCTCCTGCAACTGATGCATAGTCATCAGATGACGCCTCCAAAATGTGGCAAATACGACCGTCGGGTTGAATGAGTTAGCATGTGAAATACTGTTTGATAAAAGGATGTGAAAATATGACTAGTCTTACACGCGATCTAAAAAGGTTCTGCAACAGCAGTGAAATATATGTGATGTCTGGACTCCCCACGTAACACATAAAGGCCAGCAGTGCAATACGAGTGGTATCTCGACTGCACACGTAGTGTATTAATGCCAGGCTACTTCTGCCCAAAGTACTGACCGTGTATTAACCAGGCAGTCAGATAAAGAGAGCACACCGGTTTTATCCCCCGCCCAACATTACTGAAATCAGTACGCAAAAGTTCATCGGACCTGGGCTGGCTGCATTCGGCCCGCGCACGCGCGGGCCGAATGCGGCCGGCGTTGGCCCGACCCTCTCTTGCTCAGTTATTATCCTATCAAGGTTATTGCGACGCCGTGCTAGCTCCGTCTTGCAGTGTCAAATCTTACAAAAATTGAATCGATCATGACAGCTCAGAGATAGTGTCTTATTAGCGTAGCAGCATTCTTGCTTAGTGCTTAGCAGGCTAATCTACAATGTGAGCTATTCTGGCCGCGGACGCCAAAGGGTCACCGTGCTACCCAGACGGTGGTCACGAAATCGTTCAGTCCTGATAACGCAGAGTGTCACTTTAGTCCAGAAAAGGACACAGTGCGTGTCAGCCGAAAGGACACAGTTGTGGCCAACCGAATTTGTGTCCGGCATTTTTCTGTTCTTTCTGTGCTTGTTGCGTGGAGAATCTGACCACGGTTGAGTAAGGTATGAGTATGCTGCAATATTAGCCACGCCCATTGAAATCAATATTGCACTTGAAAAGCACTGACTGAGAAAGCCATTAATCATCTGACAGTAAGGGGAATGAATAAATAAGCTTTATATATATATACGACGATTGTATAATGTTTTGTGTTATGATTGAATAATTCAGTGTAACCCCCCGTTTTTACCGCTAGCATAAACTAGTGACGTCTTTGATACCATGGCAAACTCAATGCAAGCTAACATCATCTGTCACACAGACGTAAATAGGCCAAGCGAGATGCAAAGGAAATGTCCTTTGCATCTCGCTTGGCCTATTTATGTGTGTGTCAGCAAAGGGCTTAACCCCTTCACTGCCGAGAATATGTGAACGCGACCCAACTGCAAAAGACATAGTTGCGGGAGCTCATGAGGATCTGTGCCTCTTGGTGACACCACTTTGTGTCCATGTTCTGTGGACGGCTGGGGATCTTTGACGCTGATCAAACAAAGATTTCAGAAACAAAAACTCTGCGTGCATTGACAGTGAAGGTTAAGATGTGCTTTGCTTTTGGCGGTTGAGCGGAGGTGAGGGAGTTAACCCTCCGGCTGTCGGTAGCGCTTTTTGTCGACGTGATTACGGCAGGAATCACGTCAACAAAAAGCGTTACCGACATCCACAGGGTTTATCAGCCAGTTCTCTCAGAGCACTCATCAATGAAATGTTATGCAAATGGACCGTTAGGAAATTCGTATATATATATATATATATGGTCTGCCCATGGAACAGGTATGTCGGTTGCAAAGGGTTCAGAACAGCGCTGCACGGCTTGTTCTAAAGAAGCGTAAACGCGACCACGTGACACCCATGCTTAAAGAACTCCACTGGCTGCCAGTAAAGTTTCGATGCCAGTACAAGATGGCAACTCTGGCATACCGTCACTTCGACGGGACTCTACCGGCTTACCTTTCTGCTTCACTCTGCACATACCAGCCTTCACGTTCTCTGCGGTCCTCCAGTGAGAAACGTTTGAAGGCTCCGAAGCGTAACTTGAAAACTGTTGGTGAACGCTCATTTAGCTTCATTGCACCTTCAGTTTGGAACTCGCTGCCTGTCAGTCTTCGAAATCTCTCTACTCTCCCTCAGTTTAAGGCTCAGTTGAAAACTCACTTCTTCCAGCTTGCTTTTCCTCTGTCGTAGATCCGTGGTCCTGTTGTATTTATTTGTAATGTTTCATATCGTCTATGTCATGTTTGACTGCGTGTGTTAGCGCAATGAGTTTTTGCCACAAAAAGATTTTGCGCTATACAAGAACCATTCATTATATATATATATATATATATATATATATATATATATATATATATATATATATATATATATATATATATATATATATATATATATATATATATATATATATATATATATATATATATATATCTCGATTTCAGACCAGCTGTGGCAGTTTCTTTGTGACCTAGATACTCTAGTGTCTTTGCCATGTTTGTGATCAGCTGAACGTGGCGTTCAGAGCAGCAGATGTGTCCGACCACGCACGTAATCTGAGCCCAAAACTAGATCGAAAAAACGCTCCTCGCGAAACATGCAGGCCTGCGTCGCGGGATAGCCTGGATAATTCAGACGCCACGACCTTGTCTCTGTGTTTTGAAGTCCCGGCGTCAGATGATGAGTGCACTATGGTTTCGCAAGTGTGTACAGAGGCTTCCATACCGGAACACTCTGAGGAAGGTGTGGATTTTCAAGGTAAACATCCATTCCTACGCTCTTTTCTCTCCTTTCGTCATTGTCGTCTGTACTGTCCGCGCTCACGTGTGGTTGGCTGCTTATCGTACAAATTCCCCGTAGTTAGAGCTGTCCTCTGTTGACAGCTTTACAGTCAGGAGACAGGTGCCAAGCTATTCTAGCACCACCCTTGAACTATCATGGTCGAACCATATCTTGAGCATGCTAATTACTAGGGTTGAATGAATTCAGCGTTCCTGGCCGTGACATGGATTCCGACTATGATCGGAAGGTGTGCCAGTGTAGCAGGCTTATCCGGCGGACGCTGCGCAAAATCTTGTCACTCCACCTCTAGTTCCTGTCCTCGGCCCGGCTTGTGCATTCCGCGTGTTCGTCAGAGCAGTTGCATGTGTAACACCGGGTGATTCCCTATGTTTGGGGACGAAAATGGAGCCGACAAACTGCATAAGCCCACAGTCTGGCTTACCTATCGTAGCATTCAACGTTGCCGGCTACCCGGTATCCCTGGTATTCTCGATGTCATTCACGAAGTGCGACGATGGCTCAGTCAGACTGAAAGGGAAGTTTCTAATCAGACATTTTGTTGACGTCAATAAGGACCCCTTTGAGGAACCCACATTGCTAGTCAAAAGATTCTCATGAGCTCACCAAGAAGTGTGTGTGTGTGATGAGGAGGGGGGTGGGGGGTGGTTGTCGGTTCCAATAAGAAACTGCGTTGTAAACGTAACCCTATGTTTTATTAAGCCCTTTAGCCCCGACGCACTACAGCAGAAGATGGATCGACCACGATAATTCAAGGCCAGATTAACCTGACGCCATCCGACGCCAAGATAATCTGGCACTACCCTTGAATTATCATCGTCGACCGATGGTTGGTTAGTTCGGGGTTTAACGTCCACGGCACCGAAGTGATAATGGACGGCCCTGACGGGCGGGTTATGGGCGACAAGGAAATCTATTGCCTATGGAGTACGACCTGAACACTGATCAACTAGCGCACTGCAACTGTGCCACTTTGATTTACCAGGACCTTTCAAAGGACATGCTATGTAACAAGCCCGTCTTTTTTTCCCTAGCCCTAGATTGCGAGTCCAGCTACCGGGGCCGGAACGGGGACTCGAACCCACGACCCGGCGATTCCCTTCGATCTCTTGCTCCGACGCTTAACTGCCTGAGCTGTTTCGGACTCTATCGTAGACCGATCTCCTACAGCTGGTATATAGTCGGCAGGTGGCACGTCCTGCAACTGCAGGGGCTCTTGAGCATCTGTTCCTCTTGCACCTTCCGCATTCTTATTACAGTGGGCGCCGCGGTGTGTTATCTGCATATCTGCACGTTTGCCTTTTTAAGTCTCTTCTATTTAGGAAAGAAACTTTATAGGATGGGTCGCGGTGGAGCAAATTAAAAGAATCCCCAGAACAACAAAGGCGGGGAGGTTTAAAGTCTTACAACTAAAGTAACCAGATCAAAATTACGTCATGTCTAGTTACGCTTACGGACTCGCTGCTGAACGTCCTTTCATTGAAGGGAAACGCCGTGTGTACGTGTGTATGTGTGTGTGTGTGTGTGTGTGTGTGTGTGTGTGTGTGTGTGTGTGTGTGTGTGTGTGTGTGTGTGTGTGTGTGTGTGTGTGTGTGTGTGTGTGTGTGTGTGTGTGTGTAAACACGAGAAGCTCCGATGCTTGTGTACGTACATGCTTGAAACTTGGGGAAGTACTTTGTTCAAGGGGTGCCTAGGAGAGCCTTCGAGCATATTAAAACTGGTTGTACCATTGAAGGGTTCAAAGACCGTTTATAGAAAGTTGGTTGTACCACATTAGAGTCCGTAATTTGTGTCATATTCACTTGAAAATTTGGATATAGCTAGATTGGGAAAAGACATTATACAAGTTCGTTAGCAAGCTTTGTATCTTTTGAACTTTTTCAGTAAAAATTCTATGCAGAAAAAAAAAATAAAAGTAAAAAACCTCGACTTCTGGAGAAAATCAGACAAGTGACGGTGACGTAAAAGCAGAAATTTCGTCACCACGCAGACAGCGACGCAATGCTCTAGATATGACGTATTTAACGCGCGCACACGCACACACATCGACGCGCTGTCAGAAGAGCATGCACGCGTACAATAGAATATCATGTATCTAGGTAAAGTCATCCTCCCTTCACGCACATTATTGAGACTGGAACCGTGAAATTCTAGTTTGGTAACCATTGTTTCTCAGGTCTAGAAAGCAAAGTTAAAGGCTACCATATGCATTGTTTCCAGTCACTTACTTACGCACCTCCCTTTTCTATTGTGCTTTCACCAAACTAGATCTATGATCATGCTACGGTAATGTGCTTTCCGTCTACACACTCTCCCATTACCTCCCCTTGGGTCAGCGGACCATAACAGCGTGCTCCTCACCCCTACATACAAGCCAGTTATTTAGCGTGTAAAGAAAGTGGTAAAAACCGTGAAGGACTGGACTACTGACGGTATCGCACGTCTACAAGGCTGTTTTGACTGCACACGCTGGGATATGTTTTATGAAACGTGTACTGACCTGGAAGAACTGAATGACGTGATTTCGTCGTACATTTCCTTTTGTGTGGAGTCAGTCATACCCACGAAACGGATCACGATTTATCCAAATAACAAACCTTGGGTGGCCAAAGATCTAAACGCTGTGAATAATAAAAAGAAAAGGGTGTTTTTGATGGCACAGCAGAGGACAAGAAATGTGTCAACAAAGAAGTGAAACAATGCAATCAGACAAGCAAAACACACGTACAAAAACAAAATTGAGAGAAAGTTTACTGCTGGAAATTTCAGATCAGCATGGCAGGGTATTAAAAACATGGCAGCTGTAAATGTAGTTTATGATCCATGTGAGTCAAAGGTCAAACTTGGGAATTCGGCTGATCAGGCGATTGCTGATGAGCTGAATATCTTTTTCACACGTTTTGAGACACATGATTTTAGTACCAACATTGCTGATCTGAGAAGTACCATGTCGCCTGGTGATCCAATTGTTATTGATACAGTGTGGGTGACTAAACGTTTAAAGAGCATGAATGCACACAAAAGCCCAGGCCCATATGATATCTGCGGAAGAACATTACGTTATTGTGCAGATCAACTGGGTGGAGTCCTTCAGCACTTTTTCCAGCTCTCTATCGACACCTGTTTCATCCCCCAAATCTGGAAATCCTCTACCGTCATACCTTTCCTCCAAAAGACACACCCTAAAGAACCCAATGACTTTCGACCTGTAGCCCTGACCTCTTTAGTCATGAAAACCTTGGAAAAGATCATCAGATCGCTCATTCTTTCTGTTGCTGAACCCCTTCTCGACCCTCTCCAATTCGCATACAGGACTGGAAAAGATGTGGAGGACGCCAAGCTGTTTATATTAACACACTCTATACACATCTAGAAAAGCACAGGTACATCCTAGGGTTTTATTTGCTGACTTTTCTAGTTGTTTTAACACTTTACAACCTCACATCTTGGCTGGGAGACTGATCCATGACTTTTCCCTCAACTATAGGATTATATCATGGGTTTTGGAATTTTTAACAAACAGATCTCAGAGAGTTTTTGTCAACAATCTTTTTTTCTGACTGGCGTCTTACCAACACTGGTTCCCCTCAAGGTTGTGTTTTGTCTCCTCTTCTCTACATTATGTACACTAACTGTTTTAGAAGCCGCTATGAAAATCGTTTCCTTGTGAATTTTTCAGACGATTCAGCATTACTTCGTCTTTTACAGGGCTCCGAACTACATCACGGGCCTGTTTTGGATGAGTTTGTAACGTGCTTATCACTGAGTCCGTTCTTGATCTGAATGTTTCCAAAACGAAAGAGCTCATCATTGATTTTCAGAACGCAGACAGCATGCTCTGAGGCAACTGTTTTACATGGACAGGCCGTTGAAATTGTCAGTAGCATTAAGTACCTGGGTACTGTCTCTGACAAACTCTCATGGAATGAAAATACCGAGGTCATTGTGAAGAAAGGTCAGCAGCGGTCATACTTTTTACGTAAACTTAATTCGTTTTCAGTGGACAAAAGAATTTTGACCCTGTTCTATAAATCTTTCATTGAAAGTGTGTTGTCTTTCTCTTTTATCTGTTGGTATTCCAACTTGAGTATCAAAAAAGAAAAATGCTCTGGACAAGATCGTAAGGGTCGCATAAAAAATTATTGGAAAAAATCAAAGAAGCTTGCAGTGTTTTGTAGAGAGACAAATAGTGAAAAAAGCATATTGTATTCTGGATAGTAGTGATCATGTTCTGACCGCCGAGTTTGACCGTCAGGACGTCGGTTCCGCTGTCCAGCTTGTACGACGAACAGACGAAAATTTCTCTTTTGTCCCTACTGCAATTCGTCTCATTAATGACACCAGTGTGTGTGTGTGTGTGTGTGTGTGTGTGTGTGTGTGTGTGTGTGTGTGTGTGTGTGTGTGTGTGTGTGTGTGTGTGATGGTGTGTGTGTGATGGTGTGTGTGTGTGTGTGTGTGTGTGTGTGATGGTGTGTGTGTGATGGTGTGTGTGTGTGTGTGTGTGTGTGTGTGTGTGTGTGTGAGGATCACGATTTTATTTAACGTTTTTTCACGCACTGGTGATATTAGACACACACAAAAAAGAGAGAAATCAACAACCAAACACACAACTTGTGAATATAAAAAAATAGCAATAATTAAAATCCAACCATACACACAAATGACTTATTATAATAGTTTACCTACCGGACTATGAATTATGATATTAACTATTGGAATTGCAATATTTCTATGTAAGATGTCATTTTCTGCTAAGTTATCAACTGTTATGTCATTTAATGTCAACAGATTCATTGTAATAGGACACTCACAGATTATATGTTTAACAGAGATGGGGCTAAAGCACTCGCATTTGATGACTTTTGCGAATTTTGTTTTCCAAGAATTTAGTCTTAACGTGTATATCAATGAAGCTGTGTGTGTGTGTGTGTGTGTGTGTGTGTGTGTGTGTGTGTGTGTGTGTGTGTGTGTGTGTGTGTGTGTGTGTGTGTGTGTGTGTGTGTGTGTGTGTGTGTGTGTGTGTGTTATGTGCACGTATGCTGTTGTTCAGTTATTTCGTGCTTATTGTAATGTAAGTTGTGTGTATATTTAACTCATTGTACCCCAGACACACCACAGCAAGATAAGGATCGACCATGATAGTTCAAGGGTGATGCCAGAATAGCTTGGCGCCTATGGGCGCCAAGCTATTCTGGCATCACCCTTGAACTATCATGGTCGATCTGTGTCCTGCACTGCAATGCAGTCTTCAGAGGACAACGGCAAAATTTAAGGATTTCGGTCTTGGGGTAGAATGAGTTAAGTGAGTGAGCCTGTCGAACCACTTTTAATTGCCCCTCGCGAGATGAATAAAGTTTATTAAATTGAATTGGTCGATAACGTACAATTCTCTCCCCTGACAGTGCTTTTCCCTACTTACTTGGAAGTTTCTTCTAAATTACAAGCACTGGCAGTCAACCTTTTGGTCTCGTGTATTACTACAATTGCGATTGCAACCCCTTCCACCACTTCTAGTAGGTTCTCTCTTAGGATGCATGGACATTTGGCTCTAGGTGCAGGCATGGAATCTATGCCCCTGCAGAAACCACAGTAAAATGTGGTCTTCTTTGCAGGTAGGCAGAAGTTTCTTCTCTTCTTTCAATTACGGCAATGGTGTGCTGAAGAGGTCGCCTAGACCGAAACAGCTGTCCACACTGGCTAAACTTCTGCCCCCCCCCCCCTCCCCTCCCTCCCCCTCCCCCCCCCCCCCCCCCCCCCCCCCCCCCCGTGGGATTGCAATGGCTAGAGGATAATAACTCGCCAAGAATTATTAATAATTTTATAATGACTCTCGACATGGAGTCACTTTGCCTTACGCCAGCCAAACCCAATAAGCCAAAGCTCCTCAGGACGACGTCGGTCGACGTCGTCCCGAGGAGCTTTGGCTCACTGGGAATTCAATGTGACCCAGCGTGGAGCTGGTGCGAGAGGCATTTCAGTGACGTTTTGCACCAAAGCAGGGTCGTAGGCAGGTCACTCAACAAGATCATTTTGGGGGTCAGTTTTTCTCGTGTAAAATGCATTCTATATTCGGCGCGCTTTAAGGAGGATTTTTTTCGGTATCACATCGGTTATGCCATTAGAGAAAACAAGCACAGGTTTGACACTGGTGCTTTGGTTTTCATGAGTGGACCCACATGCCGCATGGCCGGACCGTGTTACCTAACGTATCACTCACCATCCACAATCTCATCACTCGCTAACATTTGCTCTTACCGTGTCTGCAAACATCTTGGTTGGTAACCAGGGTGTGTGTGGTATTCAGCGTGGATTACGCTGGCCCTTGTGCTTCGTGACGCAAATGAAATGGGCGGAAAAAAATATTATCATAGCTCACGTATACATAGGCATTTACTGACATTTTTCACATTGTGATTTAACCGGTTCTAATTCTAATTTAACCCCGTTCTGTGCCGAGAACATGTAAACACCACTCAACTGCAAGCGGCATAGATCCTCATGAGCTCCCGCAGTTGCGGGGGCTCATGAGGACCTATGCCTCTTGCTGACACCACTTTGAATCCATGTTCCTGGGACAGCTAGGGGTTCTGATGTTGAATTAACGAAGGTTGCAGAAACACAGCCTGCGTCAGCCGGCACTGAACGGGTTAACTCTTTCGAGACGTGCCGCATCCGGATTGGCGGTTTTACGCCGCGAATCCGGATGCGGCACGTCTCGACAGAGTTAACCCCTTCACTGCCAGTGATCACGAATTGCGCGTCTGACAGCACTATGAACAGACCGGCATTCGTGTGAAAAACTGACACAGATGTAAATGGGACCAGTCATAGGCATAAAGAACACAGGAATAAGAAGAGACATAAAGCGGGGGCTCATGAGGGTTTATGTCTCTTGCAGCTGCGTGGTTAGCGTTCGCCTTGCCCAAGTAGTTAACCCCTTCCCTGGCGGAGCACGAAGACTGTGCTTTTGAAATCATTGTAAAGTCAACATCAAAAGAGCCCCACCATCAAAGGAACACGGATATAGAGTGGTCTCAACAATAGGCATAGCTCCTCATAAGCCTCAGCGGTTGTGGAGGCACATGAGGATCTATATCTCTTCCTGTTGCAGGGGTGGTGTTCACTTTTCTCGGCAGTGAAGGGGTTAAAAACTATCAAATTTTATATTTCATTTCAGCATATTCAAAAACTGCTTTTATTTACTTTTCTTATCCCCCCCCCCCCCCACGCCCTCCTCCCTCTTTCCTATCATCCTATCATTAATTTTCTGTGTGTGCCCAGACCAACTAAAAATATGCTCACAGTTCTCTCCTCCATCAATGCTTTTTTCTTCCCACAGTTTGATAAGTTTGCTGGATGATAGGCGCTGGCAGTCACCCTTTTAGCTTTCATTTGTCTGAAACTTAAGCTTTATTTATTATTATGTGGTATGAGATCACACACATCCTACCAGACGAAAGCTGCTAAACTCTGTATGAAAATGTAATGTACCAGTAAGCATACACATTCCCAACCCTCCCTCTGTATAACTCATTCTACCCCAACACCGAAATCCCCAAATTTTGCCGTTGTTCTCTGAAGACTGCACTGCAGTGCAGGACACAGATCGATCATGATAGTTCAAGGGTGATGCCAGAATAGCTTGGCGCCCGTAGGCGCCAAGCTATTCTGGCATCACCCTTGAACTATCATGGTCGATCCTTATCTTACTGTCGGGGGTAGAATGAGTTAATGTGTTTACTCCGTCATCGACCCTGTCTCAGCGTGGCGTCACATGTTGAATGAGTGGAGGCACTGGCTTGGCAAGAGAGGTGTGTTTTCGCGATAAACTGTATTTATTTCTAGGCACTGTCCTCAGTGGTTAAACGTCTTCTGTGCGCGGGTCAACTGTCTGGTTTGTGAGAACGATACACGGTCGTGAGACAAAATAAACAAGAAACCTGGACAGAATAAATACGTTAAAATCGTAGAGCTTGACGTCTTTTATCCACCGGGAAGGTGATTTCATAGACAAGACACCGAAAAGGGTCTGAACACAATTTGACTCCAGCTGGGTTCGAACCCGCGCCTTTAAGGACGGAGGTCGAACGCTGTACCATCTGAGCTCCCCGGCCCCCCAAGGACAGAATAGCGGTGAAAACCGAGAGACAGTTAGAGACACTGAGAATAATAGCAAGGTGGAAGTTTGCACATTAGCGTTTAGCAGCAGTAGGACTTCAAAGCTCAAGCTTTCAGCCCAGTGACGCCTTGAGCATTTGAAAAGATGGCTATATGCGCTCGGGAGACACCGGACATACTAACAAACAGAATAACTTGACAGCATAGAGACAGTCATATGCACAACAACCGTTAAAATGTACATACAGTTACAGACAGTTATTGACAAGATGACCGTGATAGTTCAAGGGTGGTGCCACAATAGCTTGGCGCCTGGGCGCCAAGCCATTCTGACACCATCCTTGGACTACCTCGCGAACTTGGTTGTGGCCTTTAGAGTACGTCCCAAAGTTTGACATTTGGACTTCAGCGTTCAGTGTTCTCTTTGTGTGTTTTGTGCAGGTGCTCAGGACAAACAGGTACCTTCAGTTCATCATCATTCTCGCGGCCTTGACCTTGCTGCTGATACACATCTACTGTCTGCCCGCCGACTGCGACGACGCCTTCTTCACCCCCAGGACCAACAAACAGTTCCACCTGGATTACGGTTACGTGCTTGACGCCGGGAAATTATGCGCTGTGAATAAAGACAGAAGTGACGTGTTCCGCGAAATTGATGTCATCATCTTGGTGCTGACGATGAGTCAGAACGTGCAGGAGAGACAGGCCATCCGTCAGACTTACGGTAGCGTGTGGAGAGGGACGCCGTGGCCGGGGATAGAGGGCGAAAACGAGCTGGAACCGCCCGTAGGCACGGTGCGCGTGGTGTTCCTGATGGGGCAGACCAAGGACGCATCGTACAGGGCGAGAGAGGCGGAGCTTTTGGCGGCGGAGAGCCGAGTGCACGGAGACGTGGTGCAGTGGGACGGGCTGCTGGAGGACTACTCCAACCTCACGCTCAAGGTCAAATACATGTGAATGAATGAATGAATGAATGAATGAATGAATGAATGAATGAATGAATGAATGAATGAATGAATGAATGAATGAACAAAGTCTACTCCAGCCTCACTCTTGACAGTAATGAAACAGATGACTCCAAACCTCACGGTACCTCGATCAGTGGGGTGGCTCGGTAGTAGAGCGTTCGACTCTCGTCCGAAAGGTCCCGGGTTTGAATCCATCTGGGGTAAAAATTTGTTCAGACCCTGTTTCGGTGCCCCGTCTGTGAAATCACCTGCTTGGTGGACAAAAGACGTTAAGCCCTAAATGTTTAACGTTTGTTGTTGTTGTTTTTCGATCAGGGTAACATGATAATAATGATGAGAATAATAATAATAATAATAATAATAGTAATAATAATGTTGATCATGATAATAATATCATTCTGAAGGTTTAAACAACAACAATTACTCAAACCTCACGCTCAAGATAAAATAATGATACAAGTTTTCTAACCTCACGGTCAAGGTAACACGTACAGAGGTAATTATTTTTGCCTCTATCTCTTTTTAGTTACAGGGTTCTACACCAACCTCTTCACTTTTTTCGTTTTAGTCTACGAGTGAAAGGATCTGAGACTGGAAACATAAATTATTCCTCTTTGTCATCTAAAACATAGCCTAGGTTTACCGACATTAACCTATTTAACCCAGAGTTGCATTTCCAAAAGTTTGGAGCGTCGTGAACTGAGGCTAATGACTACGTATCAGTTGCATGAGATGGATCCACCATGATATTTCAAGTATAGTGCCAGATTAGCTTGACACTGGATTGTATCGACCATGATAATTTAAGGGTAGTGCTAGATTAGTTTGGCGCCATCCGGCGCCAAGCTAATCTGGCACTACCCTTGAATTATCATCGTCGATCCATCCCCTGGTGTAGTGCGTCGGTGGGAAATGGGTTAAATTAACCTACTTTTCTCTGTCTGATACTGAAGGTGCTGCTGGGCATGCGCTGGGTCAGGGACTGGTGTCCGCACGCCAAGCACGTGGTCAAGACAGATGACGACATCTTCATACACGTGCCGCGCCTCTTCTCCCACCTTCGGGCCAGCGACAGCGGCAGCAATTACATCCACGGCATGTACGCCAGCTGCCACGCCACTGGTCGCAAAGGAAAGTACGCCAGCAGCTACGAAACCTACCCTTTGTCCTCGCGACCAGAACACGTCAAGGGCGCCATCTACGCCATGGGCAGAGAACTCGCGCTCCACCTTTTAAGTGTATCGACTTACGTCCCCTTGGACAACATGGAGGATGTGTTTCTGACGGGCACGCTGGCATGTGTAGTGGGGGCCAAGCACGCAGGGTTGTCCGCTATGCAGTACAATGGCTGCGGGCCGGTGACAAACAAGTGTGATTTCTTGGACGGCCATAGACTGGCTGCGAAAACCAATGACCCTCAAATATTTTACGCTATCTGGAGGACGTTTTCTCAGCCGGATCTGTGCTCAGGGATTTACATAATATACGCCACGGTTCGGACATACTTGAGACCATCATTTTGTCTTCTGTGAAACATACGTTGATATGTGTGATATGTGCAAGAGAAAGCATGAATAACTCCAAAGTATACTGACGAGCAAAAGAAATTCAACATTTTTGTAATCATCGGAAATACTAAGTGTTTCCAATGATTCCAAAAATGTCGCATTTCTATTGCTCGTCAGTATACATTTTCAAACTGATCATTGCTAAATCCAAACTAAAATATAACAGGTGAACATCAAAGGTGTAAAATGCACAGAACATCCCAATAAAGAAAGAAACATGCTTAGAGAGGACATTTACATCACAATTTATTAAGATTACAAAGTAAAGTTGCCGAAAGCACTGTCAGGGGAAAATATTGTGCATTATTGACCAATGATCATAGATCTAGTTTGGTTAAAGCAGAACAACAACAACAACAACAACAAAAAGATAGGAAAGAATGGTAAGTGACTGGAAGCAATGAATATGGAAGTTCCAACTTTTTGTTTGGGAGCTTCAACAAAAGGCCTCCCAGACGTTAAACCTTGTTTCCAGGGCCCGAAAAATGGAAAAGCGGAAAGGGGGGTGGGTGGGGGGGGGGTGAGGAAAGAAGGCGCATACGTGTTAAGACTCTCACCGTTCGCCAAAATATCAAACAACGGGGGGAGGGGGGAGAAGGGGGAGGGGAGCCGGGAGGGGAAGGGCGTGGGCGTATCGTATCGCATATCCACAGAATTTTCAGCCCCTTGATGAATGGAAATTTAGATCTAGATCCTCCAAGGTGGGTCCAGATTGTTTAGCCGGGGTGGACAACTTTTTCGGTCTAGGCGACCTCGTCAGCACACCATTCGGCATACTGGTGGAAAGGCAGGAACTTTTGCCTACCAGCAAAGACAACCACATTTTACTGTGGTGTCTGCATGGGCATACATTCCATGCCTCCACCCAGAGCTAAATTTCCATCCACACTAATAGAAAACCTATTAAAAGGGGGCAAGGGGTTGCAGTCAAAATTGTATTAATATATGAAAAGAAAAGTTGAGACTGCAAGTGCTAATAATTTAGGAAAATTACAAAGTAAAGTAGGTAAAAGCATGACACTGACAGTGCTTTTACTGACCTACTTTACTTTGTAATCTTCCCAAATAATTAACCCATTTAGCCCTGACTCACTACAGCAGGAGATGGGTCGACCATGACAATTTAAGGGTAGTGGCAGATTAGCTTGGCGCCTATCGGCGCCAAGCTAATCTGGCACTACCCTTGAATTATCATGGTCGATCCATCTCCTGCAACAGATGCATAGTCGTTATATGACGCCTCCAAAATTTGGGAAATACGTCCGTCGGGCTGAATGAGTTAACGCTGGCCGTCTGCCCTTTTCTTTTCAAAACATGGTGTTGTAATTGTCTTTTTGCTTTCTTCGTTGGGATGTTCTCTAATCGTGACTAATGACAATAATCCTTCAGTTCCGGATTTTTTTTAATGAACAAACAAAATGACGACGTAATGATAAGATGTAGACCAAGGTTATTCAATAACAAATCATGATTGAGACCCAAAAGGTGACGGTCAATTGTTCCAAGTTCCAAAAAGTACCCCCAAAAAGAAATGAATTAACACGCTTAGAACGGACAACAACAACACAGTTTACTAACCCATGTAGCCCTGACGCAATACAGCAGGCGATGCATCGACCACGATAATTCAAGGGTAGTGCCAGATTCGCTTGGCTTCTGATGGCGCCAATCTAATCTGACACTATACTTGAATTATGACGGTCGATCCATTTCCTGCGACTGGTACATATAAGTCGTTAGCTGACGCCTCCAAAATTTGGAAAATGCGGCCTTGGGTTTAAACGGGTTACATTTTCTGGTGTTAACTCATTCAGGCCGACGGCCGTATTTCCCATTTTTGGAGGCGTCATCTAACGACTATGCACCAATTGCATGAGATGGATCGACCATGATAATTCAAGGGCAGTGCCAGATTAGCTTGGCGCCTGTCGGCGCCGCAAGCTAATCTGGCGCTACCCTTGAATTATCATGGACGACCCATCTCTTGCTGTCGTGCGTCAGGGCTGAATGAGTTAACCAGAAAATGTAATAAACGATGGTGTTCTTGTCCTATCTAAACAGGAAAGCGTTTACCCCCTTTTTCACCTACAGACAGAAATAGACAGGAATGCAATGGGATACATATCTGTTTGAGGCAAGAGATACGACGCCTTATCCCGAAAATTTAATAACCAGTATTGTACTGAGTCCTTTCTAAGCGTGTTCCTTTCTGTGCTAATCTAAGGGAGTATATGTCAGGCACATAATGTTTAATGAAAGAACAAAACAAAAGAAACATTCTTTCGAATAATGGAAACGATGTGCGTGAAGCGTGCCTCTATGCTTGTTTATGACTTTAACCCATTCAGCCCTGACGCACTACAGCAGGAGATGGATCGACCATGAAAATTCAAGGGTAGTGCCAGATTAGATTGGCGCTAATCTGGCACTACCCTTGAATTATCATGGTCGATCCATCTCCTTGCAACAGGTGCATAGTCGTTAGATGACGCCTCCAAAATTTGGGAAATGCGTGCGTAGGTCTAAATGAGTTGTTACACAAATGATGAGAAACACATCGGTGCAAAACGGAAGCGTTGAAATGTTACTCCTGTGACACATATCAATGAAAACTGCTGATTGTAAACTATTCTGACCACTGGCATCAATATCGCACGAGTGTGCTGGTACCTTCCTTTGCTCAGTTTTGACTGCGTTCCCAATTGATGACTGTGAGGCTCAATTCATGTCAATGTATGTATGCTTTACCCTATGTGCGTGTGTGTGTGTGTGTGTGTGTGTGTGTGAGAGAGAGAGAGAGAGAGAGAGAGAGAGAGAGAGAGAGAGAGAGAGAGAGAGAGAGAGGGCATGGCATCATTATCACACACATTCGCCCTGACAGGCACCGCTGGGGGGGGGGGGAGACAGATTAGCCATGATAGTTCAAGAGTAGTGCCAGTTTAGCTCGGCGCCTTTCAAGGCACCGAGCTAATCTGGCACTATTCTTGAACTATCATGGCCGTGCCATCTCCTGCAGCTGGTACTCAATCTATCGGACACCTCCCAACGTTGTGAAAGTCACCCTTGCCGTTTGCGGGTGTGATCCCTAGCTAGACCAACTCGGGGGTACATCACAAGTCACTTCTATTCAAATAAGATGCAAATAACCCCTACCTATATTCAAATGAGATGTTTAGCGTCATTTGAATAGAAGTGTCCTTGTTGTGTACTCCCCGAATGGGTCTATCTCACACCCGCAAAAGGTAGGGGAGGTGTGAATGAGTTGACCGGTACAGTACCAGTAGTATTCGCCAGTAGTATTTGCTAAACTAACATGTCATCCTCTGACAAATTGACGGACCCCTCCCCCCCCCCCCCAAAGGCCCCCACCCACCCACCCATCTCCTCCCCTAAACCGTCTCTGAAAGCAAAAGGCAGAAAATCTCATGAGCCCCTGCTTGCTGGGGTTCATTTGCATCTGTGCCTCGTCTGCTGTTTGTCTGAGGTATATAGACAATAAAAACGCGATGTGCTTGCGCTCGGTTGAATACCAATCAAACATTCCATTCTTTAAATTTACAAGATGACCCTGGGCAACTGAATTATTTTCTAATTCATAACATTCCGCCTAATGAACTGAATTTCGTTCGACACCACATGCCACTCCATTTTTTTTCCTTCTTTGACACATGTACTGAAATATTCCCGGTATAACAAGCAAATTAATTATTTTATGAGCTTGCTCGAATATCATTACTTTCCTTCTCGAAAAGCCTTGCGGCCGTAGCCCACACAGTTGTTGATGGATTCTCGAGTCAGGGTCTTACGAAATAAATGACAAAATACTGTTCTGTTGCAACACTAATGCATCCTTTTCAACTATGACAACGTTAACACTTTGATTAATTTTAAACTTGCATTCGCATTGAACGTGGAAACCCGTAAAAAGCGATGCAAAACGTACAGAAGGCTAAAGACACTAACCTATAACTTAAAACCTTCATTGTTGTAGATTTGTAACGCAAACTGGAGAAAATGCAACATTCTAAGCTATAAAAAAAAAAAAAAAAAAAAAAAAAAACCAACCACCGAAACTGTATTAGCGTAGGAAGTAGACGGAACAGCCAAACGCTCATGAAATCACTAACACATTTAGCTGCCTTACGTCAACAAAACTGTCGTCTGCTTCACATAGCACCTATAGTGGAGTCATGGTTTCTTGTTTGTTCGCTATTTTTTTCCCCCCAAGTTATTATCCACATTGCTGCTATGGGTGTTTCATTGCTAAACTTCGCTTATAAAGCAAACTGAATTAAAATCATTTTGTGAATACGCATATGTTTTGTTTCGGTGTTCATTATAGTCTCGGTAGGCAAACCTAAAATGGTCGCACAGAGTGGAGGGCACAAAGTAAAGGTAAAGTTTTGTTTTGGACTGGGTACCTAAATTATATTGAGCAGCAATCTGCTCGATATAGTGCCGAAAACAGACAGATGTGATTACTTGACCCGATCAAAATGTCCTCGTCGTACCGACTCGGACATTTTGATTCGGGTCTCGTAATCAATGACATCTCCCTGTTATCGGCACTATATCAAACAAAATGCTGCTCAAAATAAAATAATATATGAAATATGCCTTTTCTGTCTGGCTCGAGTTATTGGGTCGAAAATGCAAAATCTGACATCTTTTGCAAATTCTTTAGACAAAGCTCTGTTTCACACGAAATGTTTGGGAAATCTCTACCTACTCTTCATCGATTGGCCGTATAAATCAAACTCTGCCGTTTTTCTATCAACGCCGGGTGGCCATCTTTGTCTCGTTTCTTTTGTCAAGGATGTATATAGTATTGTTCTACTAGCTTTCAGTGATATTTTGCTTTGTGATAGTGGAGACCTACTCACGGAGACCTACTGCGTTCTCCGATATTTAGCTCACTGGGGCCTGACGATGGTGCTAGTTTGACTAAACGCAAATCCGCTGCGCCATCGTGTGCGCGCTACCGCATCTAGCTCAATTCAGCGGATTTGCATTTAGTCAAAGCACCATCGTCAGGCCCCAGCTTGTGTTTTAACTGGTCTGGCCATGACACTACAGTTTATATATTCAGTTACCATAGCCGAATGCAAATTGTGTTTCTCATCATGTAAATGCTCAGCCGTCCAAGAAACGTAGATACAAAGTGGTGTGAGCAAGAGGCATAGATTCTCATGAGCCCCCGCATATGCGGGGGCTCATGAGCCTCTATGTCTCGTGCAGTTGCTTGGTGTTCAGTTTTTCTCCGCAATGAAGAATTTCTTTCATGAAGGGTTGTACGTGTGTGCCTTCTTTTTCTATATGCACTAAATTTCCTGCCACCTTCGTAGTCACTAGTGCCAGGCTTGCGGAAAATGTAGACAGTCCACCATCACCTCCATCCCCCACTGGGCCCTCCTCTTCCGCTTGTCCACTATTGGTGCTAGGATTTAATGCGACCTTCTCCAGGCAAGCCAGGCTTAACAACTGACACACAATATCTTGCAAATCTTACAGAAAAGGATCAACTTAAAACTTTTGTTTAAATTATGAAGTTAAAGATCATAAAATGAAAAACTTTTCTAATCTTCTAGCCCTTTGCTACGCACGAGAGATTCCCCGCTTGCGCACAAGGAGCAGTAGAAAAACTGTTGTATATGTTTGCTTACATGGATTAAGAAAAGAAGGGTACGAAAAGTCTTAGTTGAGGCAAAATAACAACGAGAATCCGTTGTATTGACGAATTTTAGCAATCCGCGCCCGCCCTGGAGTAGGTCGCTTTAACCTTTTGGGTGTCGGTAGCGATTTTTGACGCAATGATACCTGCTGGAATCAACGTGACAAAAACCGCTATCGACAGCCAAAGGGTTAAGGTGATAGACTCATTATAGATATGCATAAATACATGTGCTTTATTTGTATGTTTTATATTATTAAAACGAGGACCTGAAACGGTACATTCGCTATATGAAAATTAGTTAACCCCTTCAATATCAGTACTGATCTGGAACTGATGCCTCCCGAACAAAGACATTCTGAGGCGACTAACCTTCTATGAGTGAGGCACATGGATACGCCGAAATGTCACCAGCAAGAGGTATAGATCAGAGCTGCGGGGGGCTCTCGAGGATCTGTGCTTCTTGCGTTAGGTTGCTGCTTAATTGTTGTGTTCCAGCAGGGAAAGGGTTAATAGGTGCGTTTTTGAATTCGTAGAATAAATGGTTGAGTGATGTATCTTCGCGTGTTCATGTACTGTTCAGTTAGGAAGGAGTTAACTGTTGTGCAATTGGGTTTATGAATGCAATGGGTGGATGGATGGATGCTACACAGTTTTACTGCTTGTTATTGTTGTTGTTGTTTGGTTTGTTTGTTTGTTGTTGTTTGTTTTTATTGTTTTGTTGGGGGTTTTTTTGTTGGTTTTTTTTTTTTTTTTTTTTTTTTTTTTGGGGGGGGGGTTGTTGTTTGTTTTTTATGTATGTCTTGCCGCAGTCATTGTTTCAAAATATGCCACCTGGCTGTTTTTTTGTTTGTTTGTTTTATTTGGGGTTGGGGGGGGGTTGTGTTTTTGGGGGGGTCTCTATTTTAAAAAAAATTTATTTATTTTTATTTATTTATTTATTTTTATTTATTTTTATTTTTTTATTTTTTTTATTTTGGGGGGGTGCCGGGGTGTTGTTTCATGTATGTCTTGCAGTCATTGTTTCAAATATCCCGCCTGGCTTACGAAGGTCGGATATAACACAGTTCAGATATAACAACGCCTGTCAGTTAGTTATTTGGGCTTAACGCCGAGCAGGCGACTAAGGCCATCTCACGGCGGAACGCCTGTACGCCTGTCAGAGGTCCTTGTTACGCCCCAAGCTGTGGCACGCCCCAGCCCGTGCACAAAAGGTCTTCCGGTGTCGAATTCATCACGTGACCAGTGGAAATACGTGAAAAATATTTTTTAAACATGTGGTGCAGATTTGACCGTTTTAAAGATCAGTTTGTTTGAAGTAAGCAGAAAAGTGCCCACGTAATGTCTTGTCGTTATGAAGTCATTTCGGACTTTGAGAATGTGCGCCTTTTGCGGACTTTTCACTGCTTACCGCTAAATTGAAATATCTTTCTGTAACTATGATCCATTAAAACGTCATTTAATTTTCCAGATCTAGATCAAGATCTGTACAAGTCAGTGTATAAATGGCGGCGTCCCAAATGATCAACCGATCATCAAAGGGCATGCCTCCATTACAAGGCTACTCGAGACCGGAAAGGTTCTTGTGCAGGGGATGGGGCATGCCACAGCTTGCGGTGTAATCCCCAGTCACTCTTTCTATGTACATTACTCCGCTTAGAACAAACTTCGGATATAACAAACACATTTTTGGCGTTTTGTTATATCCGAAGTGTACCGTATTTTGCATTTTATACCCAAAAAGCCCTTTTAACAAGTTACCAAGAAAACGATATACTAAACACCCTATTATATCAAACATGAAATAAAAAGAATTGCTGAAACATCCCGGAAGTTGTTCTTTAATCCTCCCTGTCACAAAGGCACCGGATGATCGTTCGCCTCTATAACACTGGTAGTGGAAAACTTCCCACTGCCCGTGTTGCAGAGGCGAACGATCACACAACGATCACCCCGTGCCTGTGCTCTGTCAGTCATAAAGGAAACGCCAGAATCATGGCACATTCAGTGTTGATAATCGTGTATGCCTAAGGCACACGGACGTACATAAAGCCAGCAAGAGGCATAGATTCTCATGAGCCTCCGCATACTCGGGGGGCTCATGATGATCTATACCTCTTGCGACCGCCTCTTGCATGTGTGCTGTATTCTGACATTAAATGGGGTTGTGTGTGTGTGCGCGCAAATGTGTTTGTGCGCATATGTGTGTGTGTGTGTGTGTGTCTGTGTGTGTGTGTGTGTGTCTGAGTGTGTGTGTGTGTCTGTGTGTGTGTTTGTGTGTGTGTGTGTGTGTGTGTGTGTGTGTGTGTGTGTGTGTGTGTGTGTGTGTGTGTGTGTGTGCTCGCGCGAGCGCGCGTGCCTGCATACAAGTAGATTCGGTGTGTGTGTGGGGGGGGGGGGGGGGGGAGGTTCAGGGGGGGAGTTGTACGTTGCTTAAGATCCCGACAGCAACAAGATTTTCTCAGGACGTGCATGCGCTGTTGGTGAAAAAAAAAAATAAACAGAGTATTGAATGTATGTCACCAACTGGTCTGGACGTGCCGCCTCCGGATACGCGGCTTGAAGCCGCGTATCCGGAGGCGGCAAGTCTGCAATGAGTTAATAAGCAAAATAAAGAAACCCGCGACAAGCTGCACCTTAATTCATGCTAATGAGCGGAATTCTAGTTGAGAAGAAAAACAAAAAGAGTAGAAAATCATTACAATTACAAAATAGGTGCAAGGAAATTCTATATATTAAAAATAAATGCCCGACTCATTCAGTCCCGACTCACCACAGCAAGATATGGCTCGACCATGATAGTTCAAGGGTGGTGCCAGAATAGCTTGGCGCCTATAGGCGCCAAGCTCGTCTGGCACCACCCTTGAACTATCATGGTCGATCTGTCTACTAAATTGTAAAACAGTCCTCAGAGGTCAAGTCCAAATTGTGGGTATTTCGTACCTGGGACACAATGGGTTAACCGCAAACACAACGTATCATCACTTAGGTGGAGCAGACCATTTACCAACACACACACAATATCACTGAAGGCCTACAGGCAGCGCAAACAGTAGGGAGAGTTGGTTATTTTGGGGTTTTTTTCTAACAGGGAAAACAGGTGAAATGGACCAAGGGTGGACAGAAACATATGCCCCAGAAACAAAAGGAAAATTAAAAAATAAAAAAAACACCCTGTGAGGAAGACCAGGGTGACCCAGGAAATAAAAAACTAGTTAACTCCACCTAAGAGCAGGGTGGGGTGTTTGCGAAACTGTGCGCGTTCGTTTACGTGCGTGCGTGTGATCGCGCGAGCGTGCGTGAGTGCATGCACACAAGGACATTCGTGGGTGGGGGGAGGGGGGGGGGCTGATCTTGTAGGGTTGATCAGGGTGACCCTGAGAACTAGATTTTGTTTTTGTTTTGTTTTGTTTTTTGGGGGGTGAGGGGGGGGGGGTGAGGAGAGGGTTCATTGACGCCCAAAATAGTAACAAATTCGGAAGAGACAAGAGGACGACAACACCGGATGACATAACAGGAAGCGTCCAATTGAAAACGTATTGTTGCGTGCATCCACAATGGCTCCTCTCTGCTCGCAGGCGCACTGAAGTAGTCAGATATGTGGCAAGGACACGGTGTCCCGGACACTCGACTACAGGTCAGCATACAGGAAGCACTTAAAGCGGGTTGCTAGGTGGTGGTGATGGTGTGTTGGAAGCTGTGCTACCTGCCAGCGTGAATGTAACCCGTTCGCTGTCATCGGACGCGAATTTCGCGTCTGAAACCCCCGCACACTGACCGACATTTGCCTGAAGAACACAACTTAACTTGGAACAAAAATAGGCGTCAAGACCTAAGGACTAACAAGAGACATAAATCCTCATGAGCCCCCGCGACTGCGGGGGCTCATGAGGGTTTATGTCTCTTGCAGATGGGTAGCGTTCGCCTCACCCCGGTAGTTACAAGGGTTTAAGTGGTCAGGGGTGGGGGTGGCGGTGGGGTAATGGGTAGAGGTGCACGGTATTACCGTATACCGGTATTATATCGGTTCGGAAGCCTCTCGATACGGTATACCGGTACGGTCCGGGAAGGGTCGGTATACCGCGAATTGCAATAGAAAACGAAAGTAAACTTTTTTTTTTATAAACCGAAAGTAATCGTTTTTTTCTAGAACAAAGAGGCAGTTCCGTGAAAGTGAGGCAGACAAAGGCACAATGACTGAAAGCGAGTACACGATTGTGGCAAATGCTAAAGCAAAGGCCCCTATATGGAAGCACTTTGGAGTCAGAAAAAGAAAACATGACGGTTCGATAGTGGAGAATATGGCGGTGTGCTCGACGTGCAATGGCGATGTAAAAACTGCTGGTGGAACCTCCAACATGAACACCCACATCAGGAGACACCACCCACAGTTATTGATTACCACACAGACGGAAACCTCAAGCTCACAGAGTGAGCAGCCCCCAAAGAAACAACAGCGCCAGCAGACCCTTGCAGGAGCTTTTCAGATCCTGGCGAAAAAGGCAAAGTATCCTACAAATTCTCCTCGTGCAAAGGCCATCACAAACCAAATTGCGCTGTTCCTCATCAAAGATTTGCGACCTTACAAGTTGGTGTAGAGCAAAGCACTTCCGAAGCCTGATTGAAGCACTCGACGACCGTTACCAGGTTCCTTCTCGTAACCACTTTTCAGAGCTGGCTATCCCTGAGATTTACAAAAACATGAAAGCCAAGGTGATTGATGATCTTCAGAAAGCCGAACAAGTAAGTTATAGTATGATACTGCATGCGTATAAAGTTGTGCATGTTAAAGATTTTTTCTCAATTAGCGGTTCAATGAAGGTGTGAAAGGGGGGGGGGGGGGGGGGAGGAGGTGGGCTTGCTATATCTGTCGTCTGCAGAATCAGTCAAATAAGTCTGAAATATTTACTTTGAAAGTCTTGATTATAATTAAATTGCCAGTCTGTCTATAACAAAGTAAGTCATGTAAAGAAATTACGAGCGTACTAGCACTGAAATTGAAAAGTGATGTAATCACAACGAGGATGCAAAATAATAGACGTGAATTCCGGTACTGATGTACTGATAAATTTTATCACGTCTATTATTTTGCATCCTCGTTGTGATAGATCACAACGAGGATGCAAAATAATAGACGTGAATTCCGGTACTGATGTACTGATAAATTTTATCACGTCTATTATTTTGCATCCTCGTTGTGATTTAATCACAACGAGGATGCAAAATAATAGACGTGAATTCCGGTGCAGTTAACTGTGACTACAGATGGATGGACCTCCAGAGCAACAGACTCCTACGTCACTGTCACTGCTGTGTTGGTGGTTGATTGGCAGATGGTGAACTATGTGCTACAAACAAGACCAATGCCTGAGAGCCACACAGGTAATACAGGTCTCTCTCTCTCTCTCTCTCTCTCTCTCTCCCTCTCTCTCTCTCTCTCTCCGTGTGGTGTGTGTGTGTGTGTGTGTGTGTGTGTGTGTGTGTGTGTGTGTGTGTGTGTGTGTGTGTTGTGATAAAAGCTGTAAAACAAAAAAATAAACATTTAGGAACGATTGTGAGTTTTTTTCTCCTTTTGTGTACATTTAAAATAACTAGGATTGATTGATTTTTTATTTCATCTGTTACAGCTGAAAACGTCACCAGGGTCATCACGGAAGCAATCAAAGAATGGAAACTGCCGGGTGTGCTGGGTCTCACACTTGTATCGGACAACGCATCAAACATGGTCAAGGCTGGAAAGCTGCTGCAATGCCACCTGCACTTGGGATGCTTTGCACACACACTCAACCTTGCAGTTCAGAAGGCGCTCAAGGTGGATGGAACCGCAGCCATATTGAGAAGAATCAGGCGGATATCTACCTTCTTTCACAGGAGTCATTTGGCTTCCAACCTTCTCCATGCAAAGGCAGAACTGCTTCAACTGAAGGCAAAAAAGCTGAAGCCGTGAAGGTTGATGTTTGTACCAGGTGGAACTCCGCCTTTGACATGCTGTCACGATTTCTGTACCTGCAGGATGCTGTCGTAGCTGTGATTCGCTCCAAAGAACTGAGCTATCTCAAAGAGCGTGACATCACGAGTCTGAATGACGAGGAGGCCGCCGCCGCACATGAACCTGATGCTTTTCTGAAACCTCTGAAGGACATGACGACCTTCATGTGCACGGAGGAGATGCCGACTTCGTCTGTGATCATGCCCCTTCTTGAGAGTCTGCTTGGCGAAAAAGGACATCTTCGCCCAAAGCCAGACAACTCCATGTCCGTCCAGCAACTGAAGGCTATCATGGCAGCAGATCTGGAGGGCCGGTATGCAGAACAGAGAGAGATGTTGCAGACGATTTCAGCTTTGGACCCGCGCTTCAAGTCTTTCTCCTACATGGCACCAGAACAACGCGATGGCATCTTCCGCAAACTCACTGACGGCACAGTGAGCTTGCACACAAAACCCAAGACCGTCGAAGCAGTCAAAGCAGATCCTGGAACTCCAGCAGAACCTGGAACTTCAGCCACTCACAGTCCGCCAGCTCTTGATGAGCATGCCCATGATGTTGAGGTTCTTGAGGAGATCCAAGAAGAGCATTTTGTAAAGACAGAGAGACCCGAGGACGAACGGAAGTACGAGAGCAAAGGAGCGTGCCTGCTTGACTCCCTCCTGGCAGATGCCATTGTCACACATGTCGAGCTGAGCAAGACCACCTACCAGCAGGGAGCTGAAGAAGTCGAGAAGTATCGAGAGGAAAAATCGATTGGCATGGCGGAGAACCCACTCTTGTGGTGGAAACAGAATGAGTACCGCTTCCTTCTGTTGGCTAGGGTGGCGAGGATTTACCTCGCCATCCCGGCTACGAGTGTGCCCTCTGAGAGGGTGTTTTCGACAGCTGGGGACATTCTGACCAGCCAAACGGCTATCCTGAACCCAGAGCATGTGGACAAGCTCTTCTTTCTGAAAAAGAACTTGTAAAGTCATGCACTGTTCTTTTCAGAAAGTGGAGACTGTCCTACTGATATGGCTGCCATGCCTAATCGTTTTCGTACAGTTCAATAAAAAAAAATTAAAAAAGCATTTAAAAGTTTCTCTTAGTAGGAGTGTAATTTTCATTTTTAAATTTTTTTTTAAATTTTTTTTTATTATCCATCCAGAAAGCCTACGTCTGTAGGTTTCATTTAATGATTCAGTGGGTTTTTTCCCCATAGTATTTGTTTACCTGATTTTTGTATTCAAAGTGAACACTGAATAATTAAAGTTTGTTTATTTAAAAAAAAAGATCACTGGTTTGTTTGAGTCTGTCTTTTTTCATTTTGTTGCAACTTCTTCATGCATTCTTGTACGTACAAGTGGCCAGATTGTCATCAAATTACATGGGATCGGAGATGGCGGTATACCGTTGGAAAATATCGGTACTGGCAAAAAATATCGCGGTATATCGCGGTACGGCCGTCTTCACGGTACACAGCTCTAGTAATGGGGGTGATCTCTAAAGTTTCACCCAAAGAGCTATGTGTGATGTGTCTAATGTCATGTTAACCCCGTCACTGTCGGAAAAGTCAGCACAATCCAACTGTAAGGGACGGTGTGTATGTGTGTGTGTGTGTGTGTGTGTGTGTGTGTGTGTGTGTGTGTGTGTGTTTGTGTGCTTGCATCTGTGTCTTTGTGTGTGTGTGTGTGTGTGTGTGTGTGTGTCTGTGTGCGTGTGTGAGTCTGTGTCTTTGTGTTATTGTGCGTGTTTGTGTGCGTGTGCGTCTCAGTGTGTGTGTCTGTGCGTGTGTCTGTGTCTGTGTGTTTGTGTGCGTGTTTGCATGTGTGTGTGTGTGTGTGTGTGTATGTGGTGTCTGGAGTACTCAAGGAGGGGGTTTCACCTATAATGGGGGGGTGGGGGGGGGGGACAAGTCGTCTCTCAAAGGTTAGAGAGTAGTCCACCAGTATAGATCCCCACTTTGACACTCAACTCTCACTTGTGGCTCCACGTAGCTGCAGCATGCGCAGCAGCCACACCACGGGCAACAGCTTCGACTGACTGGCTAAACCAAGTGAGGGGAAACCGGGGATCTCAAACCCTTGGTGAGGCAGGACTTGCTCGTCCTAGCATGCAAAGTCTGTCACCGGCCGACTGGGCGGAGGAAACTCAAGGGTTCAACGGCCAAGAGGGCGGGTCAGCAGTTGCTTGTGGAGTGCATAGGGCATGTCAGAGCACAGAAGAAGACATGGCCATCCACTGCAGCCAAAGAAGCTACCAGTTGTAATGTCTCATCGTGCCACTGGACTCTGACTTCTGCGGCCGAGAGGGTGGGTTGCTCCAGCGCAACAGCTTCTCCACCAAAATCTCCTTCACGCGCAGGTTTTGTGCATGGATCTTCACCTTCACCAAATCTGCTCCTTCATCTTCCTTTTTCTTCTGACTCCTCCAGAAGTCCTGCGGCGATGGGGAACGGGCGAACCGACAGGTAGGGGTTACTACTGGGAGTCGCAGCTCTGAACCTGCACGTAGGCGGTCTGTGGACCAGTGGTCGCTCTTCCCTGTACCAGGGGCAGCAGGGAAGTTCGGCAGGATCCCAGGCGACTGAGCAGCCCTCTTCAGGACAGCACTGCTCACCCTAGTAAGGGAAGGAACTAGAAAAGGTGTTCCAAACATTGCCTGCCCTACACAAACCGGTCCGCTTACCGCGGCTGACGGTTTAACTCTTTTTATGCGGTCGAAAAAAACAACAAAGAAAGAAACTTATTCTCGGTACGTGGAACGTACGAACCCTGTTGGACAGAGATCAGACGAAGAGACCACACAGAAGAACAGCCCTCATAGCCAGGGAGCTGGCGAGATATAAGATCGACATTGCGGCTATTAGTGAAACCAGCTTTGCTGACGAAGGCTCGATCTGTGAACCTGAGGGTGGTGTTACGTGTTGAGTCGTAGTCGTAGTATGATATCACACCAGACGCACGCACGTAAGGTTCTTTAAAAAAAACTTCATTCAGCTGCAACCCGTCACACGTGGCTTAAGGTTGTAGACTACACTGGAGTAACAGTTCCAACAATATTTTATTTCAGCGATGCGATCTCCACACAATGCATTCCCAAATACACCAACACTGATACAATGTGTCTTCGAAAATATGTCAACACTGGCGACACAACGCGTACACCACCGTTACGCTGCGTCTCTCGCAATGTACACCATAAACGGGCCACGTATCTACGATAAACTGTGTGTCCCTACAACTGACAATGCATGACAATGTACACACGTGCTTCCTAGCACCATCTTTTATAGTCGAACAACTTCCCAGAAATATCCAACGAATTCACACAACACAACCATTCAGAACGGAACACGTAACTGCAACTCATAAATATTAATAATAAAAAAGAACTTTCTAGAATAAACTACAATAGTCTACAAAAATGTGACTGCTAATTTCAGCCCCAAATCCCAATGTGTAATGACGTCACACAAGAGTATGGCAGACCGTTCACGACCTTTCATAAAACACAATGACCGGCTGTTAACTTCACGCGCACAGAAAACTATGACTAAAAATAGAGCGGCTTTGCTACTGTGTTGCAACATGTTGCTTGACTTTGATATCACACATGCGAGGTCACTAGACAGCGCGACCTTGCTCGAACGTTCTGGTTTATTCTCAGCGAATCTACGCATAACAAAAAATCGACCGCTATTCTCCGTGCGACTTTGCTAGAATCTTCCGGACTAAACTTAGCGTATCATAACAAAGCCAATTCCGTTCTACGCGCGAACGATAGAGAATCTTACTGAAAAGGTACGTGATTCGTAACCAAGATAGCTCAAATAAATTTCGGATCGTTTCCTACGATTAACACATGCATGCTCTCACAGAACAACACAACCACAATCGTAACATTACCCCCCTCTTCAAATCTCAAAAATACGGTTGTTGCTGTATTAACCTACACAAAACCATAAATAATAGAAATTTCACATCAAAATGAAATCAAATCAACTACTTTAAAATAATCGTCTCACAGTTCCTTTAAACTGTCCTGAACGAAGACATGTCCCTTTAAACTGTCATGGACACCGAAATGTTTCTTTAAACTGTTATGGACACAGAAATGTTCATTTAAACTGCTCTGCTCAGGTAATCCGCTCCAAAGTTCTGCGAACCCTTGATAGACTGTAATTTAACGTCAAAAATCTGCAAGAACATCGCCCATCTTATAATACGAGAATTTGTAAACTTTGCAGAGTTTAAATAGTTCAAGGGCTGATGGTCCGTTTGGAGAACAAATGGCACACCCAGAAGGTACAGTTCGAACCGCCTTACTCCCCAGATGATGGCTAGGCACTCCTTCTCGATGGTCGAGTAGTTTCTCTCAGCTCTGGTCAACGTTTTGCTGGCGTAGCTCACTGGTTGGAGTTTTCCATTATCTTCTTGCATTAAGACTGCACCTACTCCTTCGTTGGAGGCGTCTGTTCTCAGGAAGAAAGTTTTCAATGGGTCAGGGAGGTGTAGAACAGGCTTCTCGGTTAGGATGTCTCGAACTGCCTGGAATGCTCGCTCTTGTGCCTACTCCCACTTCACTACGTTAGGTTGTCCTTTCCTCAGCAAGTCAGTCAGAGGTCCTGTGACTGCCGCAAAGTTTGGTATGAACTCCCGGTAGTAGTTCGCCAAGCCCATAAATGAGCGGACTTGCGTCTTGGTCGTAGGTCGCGGGGCATCCCTGATCTTCTGCACGTTGTCGTCGTGTAGCCCCCTTAATTTGTGTCCGATGACGTCTATGTTGTCGGCCCCAAGAATACACTTGCTTGGACGGATGGTGAAATTTGCATCTGACAGTCTTTGGAACAGTTCTCGGAGGGTTTTGAGGTGATCCCCCCAAGTTTTGTTATGGATCAAAATGTCATCCCAGTAAAAGGCCACATTCTGCATATCTTCTAGGATCTTTTTCAGTCCTCTCTTCAATGTGGCACCACTGTTCACCATACCAAAAGGCATCTTCAGGAACTCCCAATGACCGTCGGGTGTGACGAAGGCTGTCTTTGGGATATCTTTTTCTGCAACCTTGATTTGCCAATACCCTTTGCTTAGGTCAATTCTGGAGAAAACTCGGTCTCCACTGACCTTCTGGAACAGTTCTTCCGCTGTGGGCATAGGCCCTGGATCGAAGACTGTTAGTTTATCGAGTCTACGGTAGTCCACACACACCCGGTTGGATCCATCTGGTTTCTTCACGATGACAACTGGGGACGCATATGGCGACTTAGACTCCCTGATGACTTCCAGACTCAGCATTTCCTTAATATCCTTTTTCAATTCTTCCCTCGTGTTATAAGGAAGACGATAAGGTTTGCTACGAACTGGCTCGTTTGACGTCAAGTTAACCTCGTGCTGGATGGTGTCTGTTGTCCCTGGGTCAGGTGTAAACAGATGCTTGAACTCTTGAGTCAGGACGCGCAGTTCTTGTCGTTGAGTCTGGGTCAGATTCTGACCGAACTGAATGTCTTCTACATCCTTCATGTGGCGGAATTCATTAAGGTCAAACAGGTTCTCGTTGTCTAGTGTTTCGTCATCAGCAAGACGCACCGGTGCCACCAGTTGTGGTTTGTCTTGACTTCTTGTGGTAACAGCACATGTTTCAGGTCTCCACTCTGGATCTGGATCGTCTGCGTTTCTGGCACCATCAATGTTTCTGATGATAAGATCGTAGACAGGGGTCTTTACGCATAGCACCTTCACCTCTCCTCTCAGGTTCGGGGTGTCGACGCTGACATTGGCAAGGGAGATAATCCTCACAGTTCCGTCGGCCACAAAGAGGGTGGTCCACTCCTGTAGCTTCTGGTCTTCAGTTACTAGGTCCTCTCTCACGATGATGCAGCTACAACCGGTGTCTCTCAGCACTCTCATTGGTGTGTTTCCGACGAAGCCTGACACCACTGGCATGTTCGGCACTTCATTCTCAGGCAGCGCGATGTTTGAGACTGGTAAAAATGTAGCCCCATCTCCTACTGGGATGCATCCATTCTTTTTGAAAGATTCAATCAGCTCCGGTGTCGCTCGCGTTTCTCCAGACTCAAAGTCACTGGATGACGTCACATGATTGGCTAATACAGCGGCGGCTCTGTGTTGAGACGTGGTACTGCTTCTGCCTGCTATCCCGCGATCTTGGTTGGATCTTCTGGTGTTATCGCCTCGGGGAACATCTTTAGAAGGACATCGTATCGCCTTGTGTCTTTTCTTTCCACAGAGAAAACATGTCAGGTTCTCCACCAGCTTGTATTTCGGGATGTCTCTGACATTGTGGATTTCCTCTACTGGTGCAGACACACGCTGCGGCTTACTGGGCCCGAACTTCATGTTGTGGGCGTCAAGGTATCTTTGAGCGAAGTCGGCCAGGGCCTTCAGGGACTGGTCTTTTTGCTCCCTGAGGTGGGCGGCCAGGTCCTTAGAACATGCGTTGAGGAATTGTTCTATGATGATGAGGTCACACAGGTCCTGGTACTCTTTGTTTAAACTAGCCAGGTCTATCCATTTCTCCAGGTAGCTCCTGATTCTTTCAATGAATAGGCCGGGTGTTTCTCCTTCTTCAGGCTTGCAGTTCTGAAATCGTCGCCTGTAACCCTCTTCAGTGAAGTCGTACTGTCTCAGCAGGGCGGCACTCAACTGCGTATAATCTTCGGCTTCTTCTCTTGGCAAGCGGGGGTAAAATTCAAGCGCTTTGCCAGTTAGAAGTGCGCTCAGTTTCATAGCCCAAGTCTCTTGTCTCCAGTTATTGCTGCTTGCGAAGCGCTCGAATCGCTCCAGATAAGCGTCCATCTTATCTGAATTTTCTGCGAAAGGTGGTAGCTTTGGCGCACGGGCTGTTTGCTCTCTGTTGGGTAAGGTTGTTGCTTCAGTAGCCCTCTGGCTCTGTGCCTCTATCTCCATCTGCTTTATATGAATTTCGTGTTGTCGCTGCCTCTCCGCCTCTTCTCGTTCCTCTTCTCGCTGTTTCTCTGCCGCTTTTGCTTGAATTTCAAGTTTCCTGATTTCACGTTCCTTAGCTCTTTCTTCTCTCTCCAATCTCTTTTCTTCTTCGAGGCTCTTTTCTCTTTCTCTCTCCAGTCTCTCCTTTTCTTCTCTCTCTCTCTCTCTCTCTCTCGTCTCTTTCTTCTCTCTTCTCTCTCTCCTTTACAAACTCGAGGAGTTGAGCTCCTTCGAGTCCACATTCCTTTCCAATTTTCAGGAATGTCTCCATCTCCGATGTCGCCTCTCTGCGTTTTACTGCTGGCTATTTTCTCCTGCTACCTTTTCCACTGAGCCAACAGAAGAAGTCCCGTCGGAGGTGCCAAAATGTTACGTGTTGTGTCGTAGTCATAGTATGATATCACACCAGACGCACGCACGTAAGGTTCTTTTAAAAAAACTTCATTCAGGTGCACCACGTCACACGTGGCTTAAGGTTGTAGACAATACTGGAGTAACAGTTCCAACAATATTTTATTTCAGCGATGCGATCTCCACACAATGCATTCCCAAATGCACCAACACTGATACAATGTGTCTTCAAAAATATGTCAACACTGGCGACACAACGCGTTTCTCATACAACGTACACCACCGTTACGCTGCGTCTCTCGCAATGTACACCCTATAAGGGCCACGTACCTACGATAAGCTGTGTGTCCCTACAACTGACAATGCATGACAATGTACACACGTGCTTCCTAGCACCATCTTTTATAGTCGAACAACTTTCCAGAAAAATCCAACGAATTCACACAACACAACCATTCAGAACGGAACACGTAACTGCAACTCATAAATATTAATAAAAAAAGAACTTTCTAGAATAAACTACAATAGTCTACAAAAATTCGACTGCTAATTTCAGCCCCAAATCTCAGTGTGTAATGACGTCACACAAGAGTATGGCAGACCGTTCACGACCTTTCATAAAACACAATGACCGGCTGTTATCTTCACGTGCACAGAAAACAACTATGACTAAAAATAGAGTGGCTTTAGTACTGTATTGCAAAATGTTGCTTATTTTTGATGTTTTGATGTTCTGGTTTAATCTCAGCGAATCTACGCATAACAAAAAATCGACTGCTATTCTTCGTGCGACTTTGCTAGAAGCTTCCGGACTAAACTTATCATAACATAGCCAATTCCGCTCTACGCGCGAACGATAGAGAATCTTACAGAAAAGGTATGTGATTCGTAACCAAGATAGCTCATATAAATATCGGATCGTTTCCTACGATTAACACATGCATGCTCTCACAGAACAACACAACCACAATCGTAACAGGTGGGTACACCTTTCTCTGGAAGGGCAAAGCTGAGAACGAGGACAGGATACACGGAGTTGGCTTCGCCATCCGCACCATGCTCCTCCGACAGCTGCCTTCTCTTCCCACTGGCATCAGCGAACGATTGATGAAGCTCTATTACCCATCTCCCACACCCGACATATAACTATCATCAGCGCCTATGCTCCGACACTCACCAACGCAAATGACGACAAGGAGGCGTTCTATGAGAGCCTCGACTCCCTCCTGAAGTCCACTCCTGCAAGTGACAAACTCATCGTGCTTGGTGACTTCAATGCTCGAGTTGGGCCGTGAATGTGACTGCTGGGAAGGAGTGATGGGCTCACACGGGCTGGGCAAGATGAACAGCAATGGTCTGCTGCTGCTGACATTGTGCGCTGAGAATGGACTCGCCATCACCAACACCCTCTTCAGGCTGGCTAGTAAGTACAAGACAACATGGATGCATCCCCGATCCAAGCAGTGGCATCTCATAGACTATGTCATTGTCCGCCAGCGGGATACACGTGATGTCAGAATCACCAGAGCCATGAGAGGAGCAGAGTGCTGGACCGACCATCGGCTGGTGCGGTCTGTCCTCAACCTGCACATTGCACCAGCACACAGGAAGAGGCCGAAGCTCACCCAACATTCATTCAACCTGGCCAAGCTGAATCGCCCGGACGTCAAGAAAAACGTCCAGTTCCACCTAGATGACCTGCTAACTGCCCATGGACCGCTGACTGGCAACCCAACTGAAATGTGGAACCAGTTCAAGGGGATGGTGACGGAGTCTGCCAAAGACGTGCTTGGACCCAAGCAGAGGGTACACCAGGATTGGTTCGATGAGAACAATGAAGAGATCAACAAGCTACTGGAGCAAACGCGCAGTGCCTTCATCGAGTGGCAGAACGACATCAACTCCTTGTCCTAGAAAGACCGCTTCAAACAACTCCAGAGAGAGCTCCGCAACATGCAGGACGCCTGGTGGGACAGCAAAGCAAAAGAACTTGAACACTTTGCTGAATCCAGGAACTCCAAGGAATTCTTCAGCGTTATGAAAGCTGTCTACGGCCCTGCCAGACCCAGCACAACCCCTCTCTTTTCCTCCGATGGCTTCACCTTGCTAAAGGACAAAGGCAGCATCACTGAGCGCTGGAGAGAATACTTCTCAAATCTGCTGAACCTGCCTTCCAATGTCGATCCCGTGGCCCTGGACATGATTCCCCAGAAACCGACACTGGATGACCTTGACCTCCCGCCAACCCTGGATGAGGTCAAGAAAGCGATCAACCAGACTAGCTCCGGCAAGGCTGCAGGCATGGACGGCATCCCCGCAGAGTTCTTCAAAGCAGCTGGACCTGAGACCCTTGATGCCTTCCTCAACATTCTGACATGCATCTGGGCAGAGGAGAACATGCCACAGGAATTTAGAGATACTACAATCGTCTCCCTGTTCAAGAACAAGGGCAGCAAAGCAGACTGTGCCAATTACCGAGGGATCTCACTCTTGTCCATTGCTGGCAAGATCCTCGCGAGAGTCATCCTCAACCGCCTGATCAGCTCTGTATCTGAGGAAGCACTCCCAGAGGCTTAGCGTGGCTTCAGACCCGGCCGCAGCACAGTCGACATGGTCTTCTCTGTGAGATAGGTCCAGGAGAAATGCATTGAGCAGCACATGGACCTCTACGCTGTCTTCATAGATCTGACCAAAGCATTCGACACCGAGAACAGAGAAGCGCTTTGGGTCATCCTCGCAAAGCTCGGCTGCCCCAGGACGTTCACCAACATCATCCGCCTCTTCCATGATGGAATGGTAGGAGTTGTCCAGTCAAACGGCGACACATCCGCACCCTTCGACATCTCCAACGGTGTGAAACAAGATTGTGTTCTTGCTCCCGTGATGTTCAACCTGTTCTTCACGTGTGTCCTGACCCATGCAGTACGCGACCTTGAGAAGGGAGTGTACGTGAAGTACAGACTAGACGGCTCTCTCTTCGACCTCCGTCGACTGAACGCCAGGAGCAAGACCATCGAGAGACTGATCCTTGAGGCGCTGTTTGCCGATGACTGTGCGCTGATGGCACACACGGAGTCTGACCTCCAGACCATCGTCAACAGGTTCTCGGAAGCCTCTCGACTGTTTGGCCTCACCATCAGTCTCAGCAAGACCGAGGTCCTGCACCAACCAGCCCCAGGCACAAGAGCCCCCCCCCCCCCCTCCCCACCCAAAGTGTATATCGAAGGCACCGAGCTGAATACTGTCGACCAGTTCAGGTACCTGGGAAGCATCATCATGACGGTACTATCGACAAGGAAATCGCAGCTCGCATCAACAAAGCCAGCCAAGCCCTGGGTCGCCTGCGCACTCCTGTGTTGAATAACAACAACGTCAAGCTCTCAACCAAGATCAAACTCTACAAGGCAGTAGTCTTCCCCAGCCTCCTATAGGCTGTGAGTCATGGACGCTGTACAGAAAGCACCTTAAGCAGCTTGAACGTTTCCACATGAGATCCCTGCGCTCACTCATGGGCAAGACAAGGTGACAAACCTGGAAGTCCTGGACAATGCTGGCTTAGTGAGTGTTGAAGCCTTGATCTTTAAGTCACAACTCCGCTGGACAGGTCATGTCATACGCATGGATGATTCTCGCATGCCACGTCAACTCGTGTATGGTGCACTCTCAAAAGGCCACAGGAAGCAAAGACGGCCAAAGAAACGCTCCAAAGACTGCATAAGAGACAGCCTCAAGTACTGCGTCTTCCCGGTAAAGGAACTTGAAGCACAAGCACAAGACAGATTTGGCTGGCGTGCCGCCACCAGAAAAGCCTGCACGCCATTTGAACAAAATCGGCGCGAACGGATCACCAGTGCCAGAGCTCGCAGAAAGACAGCGTCGACTCTCCCCACAGCTACGTTCCAGTGCCCCCATTGCCCTCGCAGGTGTGGCTCCAGGATTGGCTTGGTCAGCCACACCCGCACCCACAAATAGAAGTCATGCACAATGACGATATCATCGGTTTTCGATGGTCTACCCATTAGTGTGTATGTAAGTGTATGTGCATGCGTGCATGTGTGCGTGCGTATGTGCTCGCGCGCGCGCACGTGTAGTGTGTGTGTGGAAGGGAATGGAGGTCAAGGGATCATACAAGGTGGGATCATACAAACAACGCGCAATCTCTCGCGCAGCATTAATTAAAACTGATCTACTTCCGAACAATTCAAATCTAATCCAGTCAGTCAACAAACAAACCACTTCTGAATGAGTGAGTAACTAGGTCTGACCTGCAAAATCATTGTGTCAGCACGTATTCGCTCAACCAGTCAGCCGGTTACATGTCTCCTATTTCCAAAGTTAAACCAAACACGCAACGTGGACGTGGTTCGACCATGATAGTTCAAGGGTGGTGTCGGAATAGCTTGGCGCCTGAAGGCGCCAAAGCTATTTCGACACAACCCTTGAACTATCATGGTCGATCCGTCTCTGCAAAATTGCGATATGTGCCTCAGAGGATAATTATCAGCAAAACTTGATAATTTTGTCCTCCGGGCTTCATGGGTTAATATCAATATCAGTTTCATAACTACTTTGCAGTGAAAATCTCGGAGCACTAATTCTGACATTTTTTTTTCTTCTCGAAAATGCAAAATTGTCAGTTACGAGATTGCATTCGAACACAATCAGTACGCACACCTCTAACGAACAGTTACACCCCCATCATCCCCACTTTGTAAGTGTCACACAATCAGTACGCAAACCTCTAACAAACAATTACATCCCCATCATCCCCACTTTGTAAGTGTCACGTATCACTTGTCTCCAAATTTCTGGCTCTAATTTTAAAAGTTGTTCTCGAAATAGTGTGATCTACTATAGAAAATGGGCGCCATTTTGTTTGGTCGACCGCCACGTCTTTGTGCTCTCAGTGTTTAGTGCCTTTTCTTTGGATGTACTGTGTTTTTGTCTGCTGAAAGCTGCTGAGTATTGTATAAGAGTGTGCTGATGAGGATTGTATGCTTGTTTTTCGTCGGATGAGGATGCTGTTCGAGTGGTATCGTATTGAATAGTCTTTCGTTTGAATTTGTTTACGCCGCCATCTCTGCCTCTTCCGCAGCGTGGGTCCGCATTGATCCGCTGGCCTTTTCGCTGCCTTGTTCTATGTCAGTGCTGCGCGCTAGTGGGTAAAGTGTTTACTGTGCGAGGCTGTCTGCCTTTCGCGGCCACATCTGTTGCTTGATTGTTGTCCGTGTCCCTCGCTCCCCTACCACACTCACACACACACACACCGACCGGCGCACACACACACACCGCACACACACACACCTACTGTACATCAGTTTTCTCCCTTGCGTCTCTTCCCTACCGCACTGCTCACACACTTCGGCACACACACACTTACTCATACACCCTGCTGCACCCTCTTCCCGTCTTTCGCTTTCTTGTCCTCACAAATAATCATGCTCATCAGATACACACGCCAACAACTGCTATCTCTACGTCGCCATGCCACCCACTCCGCATCTGGTGCCGCCGACAGTGTTGCAGTCGCCTTACGCGGCATCCGATTGCGCAAGAGAGGCCGCAGGGGCGGAATTAGCAGAAGGCAGGACGCACAAACACACACACTACCACACACTTCTTCATCTCTTCCAATGCCCTTCCACCCCTTCCGCCTCCTCCCCCTTCCTTCCTTCTTCTCCCATTTCTTCTCCTCCCTCCCTCATTCACTGCTCCATGCCCTCCTCCGCTGCCCACTCCCCCACCCTCACCCCCCTTCCTCTCCTCACCCCCTCCTCCTTCGCCTGCTTTCTCCTCCTCCTCCCCTCCTCCCCCTTTTTCCTCCCCGTCACCATCCCCATCCCTCTTTCTCGTCTTTTTCTACTCCCCTTCCTCCCCCTCTCCCCTCTCCCCCTCCCCACCCCCCTCTCGCATCCTCTTTCTCACCCGGTTATCCTTCCCCGACTGTTCCTCCTCCCCACTCCACCCCTCACTCCTCTTTCCCCCCTCCATCCTCTCTCCCCCCTCCCTACCCTCCCTCTCCTCTGTCCTCTTCTTCGTCCGTTTCTTCTCCCTCTGCTGTCTCTTCCAACCTAAAACTGTGTCTATTTAATGCCCAGTCTGTCTGCAAAGATGGCAAAGCTGACGTGATTTCCGACTTCATTCTAGACAATGACCTAGATATTGTCGTGATCACGGAAACGTGGCTCCGCTCGGCTGGCGACGAACCCATCATCGCCAGCGTCACTCCGAGTGGCTACCGCCTGGCCTCCTTCCCGCGCGCTTTCAGAGGGGGTGGCATTGCCATCATCTACAGGGACTGTCTTTCCGCTCACCTCTCCTTCTCTCAGTCTCTACCTTTTGCTCATCCCTCCTTTGAATCTGTCGAGGCCGTAGCAACACTCCCTGGCCAGTCCCTCATCTTCTCATGTATCTATCGCCCCCCTCCAAGCTCTCAAAACAAACTCACAAACTCCATGTTCCTCACCGAGTTCGACCTCCTCCTCGAACACTACAGCACACGACCCGGAAAACACATCCTTCTAGGCGACTTTAACTTCCACTTTGACAAACCCGACCACCCTGACACAAAACGCCTCTGCACGTCACTTTTAAACCACAATCTTACACAACACATCACTAAACCCACCCACCGACTTGGCCACACCCTCGACTGGATCATCACCCGCACCTCCGATCAACTCTTTCTCGACTCTGACACCTCCTCTGTGCTTCCCTCTGACCACTTCGCTATTCTCGTCTCCCTCAATCTACCTCCCCCGAAAAAAACCAAGCTCGTTGTCTCTCGCCGCAAACTAAAATCTGTCAACCGCGAGAGCTTCTTCGACGAAGCTGTCGACCTTCTCTCGGACCCCACCCCCTCTCCCGATCTGGCATCCCATTTCGATTCCTCCCTTCGAAAACTTCTAGACACCCATGCCCCTGTCACCACCTGCTCCATACCCAACCGACTCCCCTCCCCCTGGCTCACTAATGACATAGCTGAGGCCAAGCGCGAGCGCCGACAAGCGGAACGCCTCTGGCGCTCATCTGACCTCACCGTTCACAGACAGATCTTCCAAACAACCAGACCCAAAGTCTGCAAAATGATCTCCGAATCTAAACGCAAACACCTTCAAAACCAAATCCTGGAATCCACCTCTTCCAAAACCCTCTACGCCACCATGAACACACTCCTAGGCACTTCTAAAGACTCTCCTCTCCCCAACACACACAGCAAAGAAGAACTCCCGTCTGCTTTCTCTACCTATTTTTCGGACAAAATCCAAAATCTGCGCGACACACTCGACACCCTGCCTCCTCCGCCTTGCCCTCCCGACCCCACCTTTTCCGGCACTCCCCTCTCGTCCTTCCGCACCGTCTCTCAGGATGAAGTCCACAAGACCATAAAGTCCATGCCCTTCAAAACCTGCGAACTTGACCCCCTCCCAGCTTCTCTCTACCGTGACGGCCTTCCAAAACTTCTACCCTTCATTACCGACATCATCAACGCATCTCTAGAAAACGGCTCCGTCCCCGATATCTTCAAGTCCGCCATCGTCCGTCCTCTCCTCAAAAAACACAACCTCGACCCAAACGAACTCAAGAACTATCGCCCAGTCTCCAATCTCTCTTTCCTGTCCAAGCTTCTTGAGAAGGTTGTTCTCAACCAGCTCAACCTCCATCTCACCGACAACAACCTCCTCAGTCCATTCCAGTCTGCCTATCGCAAACATCACAGCACTGAAACAGCCCTTCTACATATCTTAAACGAGCTGCTTCTCTCCACTGACTCTGGCAACATCTCCCTTCTTACACTACTCGATCTCTCTGCCGCCTTTGACACTATAGACCACTCTATCCTCCTCCACCGACTCCACCACTCCTTCGGCATCACTGACTCTGCTCACTCCTGGTTTCTCTCCTACCTCTCTGACAGACAGCAGTCCGTCACCATCAACGGCGTCTCTTCCAACCCGGTAACGCTCACATGCGGAGTTCCACAGGGGTCCGTCCTGGGCCCGGTCCTTTTCACACTCTACACCTCTCCTCTGTCCAACATCATCCAGTCTCACCGCATACACCACCACCTCTACGCTGACGACTCACAACTGCAAGACAAAGACAAACTCGACAACACTCAGTCACTACTGACTCGCACGGCTGACTGCTACAAAGACGTGAAAAACTGGATGACAGCAAACAAGCTGAAACTGAACGATGACAAAACGGAAGCCATGCTGGTAGGCACTCGCCAAAAACTCTCCCAGCTCCCTCCCTCTCTCCACCTTCAACTCGATAGCACCCCCATCTCCCTCTCTGACTCGGCCAAGAACCTCGGCGTCATCCTCGATTCCTCTCTGTCCATGACCAACTTCGTCTCCGCCACGACCCAGGCATGCTATTTCCACCTTCGCCGCATCAGTCAGATCAGAAAATACCTCACTACCGAAGCTGCCACCAAACTTGCTGTCTCTCTCATCTTATCTCGCATCGACTATTGCAACTCTCTCCTTTCCGGTCTCCCTCAATCCACCATCTTCACTCTCCAACGCGTCCAGAACAATGCTGCCCGCCTCGTCCTCAGAAAGAAAAAATCCGACCACATCACACCCCTGCTCAAACTCCTTCACTGGCTCCCCATCCCCCAACGCATCCAATACAAAGTTCTGTCTCTCTGCTACAAATCCCTGAACAACTGCGCTCCTGCCTATCTCTCCAACTTACTTCACCCCTACACACCTTCCCGCTCCCTCCGCTCTGCCTCCGACCCTCTCCGCCTCCACATCCCTCGCACCAAACTTAACACTTTCGGTCCCCGCTCCTTCTCCGTCTACGGTCCATCCATCTGGAACACTCTCCCACTCTCTCTCCGTCAGAAACACTCTCTCTCCTCCTTCCAGTCCGCCCTCAAAACTCACCTCTTTCAACAGTTTTAGCACTATATCACCGCACTCCCCACCCCAAGCTGACCGTCGTAATGTATTTCACTGTTTGTGGTACGTGAGTCATTGTCTAAAGCGTGCGCATGCGTGCGCGAGTTGTGAGTGTGCGCTTAGAGTTATAATTATTATAAGATAAGCGCATTATAAATACCGTAATTATTTTTTATTATTAGATATGAAGGGAATTGGTTGGTTCAGTGGTGGAGCGTTGGCCACTCGTCCGAGAGGTCGCAGGTTCGAATCAAGCTCTGGTGAAAAATTTATTCAGACCCTATTAGATGCCCCGTATTTGAAATCACCTTCGCGGTGGATTAAAGACGTTAAGCCCTAAACATTTAACGTTTCAATGTAGGAATGACACTACAGGGGCGGATCAGTTACCTCGAGGGGGTGGGGGGGGGGGGTTCCAACCTTTTGCTTGGGACTTTCAACCTGACATACAAGGCCTTCCCGACGCTAGACCTTGCTTCCAGGGGCCGAAAAAAATCGAAAAGCAGGGTGGGTGGGGGGGGGGGGGGTAGAGAGAGAGAAGGCACGTGCATGTTAAGACTCTCACCATTTGCTAAAATATCAAACAATGGGGGGAGGAGGGTTTCCAAACACTCCCAAAAGGGACTTTGTTATAGCATTTTTTTTATTGGGTCTTGGGAGGGGGGGAGGGGGTCCGGAACCCATGGAAACCCCACATCCACCCCACCCCCGATTCGCCCCTGCACTATTTCCAGGGAGTGCGTGTCGCCAGGGTGTCTGGCCATACTTCCACGACCATGTTTTCCCGCCAGTTAGTTCACTGTTTATCATCACAATCACATCCCCAACACCTATTCAATATTAATGACTAACATCATCAGGCTTCAAATTTCTACTTCTAAATTTAAAATCGTTCTCGAAATAATGTGCTCTAAATATTAGCTACACTAAATATACTCAGAGGCAATAAAAACGCGAAAAGTGTCGATAAATGTACCCGCAAACAAAGAGCCACCTTGACAACAAAACAACAAAATTTTATTTATTGTTTATTTCAGATGTTAAGCCTACTGTCTGAGCTACCTTCACAAATAAATTGGAAAAATTATTGCCCGTGGCAACCTTAGAGGACACAGGGTTTCATTAGTGGTGAAAATAAGCAAAACTGGACGCACTCTGACAAGCACGTTTCTTGTGAGATATTGTAACACACGTGTTGTGTGGACTGCTTATGGTATTATCAACTGCATCAAAAATATTTTGACTCCCCAAATTCCCTATAGAACCAGAACTTCCGGTGCACATTTGTCTAATATCACCAACATGTGAAAAGACGTTAAATAAATTCCTGATTCCTTCCGGTGCACATCATTATTTTTTAATAAATCTTTATTTTTATTTAAAGTGAATTATTACTTTCAAAAAATTTTTATGCTCCATTGATTGACACAGAGATAAAGAACACATACATATCCCATTTGATCAGGTGAATATGGCAGCTACCCTAAAAATATACAACTCTTTTTATTTTCACGTTAGTAGGTAATGTTGATTATTTAGGTGCCTTTGACAAACACAGAGCAGGTCAAGACTAAACAGGCCGGATTTTCATTCACACCGACCCTAGTGACACAGCAAGCTGGTTGGCTTTCAGCTGTGTCCTCTGCAGATGCTCCCCATTTCACTTTCAATATCCCGTAATGGTAGGGTCATTGATAACGTTATAAATCATCGATGTGATATTTTTAAGACTAAACATCCCATTTACGCGCGACATAACACACTCTTCATAACACTGATTTTCTGATAAATGACGTGAAAATAACCCGGGTTAAAGCATATTTGCAAAGAAGAGCGCCATGGTGAAAATTTCGCGTTTTTATCGTCTCATGGTTTAGGTGTGATAATATTTTCATTCCAAAGAAAAAGCGTGTCCCGCGGGTGTCGCGCCATACATTTACTATCAACGTCACTCTTTCCCGCCAGTTTGTTAATTGTTCATCATCACCATTCTGTCCGGAAGAAGCTAGCGGAACACTTGCCCTCATCGACACTCAACTGCAACTGAGATGCATAGATCCTCATGAGCCCTCGCGAATGCGGGGGCTCATGAGGATCTATGCATCTTGCTGGAAATTCAAAATAATTTGTGTTCTCAAGAGAAGGAGCTCATTGTACGATAGGTCGACACAATTTGCACATCCAGGAATCGGAAGCCGACCAGTATTGCACAATTGCAACTGCTGCAACAATTGCAGGGCAGGGTACTTCTGTCCAGCGTGTTTCCCACCCTCCACAGTCGCAGATAGAAAATCAAGTATTTCCCCGGAGGACCACGCATGTAAATTTATGCTGGAATCTGAGTATGGCTGTATGGTTCGTTGTACATTGCTTAACCCGTTACATCCTGAGGCTGATTTTCGCTTAATTTGCTTATTGTCTTATGAAGGCTGCATTGCAGATTAGGAGGCAGATACACCATTTTAGTTCAAGGGTGGTGCCAGAACAGCTTGGCGCCTGACGCGCCAAGCTATTCTGGCACCACCCTTGAACTATCAAAGTCAAACTTATTTCAAACCAATAGTGTATCAATATGAAAAGGGTTCACATCCCGACAGCAAAAAAAGATTTTCTCAGAACGTGCAAACGCTGCTTGTGAACAAAAATTCTATGTCGGCCGGTCTAAAAGCAACATAATCCTTAGACGTGCTAGGGACGATGCACCTCCATGATAATTTATCGTCCCTAGTTTACAACAAAAGAAACAAGATAAAATCATTATAATTACAAAATTATAATTACAAAATATGCACAGGTAAATGATATATTAACAACAAGATGGGATGAACCATAACCCACAAAGTCCCTTCTATATGAGAACTGACTTCGTGGTCAAGGGTCTCTAACTTTCGTCTTTGACTTGGTTTCTGATGTTGAAATATCTCGTTTTGAAAAAGCCTTTCAGATGTGCCAATGCGTCATAGTGAACTCGCGCAGTGCATACGCGTCATTGGTTTGTCAAACGTCATTTGTCATGACGTATTTATTGTTTTTACGTAATTTTATATTTGACGTGATATGAGATTCACTTTCGATTCAAGACTTGGGAAAGTGGTGACAAAACTAAAATTTCACAGTACAATTTCAGTCTTATTGCAATAATTTGTGTGAAATCAGGTTGACTTTACCTAGTACATGCTATTTTAAGTACACCTGCATGCTCTTCTGAAAGCGCGTCGATGTGTGTGTATGCGTGTGCGTGCGTGCATGCGCGCGCTCAAACATCCTCAAGAGGCATAGATAGTCATGCGCCCTCCGGGCACATGAGGATCTATGCCTCTTGGGAGAATCACGCGTATGTGTGTGTGTGTGTGAGAGAGAGAGAGAGAGAGAGAGAGAGAGAGAGAGAGAGAGAGAGAGAGAGAGAGAGAGAGAGAGAGAGAGCGAGCGAGCGAGAGAGAGAGAGAGAGAGAGAGAGAGAGAGAGAGAGAGAGAGAGAGAGAGAGAGAGAGAGAGAGAGAGAAATGAAATGAAATGAAATGAAACTTTATTTTCCAAGGATACTCATACTCATCTAAGACAGTGTCATAGAATCAGCAGCATCAATAGCGTATAGAGACACCGACAAGACAATAGATGATCAGTTAGCAAATGTAAGGAGAAAGAGAAAAATATTTGACGTTTACGTGTTATCAGCAGTATTATTCTTATATGGCAAACTGTGAAGTCACGCTGATTGGAAGTGAGTGTGCAATGCACGTTTAAAATGGGTTTTATCGGAAAATGATTTAGTGAGAGAGAAGAGAGAGAGAGAGAGAGAGAGAGAGAGAGAGAGAGAGAGAGAGAGAGAGAGAGAGAGAGAGAGAGAGAATGAATGAATGAGAGAATGAATGAATGATACTTTATTTCTCAAGGATGGAAACAATAGGCGCACAGGCCTCTTTTCGTGTTTGTCCTTGCTAAACTACAACATTAAAACAACATTTAACAATATGTTAACAGCACAAACAAGCGGCTACACCCACAGGTCACTTGTGTTACATTCCGATATAAGTTCACAAGTCGCTGAAAGTTACGCGCGCGCGCGCGCACACACACACACACACACACACACACACACACACACACACACACACACACACACACACACACACACACAAACACACACACACATCAATTGACAGGGTCGGAGGGGGGGGGGGGAGGGGCAATATAAAGTGAGTGTTTATAGACAGCGACTGCGCGCTTATGATACAGCTACTCTTGTGTAGGAATATAGTGAACAGGCAAAACACAAAGGAGAAGAGAGATAATTATTAAAACTAACAAGTGCAAAACGGAGGACCACAACAATGCTTTAAAAAACGGAAATCATTGACATGGCTCTTTTGGACACATTATCTATGTTTCTCTTGCTCTGAGATGTATTTAAAAGCTTTCGACCTAAACAATGGAAGATGTCTCGTTTGCTGTATCTGTGGGGGAAGTGAGTTCCATAAATAGGCACCCGCGTACGAAAGGCTGGATTTAAACAATTCAATTCGGGGCCGTCAGTTCAATTACGAGACTGTTCCTCGAAGTGCTGTAGATCCTTTCGCTCTCAGTGAAAAGCTTAATCAGGTAGAGGGGGGCTTTCCCGTTCAGTACGCACTTATTTAACGTAAGGTGTTGATGTAAAGGAAGGAGCCCTGTTGCCTGAAGCTTTCCTCTAAAGTTAGAGAGGGGATTGGGAGGATCAGTTTAACTGCGCGCTTGTATAGAGAATTAATCCTCTTAAGGTTAGCCTCACTACAGCCGTCCCAAATAGTAGATGAGTATGTTGTTTTCTTCATTAAGTTAATCTGTCCCACTAGCACAAAATGTGATCGGGGACTAGCCATGATAACTCTATTTATCTACAAAGCGTTGGATAAAGGCCAAGTGAATAAAAGTTGAAATTAAGAATATCGACTTATATACATCAACTCTGTTTGGTCTCTCACCCAAAAGAGAAACAACGGTCATTATACATTAATTTATTATGAGAAATTCTGTTAAAATTAGGTTAAAATTTCAGGACCATCCATTAAGAATTCTAATTATTAAAATGACAAAGAAAAACTATATACATTACAAACAGTTGTGACGGTCAGAATAAAGTTCAAGACAGACGCGGATCAGGGCCAGCAATGCTCACCGCTATATTAACTTAAACTGTATTTACTAATTAAATTAGCTCAGAAAAGATAGGAAGTTTTAATATATCTGTAATTTGAGTAATAATGTCAACATTAGCATTTTCGAGTATTGAATGAAGAGACGAGGCTACCGGATAAGCAGTTCTAAGATTAGCACACTCTGCGGCGAAAGCCACACACTCCAAGACCGCATGGTCTGGGGTGAAGCCCTCTCCGCAGAGACAGGACGGGCGAGCCAGTCTGGCACGCCAGCCTCCAGTGCATATCCTATTAATTGCCCCGTCTACAAAGGGCAGTTTATAAATAAGATGGTTATTCGTAATTCTGTAGGCAAGGATGCTCGGAAACTCTCTAGCCAGCATTAAGTTATTATCATTATTAATCTCGGTTATTACTTTATTAATTTTGTTTTTAACGTCTTGAAAAGAGTGAGTGAGCCGCACAGGCCGGGCGCCCGGCGCACCGGACGCACCGGCCCGAGCGGCCCGATCAGCAGCCTCGTTACCTAGGATTCCGACATGGGAAGGGACCCACTGGAGAGCGACACTGATCCCCCTAAGACTGAGTTGGTTAATAAGTAAATTTATTTCGAGTACAACGCTTGAGTTTGCTGAGCGATGTCTCTGAGCATGAATTCTTTCAGCCCAGGGCCATCATCAGTTTGTCGAACCTCTCCGAATCTAAGAGTTCTTCGGGGAGGTGAATTCTGTTCCTCCATCCCCTCCATCAACGATGTGGGGGGAGGTGGTAAAGGAGGAGATTTATCATTCTCTTCTATAACTACTGTTTTAACTTGTGAAGTATTTTTAGTCAGAATATCTCTGTATGACATTTTCTGATTACTTTTTGGTTGTGAAGCAGGTTTTTTGTGAACGGGCTGCAAACGAGTAACAGGAAATCTGGTCCACGCTGTGGCATCCAGACCTACCGGTAATGAAGCTTTATTTACAACCTCATCCTTCTTTTTAGTAGTTTTGATCTGGGCCCTCCTCACGGCCTCCTTGTATGGAATATAATTTTCATTCCTAATTTTGTTGGCTTCTCTATGGAGAATTATTTGGGGACATTTCTGGTAAGCCGCACTATGTGCGCCACCACAATTAACACATTTAGGTGCTGTGGTATCAAGACATGCGTCCCGGACATGGTCACTGCCGCCACATCTGACACACACAGCCTGCTTTGCCCTACACGCTCGAGTCGTATGTCCCAACCTGCAACATTTGGAACAGCGCAGTACAGGAGGGGCATACGGCTCGATCGGGAGGTGATGAACTCCTATTTTAATTCTAGGAGGAAGCTTTGTCAGTTCATAGAAGTCAATCTTTATCGCTCTCGAGGGGGCTCCCTCCCTATTAGTGAGCCTAGTCACTTCTGTCCGGTATCCCTGTTTGACAAGTAAATCTTTTATATATTTAGTATCCTCAGCAAGGGGGATCCCGTGGGCCACCCCCACAACCGAGGTTCTTCTTTGCAGCTAACAGTTTTTGAGATTTGGAGTTAGGACAAGAGACTATCCAAACATCCCTGCCCAACTGTCTTAGGGTGATCTCGGATGGGGCGACCCCGGCACCTTCACAAAGGTGGGGCTGGAGCGTGCCATGATAATAATAATAATAATAATAATAATAATAATAATAATAATAATAATAATAATACCGTTATTATATAGGCGCTTTTTCTCAATTTTGGGGAAATCGACTCAAAGCGCCGCGCCTGAAACCCAACACACACACTCACGAAACAGACACGGATTTACGCCATTTAAGACAAACACAGTACAAGACAAACGAAGGGCCAGTCAGCTACTGAAGTTACAGAGATTTTTGATCGCTTGTATTTTAAATTTGTAAAGTGGCCTGAGACCGGTACCAAAGTGTGGGGGGTGGGGGGGGGGATGGTCTCGGAGCCTGGAAGATCCAGTCCCCAGATCATGAAACCTAACTGGATAGGTGCACCACACCTCAGCAGCGGCACCAGATCCAACACCCTCCGAGTCCACATTATTCTGTTTAGAACGCAGCTTGTTTATTTTCTTATTAACAACTTTCCTAAAGGGGGTTCTAAGTGAGGGGTTTCCGCCCTCACTCCCCGGCACCGGCAGTAGATAAACCACCGTCAGCAGCAGGAGGCGGGTCACCCTCAACATTACCAGTTTTAAGTGTGGAATTCACCGCCAAACTCTCACCATCTTTGACAACTTCATCGACAATGAGAGGAGGCGGGAATCCATCCATACTGAACTCAGGAGAATTTTGATGGACAAGGGGGGACAATCGGCACCGTGTAGAATCATCCACAACAGTGTCGACAAGTCCCCCCCCCCCCCCCCCTCCGATATCCAAAGAAGTTTGTGGGTGGGAAATGCTAGCCCTAAGCTCTCCCGGGACTGTGTCAGAGACACGTGCTATGTCCGGGGAGTGGGGAGGGGAAGAAGATACCATAAGCTCTCCCCCGACTGAGCCTCCTGATGAGGCCCCGCCAGGGGATAACACAGGCAGACTAACTCCACCTTCTAAGCTAGCAGCTGATGTCTGTGCATGCGGGTTAGAGACATCGCTGGCCCTAGCCCTAGTCCGTCTACGTTTAGTCTTGCTACTTTTTTTTCTTTTTCCCCCAGAGGGGGTACTCTGACCGTCATCAAAGACCGACGAGGAGCCAGATCCATCGTCGGTCTCAGTAGAGGAAGACATTGACCCGAACAAGAAGTCCTCATAAGTGTACCTCAGTCGGGCCAGTTTCCGTTAAAAACTCCAAGAGTCAATTTAAGAATCACGTTAATAAAAATCGCAATAAATTTTTTTTTTAAATTACACCAAGTTTCTTGACCTTAGAGACTACCACAGCCACCTAAGTCAGTCCTCAAACAAGGCGGTCCTAAAAAGGACTTAGCAGTGTAGTGTGTCAGCTGTCTAGTGCGTGAAGAGGCAGCGACGAATGTTGACCGGCGTGGCGAAGTCAGAAGAAGCAACGTAGCGTAGCGCAGCCCAAGGCAAAGAGGTGGCGGCAGCAAGACGCGTGTCTGAAGCGGCTGTGAGTGGAGATGAAAGATGAGTAGTCAATGTGAGGTTATATGTAGGAGTTGAAAAATAGCTTACGTGTCTTAGTATCAATGATAGATTTTAATCTTGATATTAAAAATAGCTTCTTTGATAATGTTTTCCCTAGTTGTGTTAGATGGGGCAACCAGCACAGTTGTTCGTCAACAATTACCCCGAGGAGACGACATTCCTTGACTTGCTCAATGGGAAATGAATCAAAAGAGAGGCTAAGTGAATGGGGGCGGAGCTGACGCTTTTGGCGCCTTGTGATTAGCATGCTTTTTGTTTTAGATGGATTAACAAGCATTTGATTATTTTTGCACCACAGTGAGACCTCCTGAAGACTAAGCTGAAGATTGCTTGATATTTCAGGTACAGTTTTCCCGCCCGAGTGAAGTGTTGAATCATCGGCAAACATGTATTTGGATTGAATATATGAAGTGGAAGATCATTTATAAACAAACAGAAGAGTAATGGTTCTAGTATGGATCCCTGGGGCACGCCATACTCAACACGCTTTTCAGAAGAAAGGTATCATTGGTGTACACAGTTTGAATTCTCCCTATGATATATGAACGAAATAATGAGAGAGAGAGAGAGAGAGAGAGAGAGAGAGAGAGAGAGAGAGAGAGAGAGAGAGAGAGAGAGAGAGAGAGAGAGAGAGAGAGAGAGAGAGAGTTAGTTATTTGGGTTTAACGCCGAGCAGACAACTAAGGCCATCTCACGGCGGGAGAGAGAGAGAGAGAGAGAGAGAGAGATGATGATGACGAAACGTTTTTATTCAGGACGTTTTAGGCATGAGAATGCCTCTCTTACAAACTGTCCTACTACACTACACAGATAATATACATCGAGCAACATAATAAAATATTAAAGAACAAATAAACAGGAAAAAAAAGAGAAGATAATATCAAGATATCAAGAACATTTAAATGTACGAAAAGCATAAAAGAAGAAAAAAACAAACAAAACAAAAAAAACAACAACATAATAACATCGACATAAGCTGAAGGTCATCTTATAATTAGAACATGTCTCTGTAAGTACAACATTAATAGAAGAAAATTAAATCGTGGTATTAATTTAGAAGTGATTGATTGTACATTGCTTAACGTCCCGACAGCAACAAGGCTTTCTCAGGACGTGCCTGCACTGCTTGTGAAAAAAAAAAAATAAACAGAATATTGAATGTCTGTCGCCAGCCGGTCCAATACGTTAAATAAACCTACGCCATGGGGCCTAAATAAAGCTAAGACTATTTAGCAACACACATCCAATATCAAGAGCTACAGGAAGTGCAGACAGTTGGGAGAGTTTTAAAAAGACAAATACAGGTGAATGGCCCAAGGGTAGACAGAAACACATGCCCCAGAAATAGAGGGAAAAACCCACCCTGTGGGGCTGACCAGGGTGACCCTGGGAACGAAAAGTAGTTAACCCCACCCAAGTCCCCCAGGGCAGACCCGGGTGGGGGTTGATTTAGAAGTAAAAAAAAACACACAAAAAACAAAAAACAAAAACAAACAAACAAACAAACATACAGGCGATCCTTAAATATACTAAATTTAGAAATAGACTTAAGATGCTGGGGTAAATTATTCCATGCTTTTGCACCTGAAAAGGCCAGGCTAGTTTTATATATATCTAATTTTGTTCTTCGTAGGTGGAGCGACCTGTTTCTCGTGTTTTGTCTATACATATCTGAAAACAAAGTTCGCAACCGGCGCTCAGGGAAGAGAGAGAGGAGCGCCGGGCGACGGCACTGACCGTGGAATTGGCACTGTATACGAAATTCGCTTTCGCTCGCGTACGCTCGTTGCGTGGACTCGGACAGCCACACTCGCTCGCCTTTCACTATTGACTTATGTTTTGCAGTTTTCAAGTCCGCACCTGCACGCGCTGTGGGGACTTCCAATGGCCGAGTGACGAACATGCCGTGTGCTTACCCTGTTCCGGCTGTGCCTCCACTCACCCGTGCGTTGTCTGCGCCCCATGGCTGGAAGTGCACTGGTCTCAGCTTTGTGGCTTCTATCGCCGCGAACGAGATTAGGCACCGGCTACGTCCCCCCCCCCCTCCCCCCACCCGGAACCTCCGCGGATGCGACAAGGCGTGTTCCCCCGGATGTGGAGACTCGGACTGCACTGGCTACGCCAGGCGTTACCGATCCTATGACATCGGCCGGATTGTGCGCCCGCTCGCTAAGTAATGAGAGTATCCACTATGAGCCGGGCCCTCAGCGTGCATGCACGACCCGCCTCCCCGCCGGAGCTAGCTTGGGTCTCGACGCGGCTTCTGGAGTACGGCCCTCCAAACCCTCGGGACAAGTCCAGCACAGACATACGGCGTCCCGCCCCAAGGTCAGTGCCAAGTACCCTCGGCCGGACGAAACTGCTGGACCAGTGTGCGCCCGCTCGTCAGATAAAAAAAGAACGAACGAGCCTGGCCCACAGCGAGCTCGCTCGCCCCGCCTACCCTCCCGATCGAACCGGATACATGGTTAGAGAAGTTCCGCGCGGACACCCGTGCCCCGAGCGCGTTCGTGCTCACGGGACATGCCCCCACGCCCGCGGACTGCTGCCCACTACCTGGACGCCCGCCGACACGCGAGGCTTTCCTCCAGGACTGACGCTGCCCCCGTCGTTCGCCCAACTACGGCGCATCACTCGAAGCCTAGACCGTTGCCTCGCTCGCCGCGGCGCGCCTCGCCCCGCCGGCCTAGACGTTCGTTCTCCCCGACTCGACACCAGCCCCGGCACTACTCTCGCTCCAGGCTACCGCGTCTCCCCAACCCCCCCCCCCCCCCCCCACCCGATGCAGTCGCTCTCCGCGTGACCACCGGTCCTCGCGTCGCAATACAGTCTCTTCGCAGAGAACTTCGCGGGACTCCGCCTCGGTTCACTCTTCGCGGCGCCGCTCACAGGTGAGAAGGTCCCCCCCCCCTGCCCCCCCCCCCCCGCCCCCAGCGCGACTGCCACACGACGGGACGCCGCTCACCGACGTAGGGAAGAGTTGCTCCCCCGCGCGCCCTGACGATGATGACGCTCTCAGCTTGACCCGGTGGATTCTGTTTCGGCACTCCTCCGTGATGACAGCTCCACAGCTTCCAGGCGCTCGCGCTCTCCGGATGACTCGGTGTCGCAGCCGGCTCCCCTGGGCCATAGGGTGGAGACTCTCCGGTCCCTGGACGAGGCGGCGCGTCTCATCGCTGCGTGTCTTCCCCCGGAGGACTGCCCGCCTCCACCCCCCCACCCCCCTTCTCTCTTTCTCTCAAGAGGAAAGCGTCGGCCTTCGTGGATGCCGCTCGGCGGACCATGCGATTCAAGTCTCTTCCCCAGCCTCCTGGAATCCGGGACTTGCGCGACGCGTTCTCCGCTCATCTGCTGCAGGGTTCCTTAGGCGACTCGGGATTCTTCTCCGACTCCAGGTGGCCGGTGGACTTGGACATAGCCTTCCGCCAGCAATGGTACGCCGGTCACTCGCAAGCCTTCGCCTGCCCCCTCCCGGCGGTGGATACCCCGGCGCAGTCACTGGCGGGTAGCCCGGCCTCGGCTGCGTCATCTCCCCCCCCCCCCCCCCACCGCCCCCTCCGGCGTGGACAGGACTGCTACCCTCATACGTAATGCCCTCGCCTCGGCGGGATTCCTGGGCCTGGTTACGCAAGCTATTGATTGACGCGTCGAGGATGCTTGGCACCCTTCGCTCTCACCGCTGTTGGGGGACATCTTGGCTCTGGCGGTCTCCGCCAACCGAGCGGCGTACCACACCTCCGTCAACGCCATGGCCGCTGTCGCTAATTGTGACCTGATGCGTCGGGATGCCTTACTGTGCTCCTGCGACCTCCCGACCGACTTGAAGAAGCAGCTCCGGCAGGCACCGCTCGGCGGATCGCTCCTCTTCGGCACTACTTGGCAGGCGTTGAAGGACGCGAACAAGGACCTCTGGCCCAGCCGCTCCGCTCCCGCCCGCTTTCAGGCAGCCCGCAAGGCCGTGGGTCGCGCCCTGCGGACCGTCAGACCCTCCGCTCGCCCGCTCACCATTCGCGGCCGTCTGCCCCCCCCCCCCCCCCTCCCAGAGCCCCGGCCTTTGGCCGCTCCCGCCCTCTCCCCGGCCCCGCCCCCGCCTGGCCCAGGCCCGCCCTTCGCTCCGGGCGGGGCAGAGCCCATTGACTACCTTCCTCCTCGGCCCCCGCCGACCGCTTCCGGGTCTCCTGTCGGCGGGAGGCTTGCTCTCCGCAGCGATGTGTGGCGGGCGCTGCTGCCGGACGAGTTGTTTTCTCCATTTTTCTGTCCCTCTGCACCAAGGTGATCAGGGACTAGCGCTTTTGACTTTAGCTGACGAGCACGACATAAAATATTTAATTCTATAATTTATTTATTAATTTTTATAAAATGATTTATAGTGCGCTTGCTCACCAGCAGCGGTCCTTACATATCTTATATATAAAAAGGTATAATTTACTTTCCATATTTACAATCCAGATTAAAATTTAGGACCACTTAAGTACAAGGATTAAAAATTTAGGAAGTTTGAGTATTCTCAATAAAAAATTAAAAATTCGTCTGAGGCTTTCGCTTCCCCTGTTCCATGTGTACCCTCCCTTGTCGTTTTCAGACACCTTTTTCCTTTGGCCGGTATCCTGGTCAGACCTGCTGCTTCACTGTTTGTGGATCAGCTGTGTGAATCACACACTGTGTCTGCTGATCTCTACAGCCTACAGCCAGGTCGTTTAGACCATATTGGACCAGCGATTTACTATTTAAAAAGTCCAAATTAAAATTTCAGGATCACCTATATAAAAGAATGTTTAAAAGTAGTTCTGATTTCCATTATATTTTTCATAAACTAGTTAAGAATAAATTTTAAAAGATTCAATAAGGGCCAATATGTACAATCCTTATAACAGATTACGGCACAGCGAGTGTGGGCCAGCAGTCAGGCCAATCGAAGCCATTACAAATAAAGCGCAGGAACAGCAACAAATCCGGGGGTCATCCAATATTTAAATCAGATGCTGCAACTGTGTCGAATTAATTGACGTATTAATACTATGTATAATGTTTACATCAGCTGTTTCTAGGAGTAAATCCATATGTTTTACCTCCGGGCGGGAGGCCCTGATATCCTTAGTCTCGTTGGAGAGGACATCACACTCCAGTAGAGCATGACTGGGTGTGAAGTCCTCCCCACAAATACAAATGGGATGAGCCCATTTAACCTTCCAACTATCAGTACAAAGCCTGTGTATAATTGGGTCTACAATCGGTAGAGTTCTAATGAAACCATCTTTCTTTAATCGATAGGCCAGGACGCGTGGATACTGGCAGCTTAGAATTATTTTTTCCTTTTGATAGTTTTCAATAATTTGTTTCTTGACTTTAATTTGATTTTCTTTTGCAGCGATCGAAAGTGCCAAGAACGTTTGCGGCACCCATGCGAGCTGCTTTGTCTGCTATCTCATTCCCAAGGATTCCCACATGAGACGGAATCCACTGCAAGGTGATATCTATTCCTCTTCTTATGAGCTGGTGTATAATATTATTTATTTCTAAGACTATGTCTGGACGATTAGCTTTGTTTTTTAACTTTAAACTTTGAAGTGCCGCCTGAGAATCAGTGCAAATCAGGAACTGATACAGCTGCAACGGCAGGGCTAGGAGATGGTAAAGCGCCATAGTAATGGCTACTAGCTCCGCCGTGCAGATGGAGCAGTCCCTGCCCAATCTAAATTGATTCGTTTTTTCCAAAGCTGGTATAAAAAATTAAAAAAACCACATCCGACGTCTCCATTGGAATCAATGGAGCCGTCGGTGTAGGCTATTAAAGCGTTCGGATAGGTAGCATCTAGATATTCCAAGGTCAGTGCTTTTGCAGATGAGGATCTAATTTATTGTTTACATTTGGAATATGAGTGTTAATAGAGGGTGTCAGGAGAGTCCATGGTGATTGAGTCGAAGGAGAAATAGGTTTTGTCTCATGAGGAACCACCTTGGCCTGGTCGCACAAGTCTCGTATAATAGAAGTGAGGGTCGGTGCCTCCCGAAGGGGAGCGGATTGAGTTTTGGTAGCTTTAATAATATTTGCTTTCAATTTTTTATGATATGTTTCTTGCGCATTATTAGATGTAATAAAAATGCGTGTAATATATGCAGCGCAGAGTTTTAATCTATGATAGTGCAAAGGTAATATATTAGTTTGAGCATAGATGGCCTGATTGGAGGCGTGAGCTGGCACACCGAGTATATGTTTTAAAGATCTCATCTTTGCCGTCTCGAGGGCCTTCAATGTTTTTTATTTGTTCTTTTTTTTCTTTTTTTTTGGGGGGGGCAGTGATAAAACATTCAGCCCCATATGTTAAATTAGATCGTACTAATATTTGATGTAAGTGTAGTAGATTTTTGGTATTTTTTCCCCAGGTCTCGTGTTTGACAATCTTAATAAGATTAGTTGCTTTATTAGCTTTACTTATCAAGCTGTTAATATGGGGGGGTCCAGTTAAGAGTGGAGGTGAAGACGACTCCCAGAAATTTTACCTGTGTAGTAGGTGTAAGAGGGTACTTAACTCCATGATTTGTTACTGTAAACTGGAAGTCAGACTTCGTCCTGGTGGGACTAAAAAATATGAGTTGCGTTTTCTCTGGAGCTACTTCGAATCCATTTAGAGTCAAGTAGTTTTGTACAGAGTCAATTGCTTGTTGAAATAACTTTGCACTGTTATTTTGAATATCCTTTATCTGCTTTGTAACTGTTTTGGTTTTAACAGGTTGCCATATGGCTATATCATCTGCATATTGTGATATATGTAGCGGAGAAGCAATAATTTTCTTCACGTTTATTTTCAGATGGTGAGGAAGGTCTGCCATCATGATGTTAAAAAGAAGGGGAGCAAGGCAGGTACCTTGGGGGACCCCACAGTCGATCGTGTGGGTTCTAGAATAGGACTGTTTCATTTTAACCTGTTGTGTTTGTTTTAGGAAATTTTGGATATAAACGTATATATTGCCTGAGAGGCCAATATTCTTGATTTTCTGAAGGAGTTTACGGTGCCAGACAACATCAAATGCACGTCGAACATAAAAAAAGCAGGCTATCGTGTTACGTTTTTTTTCTAAAGGATTGTCTTATAGAGGCAGAGAGAGAATAGAGCTGGCCGGCACATGATCGATTTTTTCGAAAGCCGGCCTGCTCAATTGGAATAGTCTGCTCCCTATCCAAAAAATAATCTAGACGATTTTTTAGTAATTTTTCCATAATTTTACTAAGATGTGAAGTTAAAGTTATTGGTCGGTATGAGTTTGGTGAGATACGAGCTTTCTTTGGCTTGGGTATAGGTATAACGATTCCATGTTGCCAAACTTGAGGGAGCACCCCTTCATTATAGCATTTATTCATCAATTGTAAGATGAGTTCCTTTCCCACCAGGGGGAGCTTTTTAATCATAATATATGTTATTTCATCGGCGTCTGGAGTAGTTTTCGTTATCATAATTTGGATAAGTACAGTTTCTAACTCATTAAGAGTGAAGGTGAGGTTAATAGGGGTATGATTATCTGGAACAGGATCAGAGTATTCCAGTTTAGTCTCTTCTGTTGTCCTATACAATTTGACCTGTTCTGACAAACTACTGGTGGAGCTGGTAGCCGCAAATAGCTCCGCCAAGAGGTCAGCTTTTTCCTGGTCTGTAGTATATCTACGACCCTCAGAGATCAACGAGACAGGGGAAGAGTTATAATTATTTTTTTAGTTTTTTAACCAACTTCCAAGCCTTAGCAGTATCTGATGGAGAGTGTATTTCTGCTTTAATTTGTGAAGTTATAAAGGCCAACTTGGCCTGTGCTATAATTTTGTTGCATGCTATATTGGTTAGCTTCATTGCTTGATGGTTCAAAATGGTTTGATGTTTTTTTCCAGACATTATAGGCATGCTTTTTGTTTTTAACATCCATGGCACATTTTTCATTCCACCAGGAATTTGCCGGCTTACCAGCTGGAGTGCCCTTACTGCGAGGGATAGCCTTTTCAGCGGACGTAATAATTAGTTTAGTGAGACTGGTACATAACGTATTTACGTCCAGTGTATCCAGTTTATTTATATTATTTTTAATTAATTGTTGATAAAGGGGCCGATCGGCCTTTTCATATATAAATTTCCCTTTATTTTGAGTATCTGTTACAGAGTTCACAACATCTAAGTCAAGGTGAATAATAATTGGGAGATGATCACTGCCTAAGGAGTCGTCTTCCACCATCCAGGTGGACTCGGCAAAGAGACCAGGGGAAATTAAGGTTAAATCTACAGCTGTAGGTTGATGATTAGGTAGGTCAGGAATTCTAGTAAAATGTCCTGTATTGACAATGAGGAGTTTAGATTTTAAAATATCCTCAGCCTGAGTTTTAGCTTTCTTTAATTTACTTTGAGGATTGGCGTACCATAGGGAGTGATGGATGTTTAAGTCACCAAGGACTATCCATCCATCACCCTCCAGGTCGTCCAACCATTTCATTCCATTTGGGTCAAGTGATTTAGGAGCGTAAGTATTTATAATTTTAATTTCTTTGTTGGAATGAAGGAATTTAACTTTAATAAAATTACTATATATTGTTTGGGTAGGATGCAGAGGGACAGGAGAAATAAAAGATTCATGTGTTATTCCAACTTTTATATAAGTAGCGGTATAGACTTTATCATTTAAGTGTTTATTAGCTTCTGTTATAGGAGGATAATTATATTTATTTAAGTGTGGAAGTTTAACTTTAGTAGTAAGAGGAGATTGAAGACAGATAATTTCAGGATTTTCAGTATTTAAGAAATTTATTAGTTGCGGTAACTTTGTATTTAAAGACCTACAGTTCCACTGAACTATTGTATTACTGGGTGTAGGTTTTTCTGCGTTTTTATACTCTTTTATGCTGTAACAGAGTGGGTGCTCCATCCAGACATCTTTCGGATGATCTGCACAGCGTAGGAGACCCCCATGATCGACCTCTTCGCGACGAGGTGGAATCGCCAGCTACCCGTCTCCCCCATTCCAGACCCGCTAGCCTGGGCAGTCGATGCTCTCTCCATTCCATGAGACGGCCTCGTCGCGTACGCTTACCCGCCTACGGTGCTCGTCCACAAGGTCCTGCTCAAGCTCAAGGGTAGCAACGCGGTCCTGTTTCTGGTGGCTCTGTTCTGCTGGACCAAGTCGTGGACCACCGACCTCTTGAACCTCGCCACGGCCCCCTCCCCCCCCCCCCCCCCCCCCCCCCGCGACTCCCCACCCCACGCACGATGCTCAAGCAACCACGGCAGGCGCTGTACCATCCGTGCCCGAGCGTCTCCTCCTCCACGCCTGGAGATTGTGCGGCACGCCCTCGCCGCTAGAGGCTTCTCAAGTGCAGCAGTGGAAGCCCTCAGGCCCTCGACCCGACGAGTCTACGAGGGAAAGTGGCGAGTCCTGTGCTCTTGGTGCGACGACCAATGCCTCGCCCCACGGATCTGACGGTCCCCTAGCTGACCGAGTTCTTCCTCTGGCTCTTCGCCGAGCAGCACTTGGTGCAAATCACCATCAGAGGCTACCTGGCCATGATCGCTGACACGTACCGCCATTTGGGCCGCCCGGACCCTGGTGGCTGCAAAGACCTCGCCGACCTGATGGCCCAATTTGGCCTCCAGCGGCCTGCCCTCAGCTCGCTGATTCCGCGATGGGACCTGCCCTAGGTGCTGACGTGGCTCAACTCGGACCGCTTCGAACCGCTCCCCTTGGCGCGGTTGGCCGACGTGACCCGAAAGACTTGCTTTCTACTGGCCCTCGCCACTGCCTCCAGGATCAGCGAACTGCACGCTCTCTCCACACGCCCCTCCTGCTTGCAGTTCAGAACAGATGGCTCCGTGCGCCTACTGACCGATTCGACCTTCCTGGCCAAGACTCGGTCGCCGTTGGCCGCCCCACAGGTGATCACCATTCGGCCGTTGAGGGAGCCAAGCCTGGCCCGAGAGACCAAACAGCAGGATCCGGTGAGAGCCTTACGAGTGTACCTCCGCCGGACCAAGCCGCTACGCAGGGGACGCTCCAGCCTCTTTCTCCCCCTGTCCCCAGGTAGAACTGACATCTCGGCCCAGACGATATTCTCCTGGCTCCGATGGGTTATACACTCCGCCTACCAGAACCTCTCCCCTGACGCTGTCAAGCGAATGAACATCAGGGCGCATGAGGTTAGAGCCATGGCCGCAAGCCTCGCCTTCGACCGCAACTGCGCCGTCAAAGACATTGTGGCGGCCGTGGGCTGCCGAGCGGAGTCGGCCTTCGCCCGGTTCTACCTCAGGGAACTCTCCGGCCAGCGCGAGAACCTATCGCTGGTGGGAGACATTGCTGTGGCGCAACACTCCCTCCCGGCATCCCAGGTGCCGTAGGTAATTCTTAGCTGAAATTGTCGGGAGGTTGCCCCGGGGCGGGCGACCAGCAGATTGCCAGGCGGAAATGGCGATGGATAGGACACACCCTGCGGAAACCCCCACAGGACATCACCCGGCAAGCTTTGCAGTGGAACCCCCAAGGAAAGAGACGGGTCGGTCGCCCTAAGACCACCTGGAGACGATCCTGTGAAGAGGAAATGAGGAAGAGCTGCAACCTGTCGTGGGGTTAATTGAAAAAGGCTCCCCAGAATCGAGTGCGCTGGAGGACTGTTGTAGAGGCCCTTTGTTCCACGAGGAATCCAAGGAATTAAGCAAGTAAGCAAGGGCGGGTCTCGTTAGCAGTGTTCAGGGGTTAGGGGCATTCTACGCGGCACCCACCTCCTATTCGCTATTCTTCCTAATAGTAATGTCATCGGTAATGTTTTTGAGGAAACAAATGAATTTTTCTCTAAAATGTATTTTTTGGAAAAATACTTACCGATGACATTACTCGAAGGACCCTCCCACCTGCCTCGCTTGCCGCTAGTCAGCTAAGCGAACAGACTGGCGGGAATCCGCTGGGCGCGTGACCGGATGGGGATGGACGGGAGGCTAATCAGGGTACTAGGTTACGGCGCCCCTAGGTTGCCTCCCCTGCCCTATAGGTACACAACCAAAGTTTGGCTGAAATTGTGCTAGCTAAGAGGCATTTCCTAATAATGTCATCGGTAAGTATTTTCGAAAAAATGCATTTTTGAGAAAAATTCATATTTTGGTCTACATTTCATATGATACCGCAGTTTTACATCCAGCACAAATGCCACTCAAACACAATTGTAATCAGAATTGTATGGGTTTTGTGTTTACCATGACACTGTAATAATCTTGTATCGGTATACATATAGCAAACATTAGCTGACCCTTATGTTTCATTTGTAGGTTGCAACAAATATTCCAGCAAACAAAAACCACAAGCAAAAAATAATTGTCCTTTTTTCTTGCACTAAAATATGTCTTCGTTTAAGGTATCATCTTTGTCCTATTTACGGACATTTATACTTGCTTATCCATATTGCCATGTACTATCTATAAACTTACAGTGAATATAAGGTGTTACACCACTGACAGTGGCCTTTCGAAAATCCCTGGCCCATTGACGAGCTGCTTCCTGGAACTCACTGGGTTCCATATATCCTTCTGTTCCAGGGAGAGCCTTCAGGGGCAGCCATGAGTGTTCCAAATCGATTCTAGATCAACTGGAGATTATCAACATCCAAGAAGTCTTCCTTGGGCTGGCCATCTCCAGTTACTAGCTCATCATTGTCTTCATCGTCCTCAAATTCATATGACACGCTGTTGTTTTGTCTTCTTGGCACCACCTACAATATAATTAAAGCAGATGAACTCTGTACGTAGTGTAAGTGTATGTGTGAGAGCTGATTGAGACATTTGTGGCCTAGCTCATGAAAAGGATTGACTTAAATCCATGAAACTTGGCATGCAATCTGACCTACCTTTTGGAAGATAATTTGCAACAAAAATGTGTTTGCAGTCCAGTTAGCTATTCAAAGAGACGAAGTCTACATCAAATGACAAAAAATGTTTGAAAATGGATGAACCCCAAACATGCACAGTCAAAAATGGGGCAACTTGCAAACTGACAGATCTGATGAATGTGACAGATGTTCAGTCTCAGTTTGTATCCTGTGCTGACTGCAACGTGGCTTTGGATTGTGTTCAGTTTAAAGCGTTTTTAGGGGTCATTTGACGTAGGTATGGGCATTTTCGTGATAAGTTACATAACAGCTTACGAGACTACAGTCAATATTTTTGGCAAAGGCAGGTAAGATGACATGCCAGTTTTCACAGATGTAGGTCAACCACTTCGTACACAGGCCAGAAACTTTTCAACCAGTCCTCGTACATTCACATATATGGATAAAATGTCCCAAATGTTGTTTCAAGAGCACCTGGCACATGCGGATCTATGCCTTTTGCAGAAAACACTCTGTATTTATGTTTCTTTGACAGAGTTGCATAGGCCGTCAACAGAGCTGCATGTATTACAATTTACACACCATCGTTTGTTTCATATTTCAACGTGGCTTCTGTTTAGGCTATGCTTGCTTCATTTTCCCCCCTATTAACTATTTAACAAGACATATTTAAGGACAACACTAAGAACATGATGGGATGAACCATAACCCACAAACTCCCTTCTATATGAGAGCTGTCCTCACTGTCAAGGGTCTCTGCCTTTTGTCTTTGGCATGATTCTGATGGTTAAATATCTCCTATTGAAAAAGCCTCGCAGATCTGCCAATGCGACAATGAGCTCTATAAGGGGCGCAGTGCATAGCGTCATTGGTTTGTCAAACGTCACTTGTCATGACATTTTTGTTTGTTTGTTTTTACGTCATATTATATTTTATGTGATATGAGTTTCATTTTCGCTTAAAAACTTGAGAAAATGGTGACAAAACTAGAATTTCACGATACAATTTCAGTCTTGATATAATTTGTGTGAAATCAGGTTTACTCTACATGATATATTAAGTACGCCTGCATGCTATTCTGAAAGCGCGTAGATGTGTGCGTGCATGCGCACACTACTCCAAACATCTCCAAGAGGCATAGATGCTCATGCGTCCTCCAGGCACATGAGGATATATGCCTCTTGGAGATACGTGAGTGTGAGAGGGAGCAAGAGAGAGAGAATTATTATTATTATTATTATTATTATTATTATTAGAATTATGTCAAATTAAGAATTTCCCTGCCTCCTCCAGTATTGCCGATGGTGTGCTGAAGAGGTCGCCAAGACCGAAACAGCTGTCCACACCGGCTAAATATCTGGACCCCCCTTGGGGGGACCTAGATTTAAATTTCCATGCACTGAGAGGCTGGAACAGTGGATATGTGATACGCCCCCCTTCGGGGGGCTTCCATATGCATTGCTTTCAGTCACTTTCTTAGCGCCCCCTCTCTTTCCTATCTCTTTTTTTTTTTTGTGCTTTGGCCACAGTAGATCTATGATCACTGGTCGATCATGCACATTTCTCTCCCCTGACAGTGCTATAACCTACTTTACTTTGTAACCTTCCTAAAATATTAGCACTGGCAGTCTCCCCTTTTCTTTTCATTTGTCATATTAAGAGTACTGCGTCAATGTCTGCGTGGTGATGGGAGTTGCTTCTTTTACGAAACCCTCAGCGATTTAATATTTTCTGAAGAAGATGAAAGGGTACAAAGCTGGCTAACGAACTCATCCAATGTCTTTCTCCAAACTAGCTATATCCAAATTTCAAGTAAATATGACAAAATTACGGACTCTAATTTGGGTCAGTCGACTTTCTATAAACGGTCTTTTACGTCTTCAATGAGACATCCAACTACAGTATGCTCAGAGGATCTCTTAGCCACCCCCTGAATAAAGTATTTCAGCAAGTTTCAAGCTTGTGCGTACAGAAATATCGGAGATTCTTCTGTCTACATACATATGCACACATACATACGGCGGCCGCCATGAGATGGCCTTAGTTGCCGGCTAGGTATTAAACCCAAATAGCTAACTAACATACGGCGCCTCGCGCCAAATGTACGTTCAGCAGCGAGGTTAGCGTAACTAGACATGATGCAATTTTTATCTTGTTACGACAGTTGTCAGAGTTTTAAGCTGCCCGCCTTTGACATCATGGACATGCTATTAAATATGCCCCACCACAACCCATCCTAAAAAGTCCCTTCTATAAATAGAAGGGACTTTAAACTGATCACCAAAGTTACTTTACTTACTTACGCCTGTCACCCCTACCCGGGTATAGGCCGTCGACGAGAGACCTCCAGCAACTCCTGTCCTGTGCTTCTCCTTCGATTCTACTCCAGGTGGTTCCCAGTGTCTTGATGTCTGCTTGGAGGTCTCGACGCCAGGAGTTTCTCGGCCTACCTCTTTTCCTCTTTCCCTGGGGGTTCCATGACAATGCCTGCCTAGTGATACTGGAAGCTGGCTTTCTCAGACTGTGACCGATCCATCCCCATTTTCTTCGCCCAATTTCATTCTCTGCTGTTATCTGCTCTGTTCTCTCCCAGAGTCTGACGTTGCTGATCTTCTCTGGCCAGTGGATTTTCAAAATTCTTCTAAGGCAACTGTTCATGAAGGTCTGTACTCTGTTGACTGTGGTTTTTGTCAATCTCCATGTCTCTGCTCCATATAGGAGAACTGCTTTTACATTGGAGTTGAAAATCCGGACTTTGGTGTGTTGTGACAGCTCTCTGGAACTCCACACTTTTTTCAACTGGAGAAAGGCTGCTCTGGCTTTACCGATTCGTGCTCTGACATCTGCATCAGTGCCGCCTTTTTTGTCTATGATGCTCCCGAGATAGGTGAAGGACTCCACCTCCTCCAACGGGGTGCCAGCAAGCAAGACTGGTTCTTCCCTGGTTGCGGTCAGCCTCATTGTCTTTGTTTTCTGTTTGTGAATGGTGAGGCCCACTTGGGACGAGATGTCAGCAAGCCTCGTGGTCTTGTCCTGCATTTGTTGATGAGTGTGGGACAGTAATGCCAAGTCGTCTGCAAAATCGAGGTCGTCAAGCTGTGTCCACAGTGTCCGCTGTATTCCACTTCGTCTGTGCTCTGTGGTCATCTTCATGACCCAGTCTATGGCCAGTAGGAAGAGGAATGGAGACAGCAGACACCCCTGTCTGACACCAGTTCTGACCTGGAGCTCTCTGGTGAACTGCCCTTCGTGGATCACGCGACATGTCATGCCATCATAGCTGCTCTTGATCAGGCGGACGAGCTTTGTGGGTACACCGTAGTGTCGTAGGAGTTTCCACAGAGTCTCTCGGTCCACGCTGTCAAATGCTTTCTCATAATCCACAAAGTTGACGTACAGCGGGGAGCTCCACTCCAGAGACTGTTCCACGATGATGCGGAGAGTGGCGATCTGGTCTGTACATGATCGGTTCTTCCTGAATCCTGCTTGCTGGTCTCTCAGCTGGGGGTCAACGGAGCTCTTCATTCTCTCTAGGATGATCCTGTTGAAGACCTTTCCTGGTACTGACAGCAAGGTGATTCCTCTGTAGTTGGAACACTTGCTGAGGTCGCCTTTCTTGGGAAGCTTGATTAGGTACCCCTCCTTCCAGTCAGCTGGCATCACCTCCTCTTCCCAGATCTTTCCAAACAGTGGGTACAGCATCTCAACTGTTGTCTCTAGGTCTGCTTTCAGAGACTCCGCTGGGATGCCATCTGGCCCTGCTGCTTTGCCATTCTTCAAAAATGCCACTGCTTTTCTGATCTCTTCCCGGCTGGGTCTGTCAGCTGATGGGTAGGTCGGTCTCTGCCGGCTGGATGTCGGGGGGGTCGGGTGGGCTAGGTCTGTTCAGTAACTCTTCAAAATACTCGGCCCATCTGTCGAGTTGGTCTGCTCTGTCTGCAATAGGCTTGCCTTCTTTGTCTTTTACTGGTCTTTCTGAATGGCCATAATTACCCGACAATCTTCTGGTAATGTCGTAGAGCTGTTTCATGTTGCCGCTGCCTGCTGCCTTTTCTGCCTCTACTGCCAGGCTGTCTGTGTAGGCCCTCTTGTCTGCCCTGATACTCCTCTTCACCTCGCGGTTGGCTTCCCAGTATTCCCCCTGTGCCCTTACTTTGGCTGCTCTCGTGCGACTGTTGTTGACCGCTGCTTTCTTCTGCTTCCTCGCTTCTATCTTCTTCAAGGTCTGTGCCGACAGCCAGTCCTTGTGGTGGTGTTTCCTGAACCCTACAGTGTCTTTGCAGGTTGAGTTCAGCGCCTCTCTAACTGCCTTCCACTGCTGCTCTGTGGTGACCGCCTCCTCTTCATTTACTAGCTCCTGTAGCGCTTGAAACCGGTTGGACAGCACCAGTTTGAACTCTTCTCTAAATCCAGTTTCTCTCAGGAGGCCTACATTATAGCGCTGTCTTCTTGTTGTCTCTGTGCGGCTTTTCTTTAGCTTGAGCTTCATTCTTAAGGTAAGCAGATGGTGGTCTGAGGCGACATCTGCTCCCCTCCTCACTCGAACATCTTGAAGGGATCTTCTAAATTTCTTGCTAATGCAGATATGGTCTATTTGGTTCTCTGTTGTATGGTCAGGTGAGACCCAAGTTGCTTTGTGTATTCTTCTGTGTGGGAAGATGCTGCCTCCGATGACAAGTCGGTTTAGAGCACAAAAGTCTACAAACCTCTCCCCGTTCTCACTCATCTCCGAGCCTAGTCCCTGTCTCCTCATCACCTCTTCGTATCCGGTGTTGTCCTCCCCTATTTTGGCATTAAAATCGCCCATGACGATGGTGATGTCTCGCTCCGCACATTTGTCCACGGCACTCTGGAGTCGGTCGTAGAACTCTTGTTTCTCTTCCTCGTCACTGTCATTGGTGGGCGCATAACAGTGGATGACGTTCAGCTTGAGCTTTTTCTTAGTTCTAAAGGCTGCTGTTATAATTCTTGGCCCAAGAGGTTCCCAGCCCATCAGCGCTCTCTGTGCCACTGGTGACAGCATGAGTGCTACTCCTTCTGTATGGGGGGCATTCTCCTCTTCATGACCTGAATACAGAATCATCTCCCCACTTAACAGCCTTTTCTGGCCAGACTGCGTCCATCTGGCTTCACTGATGCCTAGCATGGAAAGGTTGTACTTTTGCATTTCCGCTGCTATCTGGGCGGCCTTGCCGCTCTGGTACATGGTCTTGACGTTCCATGTGCCCATGGTTGTATCCCTGGATAGAGAGAGGCGGCTCGGTCCTGTGGCTTCCGAAGACTTCCGGCTTTCACCACAGGACGTCATAAGTCTTCTAGTAGAAGAACCTTCCTCCTCCAGGAAAAGAATTACTGTTAATCTTTTCGTCGGCGTTTTTGTAGCTATTTCCTTTTTTGCAGGGTGGGGAAGCTACCCCCACGCCCAACCCCCTTACTAGGAGGACCAGGGATTTTCTGTCGGGGTCACCTTCCCTTAGACCATGTTGGTTCACGGCACCTTATTTCATTCGGTGCACCCCTCTCACGAGGGACCCCCTATCCACCACCCAGGGGACGCGCCTCAACGCCGTATGGTCCCAGCGCGAGGGATCACCAAAGTTGGTCCTAATTAATTTTAAAACTTACTTGAACTAAACTCAATGGATTAGCCACTACCCTTTGGAGCTCACGAAGATAACCTGTTTAGAAGCTGAAATGAATACCCTGTTCAGGCCTCAATAACCACTGATCTGCACCCCTGAAGCTATGCCCCCATCTGGGTCTGCCCTAGGGGACTTACGTGGGATTAACTACTTTTTAGTTCCCAGGGTCACGCTGGTCAGCCCCACAGGGTGGGTTTTCCTCTCTATTCTGGGGCATGTGTTTCTGTCTACCCTTTGTCCATTCACCTGTATTTGCCTTTTTAAAACTCTCCCTACTGTCTGCACTGCCTGTAGCTCTTGATATTGGATGTGTGTTGCTAAATGGTCTTAGCTTTATTTAGGCCCCATGTGTTAGGTTTATTTAACGTATTGGACCGGCTGGCGACATACATTCAATGTTATGTTTAGTTGGGGTTTTTTTCACAAGCAGTGCAGGCACGTCCTGAGAAAGTCTTGTTGCTGTCGGGACGTTAAGCAATGTACAATCAATCAATCAATCCATTCACCTGTAATTTCTTTTTTTAAACTCTCCCTAATGTCTGCGCTGCCTGTAGCTCTTGACATTGGATGTTTGTTGCTAAATGGTCTTAGGTTTATTTAGCGTATTAGACCGGCTGGCGACATACATTCAATATTCTGTTTGGTTGTTTTTTTTTCACAAGCAGTGCAGGCACTTCCTGAGAAAGTCTTGTTGCTGTCGGGACGTTAAACAATGTACAACCAACCAACCCTGAATATCTATGCACGGATCAGACACCTTGCAAGACCAAGCGATCTAACATTGAACACAAGGAGTGTGAAGTTTACAGGAATAAATATGTGTCAGTGTTGCTAGGTTGGGCTCTATCGGGGTAAAATTTAGCAAATTTAAATAGGTCACATTCAAAATTTCCCAAGGGCAGTGTTACGATTGTGGTTGTGTAGTTTTGTAAGAGCATGCATGTATTGACCATAGGAAACGATCCAATATTTATTTGAGCTATCACGATTACGAATCACGTACTTTTTCAGTAAGATTGTTTATCGCTTGCGTGTAGAGCGGAATTGGCTTTGTTATGATACGCTAAGTTTAGTCCGGAAGATTCTAGCAAAGTCGCACGGAGAAGAGTGGTCGATTTTTGTGATGCGTAGATTCGCTGAGAATAAACCAGAACGTTCGAGCAAAATCGTGCTGTCTAGTGACCTCGCATGTGTCACATCAAAGTGTAGGCAACATTTTGCAACACAGTAGTAAAGCCGCTCTAATATTCATCGTCATAGTTGTTTTCTGTACGCGTGAATTTAGCAGCCGGTCAGTATGGTTTTTGAAAGATCGTGAAATTTCTGGAAAATTCCGACTAGGTCGTGAACTGCCTACCAACTTTTATGAGACGTCATGACGCGTCAGGATTTCCCAACATAGAGGCTGAAATTAGTAGTCGAATTTTTGTAGACTATTGTAGTTCATTCTAGAAAGTTCTTTTTATTTAATATATATGAGTTTCGGTTACGTGTTCCGTTTTGATTGGTTGCGTTGTGTGAATTCCTTGGATTATTCTGGAAAGTTTTTATACTATAAAAGATTGTGCTGGGAAGCACGTTCGTACATTGTCATGCATTGTCAGCTGTAGGGACACATAGTTTATCGTAGGTACGTGGCCCGTATAGGGTGTACATTGTGAGAGATGCAGTGTAACGGTGGTGTACGTTGTATGAGCAACGCGATGTGTCGCCAGTGTTGACATTTTTGCAGAGGAGACATTGTATCAGTGTTGGTGCATTTGGGAATGCATTGTGTGGAGATCGCATCGCTGAAATAAAATATTGTTGGAACTGTTACTCCAGTGTAGTCTACATCCTTAAGCCACGTGTGACGGGTTGCAGCTGAGTGAAGTTTCTTTAAAAGAACCTTACGTGCGTGCGTCTGGTGTGATATCATACTACGACTACGACTCAACACGTAACAGGCAGCAGCTAAACCATTGTTGCCAGGTCTAAAGACGTAAAAATAAATAAAGACCAATGTCGGTGATCATCTTTCCTTCTTAGAGTTGTGGTGAAATAATCTGCAGTCAAAAGTTATTTGCAAAATACACGAGGCAAAAAGCTTTGCTCAAACGGACTATACTAGGCAGTCGAATAACTGGCCGTTTCTCCAGGCTGCAGGGCCTCACGAAGGCGATCCAAAAGGGTGCTCTTTGTCCCATTAGTTGGAAGTCTCCTCTTTGTGAGCTCTTCCTTCAGCTGGCTGACAGTGAGGTTTCCCACGTGCTGTGTTAGCCGAATGCCATGACCCAAGACATTGCTGATATTGAACTGGCTCAGTATCTTCCGTAGGTCATCACCTGATGAAAACAGTGTCAAAAGGCTTATAGTTGACATGCTTATTTTAGCTAAGGTGCAGCAGCTCTACTTAACCCTTTGGGCGTTGGTAGTGGTTTTAGTTGTGATGATTCCTGTAGGAATCATTGCGACTAAAACCGCTACCGACACCCAAAGGGTTAACCCCTTCACTGCCACTGGACGCATTTTTTTTCTAAAATCTTCGTTCATTCAATGACGAAAAGTCACATCCGTCCAAGAAACATGGATATAAAACCAATACTGTATATAATCAATTGGCGTGTAACAAGGTTAACAACAGTTGGATATAACAGAGGTCCCAGCCAAATTTGTTCTTTGTCTTTTTAAAAATTAAGCTGCCTATAAGTATAACAAGGTCAGATATAAAAAACTACTGTTATATTTTAATTAAACAAAAATTCAGTCCCCATGGCGCTGTCTCACTTTGCGTATATCAAATGTTACCTTATGAGCAGCGAAGTAAACAGAAATTACTTTTAATTTCATGAAAACCTGTCTGTATATTCAAATACTGAGATTTTATGCTTTTCGCTTTTTTCCTGTGTAGATTTTGTAAGTTTTCACTTTCACATGCAGTAATATTTTGGTCATGGTCTTTTACAAAGGTTGGCTGTAATCAGCAACAGCAACTTTGGTTGTTCGTATGACATATGAATTCATGTGTACACAGTTAACAATCTTTCTTTTGTGCTTGTTTAAAGTCTTTCTTGTGTCATAACTGGTGTAGAAACCTCTGTGGTCTGGTATGGCAGAGCTCTATCTAATAGGTAGAGATTGACTGGCAGACTGAGCGGGACAAAGAAGAAGCTAATAAGCTCCATGAGTTTCTTCCTATGGTGGTCGACAGTTTACCTCATAGCTGTGGCAGCCGCAGTGAGGGCATTTTGTCCGGCCATTCCGATGTCACACACTGAAAGGGGAGGAACTTTGCCGCTTAAGCCCTTCTTAATTTCATGTAATGAGCTAATTAATATAGGCAAAAATATCACACATGATATACTTTGAAGGTTTGGCTCCATCCTGAATGTTTCCCCCAGACAAAATCTTCAACTTTCTAAAAGAAGCTAATTTATTTACCAAGATTGAACTTTCTATGAAATATGTACATAGCACTGGTCCTCGTGGCTTTTAAGTCTGCAGGCATAAAGTTTAAGTTTCGAATTGTGCGACATTTTAGCCAGAAATATTTTTAATATATATTTATTATATATATATTTATCCTGTTTTAAGACCACTCTCTTGGTCTGGCTGGCCAGACTTTTACCCTTCCAGCCTCACAGTGTTCAACTGAAGCCAGTCTCAAGATACATCTGTTCTGTGACATTTCAAGATTAATTTGTTTTTCTGTTGCATTTCACATCATTAGATCTTCTACTGTCATCATGATGTGCTTAGCATGTATGTGTTACATCTTAAGGCTGATTTTATTTTTTTAATTTGCTGATTTGAAGGCTGCAGTACAGATTAGGAGAAAGATCAACCATTTTCGTTTAAGGGTAGTGCCAGAATAGCTTGGTACCTCAGGCACCAAGCTACTCTGTCACCACCCTTGAACTATCATAGTCAAATTTATTTCAACAGTGTATGAGGATGAAAAGGGTTAAGAGTGACTGGCATATATTATGTTCACCTGAACGTGTATTAACCCATATCATACTGAGGCTAAAACTAAAAGCTTCAAATCTGTACACTGCCATATTCAAGCTACATTACAGTACTTACAGATAAGGATATAGACCAATGGCTTTAGTTCAAGGATGGTGCCATAATATTCTGGCACTACCCTTTAACTATTTTAGTCAAACTTATTTCACACACTGGTTTATTCCGAATGATAAGGGTTAAGTATGACTGGCATATTTTGTTTATTGAACGTATGGAATGGGTTTTGGTGGTTGTGTGTCACTTAACCCATATCATACTGAGGCTAAAAGCTTCAAATGTGTACACTGCCATATGCAAGCTACATTAAAGTACTTACAGATAAGGATATAGACCAGTGGCTTTGGTTCAAGGGTGGTGCCAGAATAGCTTGGCGCCTAGAGGCGCCAAGCTATTCTGGCACTACCCTTTAACTATTTTAGTCAAATTTATTTCACACACTGGTGTATTCCGAATGATAAGGGTTAACATATTAAGAAGCTTTTGTGTGCTCTTTTCTTTCTCTGCCAGCTGTAAGTTTTTCTCTGTAAAACGCTCCGAGCCTGATCTTTCGGTGAGGGGTGCTATATTAAAAACACTGTATTATTATTATCATTATTATTTTATAAATTGGTCTCAGTAAGAGGCATAGATCTTCGCAAGGATCAATGTGGTGTGCAATTTTTCTCAGCAGTAAAGGGGTTAATATTAACATCACTGCATAAACAATACATGCTGTGTACACACCTGCCGGATGAGTCCACTTGTGAATCTTCCCACAGCCATCATCACCTACTTCCTCATAAATGCTGAAGGACACCTGGATTCTTTTCATCTCGGCCTTGAGTTGATCTGTGACTTTGGCCTCAATGGACCACCCCACCACCTATTTCAGAGCAAAGCTTGAGGAAGTGCCTTTCAATTCAGTTGAGTTATTTTCTAACAAGCAGCCTTGACGAATGAAATGGCACTACACACTTAGCTCTTTCTCTGCTGCTGGGAGAAAGGAACACTACCAAAGGATCTCCGTGATGCAGTCATCATCACCCTGTACAAGAACAAAGGAGAGAAGTCTGCCTGCTCTAATTATCGTGGAATTACCCTGCTGTCCATTGCCGGGAAAATTCTCGCAAGGCTGCTCCTGAATCGGCTGGTACCTGCCATCGCTGAAGACCACCTCCCGACAGAGGGCCAGTGTGGCTTCAGAGCCAACAGGAGTACCACCGACATGTTCTTTGTGCTGAGACAGCTTCAGAAGAAGTGCCGCGAGCAGAACAAAGGGCTGTAGGGGAGGAGCCCCTATTATGAAACAGTGCTTATTATGAAACACCTTGCTCCCGGCGAAACGGAATAACTTTTCTAAATTCCGCCTGTGCAGTAATATAGAGCTACTTCAGTAAGCCTTATTTCCGGTACAAGAATGTCAGGCGTGATGAAAACGAAAACACGCCGAGAAAATGTGATTTTTGACCCTTCTGCATCTAAATTTTCGCCATTTTGAAACACCTACATCAGCATTCAGTTTTGTGATTTTTTTAAAATAGCCACTCTTGTCATGAAGAGCAATCTTCGGACATCAGATAACCAGCAGCAATCGTTTTGGTTCTCTTTTTGTTGTTTTGGAGGCACGCATTGTTCTGGAGAGGTATCTTGTTCCTATTATGAAACACAAAGAGCTCCTAATATGAAACGTGTTTCATAATTAGAACAGTGTTTCATATAAGGAGCAGTGTTTGTCGATAGGAAAAAGGTGTGCGCTACATAAGTGACTGGAAGTAATGCATATGAAAACATTTGACTGTGGTGTCTGCAGGGGCATGCATTCCATGCCTCCACATAGAGCTAAATTTCATGCATCTTAAGAGAAAACCTACTAAAAGGGGGGAAGGGGTTGCAGTCGATATTGTCGTAATAAATGAAAAGGATAGGGGAGACTGCCAGTGCTAATATTTTAGGAAGTTTACAAAGTAAAGTCGGTAAAAGCACTGTCAGGGGAGAGAATTTTGCAAATGTCCTTTCTTTCTTTAATTACTTTATGGGTCTGCTATGCATGCAAATTTTCCTATAAATCATTCATCATAGGAATAGAAAATCTCTTTAAATTTTCGTAATTCGTCCAGCAGGTAAAGAATTTATGTTAGGTGCTTTTTTTAATGAAACTGGTAACTCATTCCAAACAATGGCAACTATGTTAGAAAAACAAAACTTCCGCAGGTTAGTGTTGCAGTGCTGTACAAAGATTTTCCCTTCAGAGTTTCGGGTTGTGTCACAAAATGATGCTGCAAAAAAGTCGTTCCAATTTAGGTCGTCGATGCCATTATAAATTTTAAAAACTTGGATTAAGTCTCCACGTATTCTACGTCCACGTAAGGAGTGTAGTCCAAAGTATCTGAGTCTGTCTAAATAAGTCGTATTTCTACATTCTTTGACCAGCCTTGTTGCTCGTCTCTGTACCCTTTCGAGTGCAACTGATTGTCTCTTTAAACCTGCGCTTATAGATCTAGTTTGATCAAAGCAACCCCCCCCCCCCCCCCAAAAAAAAAAAAAAAAAAAAAAAAAAAAAGAGCGGGTGCGCTAAGTAAGTGACTGGAAGCAATGCATATGGAACCCCCATGAAGGGGGGGGGGGTATCATATATCCCACTGTTCCAGCCCCCCCCCCTCTCCTTGGGGGGACCTAGATTTAAATTTCCATGCACCAAGGGGCTGGACAGTGGGATGTCTGATACGCCACCCTTCGGGGGGGGGGGAGGGGGAGGGGGGTAGGGGGGGGGCGGAGGGGGGCGATGGGGGAGGGGCGGCTTCCATATGCATTGCTTCCAGTCACTTACTTAGCGCCCCCCCCCCCCCTCTTTCCTATCATTTTTTTTTTTTTTTTTTTTTTTTTTTTTGGGGGGGGGTGGGGTTGGGGGGGGGGAGGGGTGCTTCGATCAAACTAGATCTATGATCATTGGTCGATACAGCACAATTCTCTCCCCTGACAGTGCTTTTACCTACTTTACTTTGTAAACTTCCTAACATTTTTATTAGCACTGGCAGTCTCGCCTTTTCTTTTCTGTGTCGACAATGCTAGATTGTATCAAGTTTTACTTCTGAGGTGGAAAAACTAAATACAGTAGCTTTTATTCCCCCATACATAGAACATTTTCAACACACTTGCTGACATGCCTGCCCTTTGACCTTTGGAAGGAGCCAATAAACTTAATATGCATAGACAGTTTAACCCCTAGCAAAACATTTCCACTGGGGTCATATTGCAAAGTTCACATACAAACTACCTGTAATAACAAAAACCTAAAATAAAAGCCTTCTTACTTTTCGTGACCTTTGACCTTAATGAGAGGTTAACTTAGTAGAGCTGCAGACAAAAGTTGTATCATCAGTTTTCTCTTTGGCAAGTTTTAAAATAAGATTATAACTATTTCCTTTAAAATAATCGCCCGTTATTGACCTTGTAACCTTGACCTTTCATGGAGGTCAGCGCAAGTGACAATCAAAGCTATTGTCAAATATGATCACTGTGCCAAATTAGAAGTCTGTGGCTCTGATGGTCTCTCAGAAATTCAAAATTATAACATCTGTCACAATTAGATATACACAGGATAATGGATGGATGGACCAATCGTGGACCAGCGGCGGATGACTCATTATATTTAACTCACTTTTAATATTAGATGAACCTATAATGTCTGCTAACCATCTCTCATGCATTAATTGTCCAACAAAATGCAAGTGAAACTTGTAAAAATGACATAATCACACTGTTTCATAATAGGAGACCTAGTGTTTCATATTAGGCACATGGTGCCTAATATAAAACAATGTGTCACTTTTTTTCAAACTGGAACTGCTTCTGCATCGATTCGAGTTTTGAAATTTTACTTTGTCCTAAGATGCATCAATATAATCTCTATCAAACCCTGGTTTCGGATTGATTCTACCTTTCTTTGGACGGTCACGCGAGATGTTTTTGCTTAAGTGTTTCATACATAGGTCTCCTCCCCTACGTAACGTCTGTCGACCTAACGAAAGCGTTTGACACTGTGAGCAGGCAAGGCATGTGGCAGATCCTGGAGCGACTTGGCTGTCCCCCAAAGTTCCTCAGCATGATTGTTCAGCTCCACGAGGACCAGGCCCAGGTCAGACTCAACAGTAACCTCTCAGAACCATTCCCCATTCACAATGGCGTGAAGCAGGGTTGCGTGCTGGCACCGACCCTCTTTACCATCTTCTTTAGCATGATGTTAAAGCAGGCCACAGTGGACCTCGACGATGACGACGCAGTGTACATCAGATATCGTCTCGATGGCAGCCTGTTCAACCTCAGACGACTGCAGGTCCACACCAAAACCCTAGACCGAATGATTCGTGAGCTGTTCTTTGCTGATGACGCTGCCCTCGTTGCACACACAGAGAGAGCGTTGCAGCGCATCACGTCCTGCTTCGCAGATGCTGCCCACCTCTTTGGACTTGAGGTCAGTCTGAAAAAGACAGAGGTCCTTCATCAGCCAGCACCCAAAGAAGAGCATTGCCCTCCCCACATCACCATCGGCGAGTCCGAACTGAAGTCTGTACACCAATTTACCTACCTTGGCTGCATCATCACGTCAGACGCCAAGCTGGACAAGGAGCTGGACAACAGGATGGCAAAAGCGAACAGTGCTTTCGGGCGACTATTCAAGCGGGTGTGGCACAATCAACAGCTAAAAAAAAAGGCACCAAGATCAGCGTGTACAGAGCTGTCGTCCTCACCACCCTGCTGTATGGTTCCGAGTCCTGGGCCCTCTACCGCAGCCAACTGCGCCTCCTCGAACGCTTCCACCAGCGCTGCCTGCGTACCATCCTCGACATTCACTGGAGTGACTATGTCACCAACGTCGAGGTCCTTGAACAGGCGGAAACTGAGCATCGAGGCTTTGCTGCTGCTTTGCTGGGCGGGGCACGTCTCCAGGATGGAGGATCATCGCCTACCCAAGATCACCCTGTTCGGCGAGCTCGCCACTGGACACCGAGACAGAGGGGCACCAAAGAAGAGATACAAAGACAGTCTCAAGAAGTCACTTAGTGCCTGCCAAATCGACCACCGCCAGTGGTCTTCGCTTCCTGCGGACCGCGACACCTGGCGCTCCACCATTTACAAGGCAGCCGTCTCCTTTGAGGACTCTCGCAGAGCTAGCCTTAAGGACAAGCGGCTCAGGAGAAAAAACAGAGATGTCGAAACTCAGAACCCTGGCCAGACCTTCCCCTGCAGCCACTGCGATCGAACCTGCCTGTCCTGGATTGGCCTCCGCAGCCACGAACATGCCTGCAGACGTCGTGGGCATCCCTTATAGAATCTTCGTTCGCGAAGTCAAGCCAAGAGAGAGACACACTTACCACCACAAATGTCATCTTTTGCGTGTTTAATTTCATTTCACAAGTAGATTAACCCATTTAATCCCAACGCATTACATCAGGAGATGGGTCGACCATGACAATTCAAGGGTAGTGCGAGATTAGCTTGGCGCCTGATGGTGCCAGGCTAATCTGGCACTACTCTTAAATTATCATGGCTAATCCACAACCTGCCACTAGTACACAATTGTTAGGTGACACCTACAAAATTTGAGGTACTTATGGCCACGGGGTTACCGCAGTGGAGGTCGTCTCAGCAAGCAAGTTATATGACCAGAAGTATACATGCTCAAGAACCAAATATATCTGACAAAATAATGTATGCACCAAACGATTTCTTCTGCAGTACACTGCAGCATTTGACAACTGCAAATACTGTGATTAGCAGTGTGGTTTATGTAATTATCTGCCGTGTGATGGCCTTAGTTGCTTGTTCGGCATTAAATCCAGTTAACTAGCTACAGCATTCTACCGGCAGTACAATGCACTGTGTGTCAAAAGTAGCTGTGAGGTCTGAGTAATTATCTGCCATGCGATGGAAATAGTTGCTTGCTCGGCATTATATCCAGTTAACTAACTACAACATTCTACCTGAAGTATAACGTAGGCACTGTGTGTCAAAAGTAGCTGTGGGGTCTACAACATTCTCCGCCGTAAGATGGCCTTAGTTGCTTGCTCAGCCTTAAACTCAATTAACTACTACATTTTACCTGGAGCACAGCGGAGGCGCTGTGAGTCAAAAGTTATCATTTATGTCCATCTGAGGACAGAAAAAAAAGGAAAAAACCATACCTCTGGTTACCTGGTACAGCAGTTTTGTTGTGATGCGCATCCTGTAACAGAGACATCAAATGGGTGATCACACGACAGTTTTGTATGATGGAGTCAACCATTTCATTGCCAACAGAAAGTGAACATGATCCAAATGCAACTGCGGGTGCTCATGAGGATCTCTATGCCCCATGCTGAGACCAACTGACCCCCACAATGAAAACGTTGGGGACCAGAGAACCCACTGCACACCTCCCCCCCCCCCCCCCCCCGCCCCCCCCCCCCGCCCCCCCACCCCCCCAAAAAAACAAAAAAAAAAAACAAACAACCCTCCCCAATAATATTAGAGAAAATGTTTTTGGGGAGGAACAATTTTTTGAAAAATATCTTCCTACGCCACTGAACCCACCTTAGATGCAGTTCGTCTGGCACAACATGATCATAAGGAATCCATGGCAGGAGGTCAGGCTTGGAGTACCCTCTCTTTCTCTCTGTCCCTTTGGCCCCAGTGCAGCGTGTCTGGCAATCAGCGGATCTGCTGATGGGCCATCTTGGTACTGATGATAATAGTGCACGCAAGCACAACAAATCAATAATAATTAATAGTAATATATTAATAATAATTGATGAATTAATAAATAATTAAGTGAACAAGAAAGGAAAAAATAACAAGACACATGTAATTTCAATTCAAAGCTAGTGCCATTCCACTTTTTCACTTAACCCATTTAGCTATACAGCAGGAGATGGATCGACCATGATAATTCAAGGTTAGTGCCAGATTAGCTTGGCGCCCTTACATTATTGCGGCTGATTCAACGCCTACATCTGGTACATAGTCTTAAGGTGGCGTCTCCAAAATTGTAAGGGCCCTGGGTTAAATAGTTGCATCATTTTGCCATGATTTCTCGTATTCCATTTTGATAATGGTTAGTAGCAAACAGAGTTCTCTAAATATATGTATTCAGTACAAATGAAGAATTATAATTAGGCACAGCATTCAGTGTACAAATGAAGGGACCAAGAGGCAATTTTCCAGGGCTCTAAAAAACTTACAAATGCCAGGTGGTTTTGTTGTCGACAAGTCCCCGAAATAGGAAAATAAATAATGCTACCTGAAAAGTCACTGATTTGATCTTTGCTGCACTCGCACCACAGGCAAAAGAATCTAGAGTTTGCTGGGTTGATCCCCTTCATGACAGCAAGAGCCTTCCAGTCTGATGAAAGTACCCTGTAATACAGTTAAAATAACATAAATTAACCCCTTCCATGCCACTGGATGAATATTTTGTTTCCGAAGCCCAAGGAACATGGATACAATAGGTTTCAACAAGAGGCATAGATCCTCATGAGTCCCCGCAGTCGCGGAGGCTCATGAGGATCTATGTCTCTTGCCGTTAGTTTGCCACGGTGTTCACTTTTTGTCAGCAGTCAAGGGGTTACGGTACTGGTGACATGAACAATCTTGCAAGTAGCTGCCAGTCTCTGATCTTCACAGTAATATTATAAATCGAACAGACTGATGTTGATTACATATGTTCTAACTTACCGAGTGCATGACTTTTACGGTAAGCACGGGTCGGTCCAATGATTGTGGAAACCACACAGTTCCATTTAGCGAAGTACACAATGCCTGAACCCATTTAGCCCCTGACGCAATACAGCGGGAGATGGACTAACCATAACTCAAGAGTAGTGTCAGATTAGCTTGGCGCCATCAGGCAATACCCTTGAATTATGGTTAATCCATCTCCTGCAAATGGTACAGTCGTTATGTGACACCTCGATGGGGTTAAATGGGTTAAATTTCATGCCATGCTGTACTCACCAAGTGATTTTAACATGTTTGCCATTGATGTGAAGGCCTTGATCTGCAGCAAATTTCATTTCCCTCCGCACTCCCTGTGTCCATAAGTCGATGCTGTCACGATCTTCTTTACCTGAAATCAGAATAAGAACATACTTTTCGTCTTCATTTGAATCTGCAATAATTTTGATTAGCCTCTTTCGCCCAAACGCACGATAGCAGGAGATAGATCGACCATGATAATTCAGGGGTAGTGCCAGATTAACTCGGCACTATCAAGCACCAAGTTAATCTGCCACTACCCTTGAATTATCATGGTCAATCCATCTCCTGGAACTGTACTAAGTTATGTGACATCTTCAAAATATGGGAAATTCTGCCATGGGGTTAAGTGGTTTAAATAAGGATGAATCTTTACTGTTATTGTCATTGATACTTGTGTCTGTACGTCCGTGTTTTGAAAGAGAACTGGAGCCAGCTGCATGAGCGAGCTTAGTCCTGCACCAGCCACTAAGCAAGGTGCGCCGCTATAGCGAAAGTGAAGCACCTTGCTTAGTGGCTGGTGCAGGACTAAGCTCGCTCATGCAACTGGCGCCAGGAGTTTACTTCATAAGGATGAAGACACACTCAGGCTTAAGTCCTTAAAATATAAAAAAAAAATTGCAAGATAACAACAGAAAAATGGACAAAAACCACAAGCATGAAGTATTTGAAACCCACACTCGCAGTCACAAACACCAAGTATTCCCGGCCGTGCCAGAAGCAATGCAGCATAACATTAATGGGACGGGATGCCTGTTGCTCCAATGATTCCGCTTAACACCACAAACACAAGAGTGATATAAAAGGCAGCACAAGAGTAAAGCAGGATGCCCTATACTCGAGTGATAATTTATACCACACCCAGATACACACACACACACACACACACACACACACACACACACACACACACACACACACAGAGAGAGAGAGAGAGAGAGAGAGAGAGAGAGAGAGAGAGAGAGAGAGAGAGAGAGAGAGAGAATGCTATAGATGCAATGCAGCACAAAAGTGCAGGATGCCAGTGTTGCCACAAAGGGAGAAAACCGAAGTTATGGCAAGAGTTTCATGCCGCTTACTCCGTTGAGTAACTGCCATACTTTGTTTTTTTCCCCTCTGTGGTGTTACTCGTGTAAAAGTGTTCACCACAAGCACACACTTGCACGCTGTAAGAGAGAGTTCATGAAGTAATCACATCAGCACATACCCATGTAAAAGGCAAGCGTGAACTCATGGTCAGGTGATGACAGGACATTTACTGCATTAAGGCTGTCCCTTGGTGTGAGTACCTTAAAGGTAGCACGGACGGAGCCTTTGTTTTTGGTCATTTTCGCTCCATCCACAGCAAACCTCAGCAGTAAATGTCCATCCGCAAGTTGAGCACTGTACTTGGGATGCAACTCCAAGATGTTTTGGAGTCTCCGTGACCCACCATCAAGGCGTGGCTACCAACAGATTAGTGTTTGCTGTAATTACCATCGCAAACGCGTAATAATGATAAAAACAAAAATAATAATGTGCATTTATTTAGTGCTTATTCCAAATGGCTCTAAGCACTTTAAATTTTAAACATAATACAGTCAACATATCATTATATTTATATAGGAACGATTGAAGTTGACAAATACATACGACCATACAAACTAAACATCAACGCACATATCACTTAATCCACAGACCAAAAATAATACATTCATATAATAAATGATAAATGAAAACAGCATGGTCAGATGATGACTTTAGAATCAGCTACTGCGCAGTGGTAAAAGATAGGAGAAACATGTCAAGTTTTTAGATATATGATTTTTTTTTTAAAAACTTGAACAAATTAACAATTCATTCTTGCATTAGACCGGTCTGAAACCAAAATATTCTAGTCATAGCCGTATTTTAGACCCTGTATTTTAAAGCGTCATATTGTGTTGGCATCCTTCTGTCTCGGAAGACAATGGAGTATATGCGCTTGCTGGGCCAGTCCGTTTTTAAGATTTGCAGTGCCTGATGTGACTAATCAGTCCAATGTGAGAGTGGCGGTGTCTGTTGCATTTGCTACACGTGAAGCCTGTGACTGTTACTGTGGGCACTGGCTCTTCTTTCTTTCATCTGCGCTGCCTCTTGTCCTCCCACTGGTTTTCTCTCCTTTCCTCGCTCAGCTTTATGCTGGTCTTCACTGCGAGCCGCCAGCTGGCACGATCTGCGGTGGTTGCTTCTAAATCTGCTGGATTCAGGCTTCCAGCTTTCAGATCACGCTTGCAGACATCTTTGTATCTAAGCGCTGGTCTGCCTGTTGGTCTGGTGCCGGAGGCGAGAGATAGATAAGTGGACAGTTGATGCCCACCCATACAATAATCAACTAATTATTGTAATCAACTAGCCATTTAGACAAACCAACGCCACCCAATACAACCAATGCCTTTATTACCTAACCATCCTAGTTTCTTTCCAGAAATCATTCAAGCAACGATTTTTGATTAGCTGCCAACCCATGATCATTAAGGCATATCCTCACCCCACCTAAATTATTAATGCTGTCATTGACTTTTTTAAGCAAAATTATTATATTATATTATAAAATGAATCAAGACAAATTACTTCTTTTAAGTGATATTTGTGCTGTAGAAAACAAAGACTTAGACTTTAAAAAACAGCGTCTTTTGTCTGTGATTGTGTCGGGCAAATCAAAGACTTATCTGGGTAGACAATACATGATAGAGGATATTGAATCTCTAAGCTCTGACGAGCTAATCAAGCTTCATACAAAATATGAAAATCACATTGCCTCACTAATGACTCGTGATTTAAGTCGATCTCTTGTCTGCCTATATACAAAAGCTGTAAGTCACTTCCTACCTGTTGATAGTGAAAACCTTTCACACGACCTTGAAAGTAATCCCATAGTTTCAAGTTCAATAGGCAAATTAGCATGCCTTATGTTTTACAAGTTTGGGAATTACCTTGCGCCTGCTGTAACCTTACTTGTTACTAGTAGTCATATTGATTTTTCTAAAATAAATTTTAAATTAGAAGAAAATGGACGAGACGACTCCACAACAGAGCCATGTCTTGACACAGGTTCAAACAGTGACTAAGACTAAAAGCCCAGGTAGAATAGAGGCTGGAAAAAGATTAGCTGAATATAACAGACAAAAGAAATTACAGCTTCAAGCATTAACAGAAAAGACTGACACACCATCAACAGCACCAGTGTCACTACCGTCACACCCACAAAGTGAGAGACAAACAACTAAACCTGAAACTACAAAATATATAGTTGCTGGATTTGTTGTCGGATTTGGTTACGTAGGTTACCAATTATATAAAAAATACAAACCAAACACTCGAACAGTGTCCAAAAAATCAAACACTCCAAAAACAAAAGAAGAAGTCTCCACATTACCAGCAGTGCCAAAACCTTTGGACCCATTTTACATGCAGTAAATAAATTTATTATTTTAATTTTTATGGTATAAGAAAATGAGCGACACAAAGAACTTAATGAACCTTGTCTATCACTCTGCTGTAATAAGTGGACTAGCAGTAGCATATTCTATGTTGGGAAAGAGTCTTCTCAAAATGAAATCAGCAGACCTTAGTAAATTAGACTTTGAAGACAGTGCTAAGCTAGTAGTTGTTATAACAGCATCGATTGCAACAAAAGATTTTCTAGTTAAGCAAGGAATTATTCCAGAAAATATTTCTATGTAAATAAAAAATATGGCAACTATAGCTGTTATGATTGGCGGTGCAGTTATTAACGCATTGGCATTTAGTGGGTCAAACTATTTCTTTTCAAAAGTGAGTAAAGAAGAATCAGCAGAAGAAATGAAGCGCCACAATGAGGCATCTGAAAAACTAGCTCAAGCTCAACAAGATTATGAGAAGCAAAGAATAGAAAAACTGGATTTTATTAATGAAAAACTAAAACTTGAGGGTCATGCACAGCATACATTTTCAAATGTTGATGACGCGATCAAAGAATACTATCTTGTAACTGGTGAAGACATGTCTATTCCACAACCAAAACTTAGTGACTATTACCAACCAAGCTCAGAACAAAGAAATGGAGAAATAATATTTGTTCTAGTAGGAATGACATTAGTATATTTTACAGGAGTTTATATTGCTAGAAAAAATGGCAGACGCTAAACTATCAAAAATATATTACTCCCCAATTGGCTACTGGAAAGGGAATACTGCAGTAGAAAAATTACATGCTGCTGTGGGTGGAGATGTCAACCAAATAAAACAGTGGCTTAAAAAACAGGCAATTTGGCAAATATATCTTCCTGCTCCAAGAAAAATAACAAGACCTCATTTTGTAAACACTATCCCTAATGACACCCATCAAATGGATCTCCTGTTTCTACCACACGATACAATAAGAAAGAAACGATACAAGTATGCATTAACTGTTGTTGACATAGCTTCAAGGTATAAGGACGCTGAACCAATAACTGACAAGAATGCTGTAACAGTTGCCACTGCATTATCAAAAATATATAGTAGAGGACCTTTAACATACCCTAGGCTTGTACAGGTTGATGACGGATCTGAATTTAAAGGCGCTGTTAATCAGTTATTTGCAAAGCATGGAGTGCTAGTGCGGCGAGGCATACCAGGCTTGCATAGATCACAGGCTATTGTAGAAAATTTCAATAAACAATTATCAGAGAGACTTTTTAGCTATCAGTATTCTAAGGAACTCATGCATGACACACGTAACACTGAGTGGGTTAAAAGATTACCATCTGTGATAAAAGCAATGAATAATGATGGTCACCCTAAACCTGTTGATGCTATTAAATTGAAAACAATACCGTCAGAAATAAAAACAACAACAACATCTCCAGACACTAGCTTGTTTACAAAACAGGTAAGATATTTGTATCAACCCGGTGAAGCTGAGAATGATGTTAGACGTAGGGCAACTGATCCAATTTGGTCTACATCTGTTCATAATATAAAAAAAATAGTTCCTTCAGCTAATGCAACAATATATTACCTGTATGAGCCTGCACCAAAGAGGGCATTTGTTAGAGAAGAATTACAGATTATTCCCACAGATACTGTTACCCACTTTTAACAATTTCAATTCATCAATTAGTTTATCAAGCAGATTATCAGCTATTTCTTCAGATAACTTGAGCCTGTAATGACCTGGTGCATAAGCTTTCTCCTTACTATGAAACACTCTTTTTGTATCCCCAACTGCTAGAGACTTTTTATATTTTTGAATCATTTCAATATTATGTTTGTTTGATCTTAGTGTCTTGTTTGGATAATCAGGCATTAATGCACCATCTAACACTTGCTTGTAATGTTCATGACGTATGTCTTTATTTTTTATTGCTGTTTTTTTAATTCCTTTGGCTTTCGACTGACTACCCTTCTGATGCAGTATAGAATACATTTTTGATCTCAGTCCAACGTACTCAACTATTGGCACACCATTTAGTTCATCCTTAAACTTTCCAGGCACTTTCTTGTTTTGTGTGCTAAACAGTGGATGATCCTTAGGGTAGTCAGACGTGTCATACATGTGTAGTTCTGTTTTCATGTCTTCATAAAAGTCTTCAGTAGGCATATCTATGATCATAGAGTCAGTGTCAGTGTATAGCAGACGGCAGTCAGGATATTTTGGTTTAAAGTAATCATAATAAAATTCAAGCATCAACAGTTTTGACAACTCCAGAATAGCCATACCTATAAATACTGGCTTGTCCAGTTTAACAATCTTTTTTTTGAGTGACACTGCATACAATGATGGATGAAATTCTTTATACCCTGTGTACTGAGGCTTACTTGTAAGTTTAATTGCGCCCGATTCAGTTGTGACTAGTCTTACATCTTTTCTGTGATGAGGATTTTCCATAGTCTTACCAAAACAGGCATTGTTCATAAGCTTAAAGAAGTCTTTGTCAAATGCAGTGTTACCATCTCTTGCACGCAATGTTGTGTTCTTCATTATGTAATCTTTCATAAAAGCACTTTGGTCAAATTGAATTCCTCTATGAACTTTTTTTAGTACTAAACCATGTCTGATGTAAAACTGTAACAATCGATAGTGGCAAACGTAATTAAATTTGTCATTCAGATTGGGTACAAGTTTGATGTCTTCTTTTTTCCCCGTTAAACTCATTTTTTCAACTGCTAATGGATAATCATTATGGTAATCATGTAGATGGTGTGGGTACTCAAGGTCTACTTCAAAGATCCAACCCTTTTCATCATTTTGACCTCGATCCATAATATATTTTGTTAATTTTTTATACCATACTGTGACAAATCATACAAACAAAAGTTTTTTAATGGCAACATTTCACACATTGCAAATCCATACAAATTATTAGCATCCAAGTATGTAATAAATGACCTTGGCTTTGAGGGGTCAAAGTCATCAAGATATTTGTTGTTGGCCTTGCCATAATTGTTTGCCGCTAGACTAATGCCTCCCCTCAATCCGCGTTCTACCATTTCACCCATTATAGGATCATATAACAAGTCTATAGTTATCTTACTAGATTTTAAAAATGCATCCCATGTCATGCCAGGACTAGTTATGTAGCAAGCAGGGTCAAGATTGCAATATAACAAACCCTTTTCACGATAACTTTCAAATACGTCTGCTAGCAAACAAACGTCTGCTTTCAAGTACTGGTCATGGTAGTCACCAATAGTTTCACACCCTAGTTTTTCCCATGCATTAAGTGCGTGTTGGTATTCAGAGTCAGAAATACCTTTACCAATTAGTGTAGAATAAAATTTCTCTTTTGGTGGTAGTCTTGTTTCTTCAAACACAACCCAGTGATCAATGTACTCGTACGGATAGACACCTTTCTTAATCAAGTCTGGTTCAAAATATTTACTTGTTATTGGAAACTCAGTAAGTCCTTCTGCAAGATTAGCAAGACCTAAAGACAAATGTTGCATGGAGTCATAAAATGCTAATTTATCTAACCTAAAAGTCAAGTACTTCTCAGTTGTCTGGGCAATACAACTAATGTTTTTGTATGACTCATCCACGGCCTGCATGATAATATGTGAATCATATCCCTTCAGATTATGGAAAAAGATAGGCAGTTTGTATGTCTTAGGATCTATTTTTAATAACAAGTTACAATTGTTATGTGCAGCACCTCTGTAACACCCAGTTATGTGATCATGGACACGAACTTTATCACATCCTAAAGGTTGTTCACAAACCCAACACATCTCAGCTGTATCAAAATTATGTTTGTCTTCTTCTGTCATAACCAAAGGCTTTTGACAATTTTTCAAATAATCAAATACCTTGTTATACAGTTGTCTCATTTCTGTCAAAAACATAGCTGATGCATTTTTCCCCCTGTAAATAACAGGTTCTGAATGCTGACCGTCTGACATAACAAAAATATACCCGAAAGAACACACTACTTGATCACTCAACTTTATTGTCTTTGGTAATGAATCTGGAACAGGGCCATCATACGGAACAACCAGTGATTCGAAATCAGCATACACTACAAACGGCAGCTTTTGCTGATTTTTATAGTTACAAAAATGTACTTTAGTACCAGGCTCTGGGTACTTAAGTACTGTTTGTACGTCATCAACAGACCTACAATTTAAAACATGTTTATTTGCTACTGCAATAGAGGAAAACCTCTGTAAACATTTTTTACAAAATTCCTGTTTACCATCATGTTTTGTTGTATGATGAATTAGTCTTGACATACTTCTGATAATTGTGTAGTGAAAGTTATCACCAGAGCTTATTAATAAAAGGTCAACATGCTTATCTTCTGACTGACCATAGGTTGGGGCAATTGGTGACACTCTAATTGGTTGTAACTTATTTTCAGACTCATTATCCCATATATACACGTTTACAGATATACCAGGATTTAGGTTTTCAAACAAGTCTATGTCTTCCACCTTAACAGGGAACTCAATGCCACTGAAGTTGAGTTCATTTACAAATTTTGTATAGTTAGATACACGATCAGGTTTTGCTTTTACAAAATGAAGTTTAGCAAGCACACACCACATAAAACATAAATTATCATTGTTTTGAATATTGACTACAGCCTTTTTGTTTGCAACCTCTATTGGCAGTGGTATCCAAGATCTACCTAAAATAGGATGATATCTTGACTGCTTTAGTTGAAGTTCAAGTACATGACCTTCATGCCAACCAGATCCACGTAGTTTTGCTCTATCAATTGCTTCAAGGAAGTCAGGCAACAGTCTTTCTCTAAACAATTCTCTTCTCGAATTAATTGTGTGTTGTTTCGTTGAAATATATGAAATAATATTTTCTCCATATTCCATTTCAAATTCTATTTTCGCAGCAATTTGAATCTTTATACTATCAGAAAGAAGATTATTTTGTATAACAGAAAAAGATCTTTTTACCGATTCATATACATCAAAATAATCATATATAGGTAAGTCAATTGTGTGAAAAATGTTTCTTAATCTTTGACGGTTGTCCATCTTTTTTATTTGTCCGACAAAAAAATAAATAGAAAATTACATAATGTAAAATGGCACTTTATTGACTAAAACCTATATAATAGAAAAAATTAATCACCAACAAATAAACCACTTCATCGATATGTCTTTTGTTGTATCATGTTCAAGCTTTTGCATGTGTAATATCGTTTTATTGACAGTAATAAATTTAATATTTTTATTTTCTTTTTTTATTTGATGGTATATGAGTAAACACATAATCTTAAACCAGTCAGATTTAGCATCATAAACTATAAAATCTTTTGTCCTATTATTATAACGTGGAAAAGTATTAGAATATCCAAGATAAAAACTATATGTCATGTATATCTTCATCGGTGTTGGGAGTTTTGAAAAAGGGCGTCTAACTTGTGTTTTTAAGTCACTAATAAGCATAAAACCCCTGAAACTTGATGTAATATCCATGAATTTACCAATAGGCCAATTTTGATCCTCTTGTCCGTCTGTCATTTTTTATAGACAAACCAAAAAGATAAATTAATTTACTAATCCATACCCAGTGGGTTGATCTGTCTTTAAAATAAGCTTTAGATGCTTAGTTGATTTCAGTTTATTTTTCACATCATCCCGTTCATGTTTATTTGGGATGACATCGTTTTCTCTGAGACAGTCTTCAAAGCTGTCACGATCCTTACAGTAAAACAAACAGATAAACTTTAACTGTTCTCGAAAATCTTTTAGTACAGCATTATATTTCTGAGTGAGAATCCAAACACTGATGTTTGCGTGTCTACCACTGAAGGCAAGTTCTGCTAAAGTATTTCTCTTTTTGACAATGTCTTTCTCTGCAGAGCAATCATCGACAATAAATAAAGTTGACTGTCCTTCAAATTTCTTGTAAAAATATTGTAGGTAGTCATTCAGTTTTTTCTCAGGGTCGACTAAGTATATGTTGCTGTCAGTCCAAATGAATAAACGGTTGTGATAAGCTTTGTTGTGTTTTATCGTAGGACAAAATATTACAATGTTTTCAAAGTGGTGGATGTATCTTGTTTGTAAGAGGTTAAGTACAAATTCAGTTTTTCCACACCCTGTGGCACCAACAAATAAGCCACAGTGTGGATCGAGTGTCATTAAGCCCCGGTTCATTTTAATACACAATATAATTTTAATATATGTGTCCACTCAGTCTGCTTTCTGCAATATTGAGTTGTGCGTCATATATCAGGTACAAATATATATTTATGGCTGCAGCAGTTTCAACCTTCTTTTGTATCTGAATTGTAATCCCATCACTACCATTCTCAACAGTTCGTCCTGACCCATGAAGATAGTCATCATCTGTACTACGCAGGTCTAACCACAGTGCATACTTGTTTGTCAGGTATTGACCAATCCTAACATCATACAGATGTAGATCTTTGCACGCAATGTTTGCAGGTTTATCTCTAATCCTTCCACCCGCAAAATACTTTGTGATCTCATCGTAGTGTTGATAAGGTAACATTCCAGACGCGTACACTTGATTAGGACGGCCTTCGATTGTACAGGACAAATGTGTAATCTTAGGATTGTAGAATTTTTCTGAATCCCGTTTATATGGATCTGCTGGTTCAACAAACAACATAAGAATACCTTTCAGTGACCTGGCAGGTGTGTTTAAGTTTATATTCCACATCGGGTCGCTCTTGTCTTTGGGTATTAAACTATGTCTAATCACCCTGTCATAATAAATTGGTAGTCTTGACTGATACTGATTTTGTATGAGTCTGGCTAGTTCAGTGTGTGTGACAATTTCATATTCCAAGGAAATGTTAGAGATCTTATATGTTGCACTAAGATCAGATGATTTAATAACTTTGGAGTAGTCATTGAAGGTTAGTTCAAAACTCAGACGGTCATTCAGTGCTCCTTGATAATAAGGCAGATGTGCTGTTAGGATTTCAAACTCAAGTGGAATGTAGAATCTGGATCCATATGTTTCGGCCATTATAACATCCATGGCTGTATTAGTTACTTTATCTCCGGCGTCGATTCGAAGTTTACCAACATTATCTGGCTGTATGCCTTGGTAAATATGGTCTTCTCGTTCTTCTCTTGTTAGCCAAAGGTCTTTGTAACAGTAGAATACATCTGAGTCATCAAGACTAAACACTTCCTGTCCTTCAAGTTTTACTTTAATAGTTCTAACAATTGCTCTGCCAAGATTGTTAACTAGTGTTCTGTTCACGTCTGCATCTGATGATAGTTCAATATTAAATGCTAGGCGTGCAGTGCCAGGAACAATAACGTCACTGGGTCCTAGGTTTGGAAACTTGACTGTAAGTGTTTGGTTCTGGTCTATGGTACTTGGATTGTTTGTGATGACTATTGTTTGTCGAATGCCCTTAACACCCAGAGGCTCACGTAGTTTTCTGTATGGGTCTAACTTTGATCCGTAAGACTGTGTCATTTTTATTATGCACAATAAAAAATAATAAATTAATAAAACAATGGCAGCGGGAGGATTTAATCATGAAGATTTTGAAATGGATGACATGAATGACTATGATACTGGTGCAACAGATATGACTGGAATGGTAACTAGTTCTAGTATGTATCATGAACTATTAAAAGACAAAGTAAACTCATTTTATGACAGTGTTGGTGTCCACCCAGATGTAATAGATCCTAATCAGTTTGAATATGATAAAGGACACTTATTTGTAAATACAGACAGAGGGAAAATAAATCTAACACATAAAAATAATCCTTCTAAGTTTAGAGCTTTAAGTACAATTAAAGGTGAAGTCGGTGGTAACTCTGGGTTGGCAAGATACCTTGGTATTGGAGGGTCTCCTGTCCCCCCAAGACTTGTTAGTGTGCTTCACGACACGCAAACAAAGTTGCCAACGGGGCAAGAGATTGAAATGGCACCAGTAACAAGCCTACCAGAAATAGCAAACACAGTGATACAAGAAACCTCATTTACTGAAGGACAAATAAATGACGCTTTGAAAACAATAAATGATCCACCTTTGTCAATGAGAGAGATTATGGGTTTGGATAAATCACTGCAGACAATAAGAGGTGAGATGGTAAATAATTTAGCCAAACTAGGAGAGCTTGATAAACACATAGAACGTGAAAAAGAGAAACTGGCTACAGCAGGCAATGAGAATCTTGATACAGAAATGAAAGAAAGAATTCAACACAGATTAAATGATTTGCAGATAGAAAGATCAGGAAGGTTAGAAGCGATTAGTATTGGGAGACAAAAACTGAAATCACAGGTCAACAGGATTAGAGAAACTATTCAAAAAATACTTCACGAAGACACTACTCTGGCTGAGAGACTTAAAACACTTTTCAGAGAACAGGGTATCACAATTGCCAGTTTAATTACAGCTCTGGGATTTATTATTAGTACAGTTGTGTTGGCTGTCTCCGGGGGTGGTTCTCCACCTCCAGCACCACCAACCCCAGTCCCCACAGATCCAAAAGACTTACAGTCATGGGTAAAGAAACAACTGTCTCACATATCAGACTTGCTTAAGAAATTGGCTCTGAAAGCAGTAGACGCGTTGCCTGGCATTATAGGCACGGTTGTCAGTTGGTTGATTAGTACTGCAGCGAAGGCAGTAGGGTTTATGGCAGAACATGTGTGGGTCTTTTTGGTGACAGTAGGAGGGTTAATAGTGGGTTATTTAATGAAACAGGTAAAGAAGTAATACCCCTAATCCAGTGAGACCTATTACCAATGCTGTTCTCTCTGACTCATGTGTGTCAAGGATTGGTGTTGGTGTTATCGTTATGGGTACCGGTGTCAAAGCTGGAGCTGTTACTGTCTGTACAGGTGATGATGTTACTGGTGCCGTGGCCGGGGGTGTTACTGTCTGTAATGGTTTTAATGACTGTACATGTGTGGTTGTGGCCCCCAAGTTTACAGATTGATTGAGTCCTAATTTCTGACCAACACCTGCAACAACTATTTCATTATTATAATTTGTTATTGTCCCCATTTGAAGTTGAAGGTCTGATGGCAACATGTATAACCCAATACCAACTACAAAGTCAACTTTTGATCTGGCATATCTGATTACATCTTGGTAGCGTTGTATGCTAGATGGGAGATCAACTACTGAATTTACTGAATCTTCAAGATTAGCGAGAAACTGTTTTTGTGCTTCAAATTTACCACTTCCATTCAAAATGTTTGATTTTGTTAGTGATTGTGCTCCTAGTAAACACCAGACATATGTTCTGATAGACTCATTGACGCGCTCGACTCCTGCTTGAGTAAATCCGTCACTCTTATCTAAGACAAATGTGGTCCAGGCATTAGACTGTTTCTGTTCAATTGAGCCTAACCACACTTCAGATTTTGATGAGAATGAAGTGTAACCAGGGTAATAATCTTGAGGGTATTGTCTGTGACTCATAGCATAATACAATGTTCCCATGCCTTTGTGATCATCAAGTTTTTGTGTAAAGTCATACTTTGTACTGATGTTAAATTCATTACAAATCCGTTCAAATGCTTTTATATCCATGGGGTTGTTAAACTGATTAAAACTGGATTCAGTGGGCAGTGGGGTATGCAGTTCTGACAGTATTCTTCTAAGCTGGTAATACATGTGGAAACGATAGACAGACTTAATCAGTTTGTTTGGGTGATTCAAGTGGTCTGTAAAAGAAACGCCACAGCCTGTAGTTGAGCATAGTATAGCAAAGTTAAGTTGGTTTTGAAACATCTGTAGTGGACTTGAAGACCACTTTCTTGCAGTTGAGTCATCTGTTATTGGAGGGTTTAGGTAATGATCAAACGGATTCGGTACTTTGACTTGAAATAGATCTTGTTCAGACACAGCTATGACGAGTTGATTTAGTTGAATTATTTTCTGGTCATAAGTTGGTGCAACATTATATTTGGCATCCACGTTAAATTGAAATGCGTTTGTAGTGGTAATGGTTGGCGATTTAAATTCCATCCTTTTTTATATGAGATAATAAAAATGTTTATTACCTTAACAAATCTTGACTCGAGCAAACCAGTGTGGCTAACTAATGGAATCGATAATCGAGATGGTAACAAGGCTGTGGCTATCCATGAAATGTTTTATACAGTAAAGTGGTTTAATGTAACGGATGATGAAAATTATTCTGTAAGTGGAACTCTTGATGGTATTGAGAAGGGTGATACTTTACGAGCTGGGTATTATGACTTTTGTACTTTAGCTGAATGGCTTCAAAATGAATTTAAAATTAAAGCAACTTTAAACCCAGCTAATTTACTTGTTACAATTGAATTTTCAAAAAGTGGTCAGTTTTCTTTATCAATTAGTCTTTTATTATTACTTGGATTTTTAGGTAAAAAAATAACACATCTAGATGAAGATTGGTCACAATCAGTCGAACGTCTACTATCACCAAAAAAACCAAGAATAACTGGCAGATATCCTGTTCATTTGTCAGTACACACAGTGCTAAATGTTTATTTAAAAGAACTGAACACTACTGAAAATGTACACAATGGAAAGCCTTCAACTTTGTTGAGATGCTTACCAACTGGAACTGCTCCGTATTGTGAAAGTGTGGTTGCTAGATTTCCTAATTTGCAGTTTAAAAAATTAGGTTCTAGTTTCTTTGAATCACTGTGTTTATCTGTAACTAATCAGGATGACAAACCAGTTCTTATGCATGATTTTAGTGTAGTGTTAGAAGTTAAATAATTTTATTTTTGTTTATAAAAATGAGTGGTCTTGGTCCAAAGCCTAGAATCATACCAGTTGCATGTTCAGTAACAGAGTTAAAAGATTTGGCAGACGTACAGGATTTTGAAAAGGAAGGGGAAATTGGAGAAATATATGGTTTTGAACTTGATTTAAATGGCATGTACAAGAGGAAAGTAATTGTTGACATGAAAGATGGTGAAAAACAGATTCCTAAACTTGGTCAGCTTCGTGATGTTACTGTACCTACTCCACCTGTAAATAATGCGCCTTACAACTTAATACATGTGGGTAGTAAGTGGGTTGTTTCACCTGTACCGGCACCACCACCCACAATTGACTGGGACATAAAGATTGAATTTATTAGTCCTTATGTATACACTGATGATGAAGGCGCCTTAGTGTTTAGGAAGGTTGTTAATTCTGGGCCGCTTATTGTAAGCCTTGTTCCAAGCTTTGCCCCAGACAACAATAGCAGAGAAAAACTGAAAGTTGAAAATTATGAGAGACGGCGGTATCTTCTTACAACTAGAAAGGGAAGATCAAATACTTCTGTTGTGTTTATGCCAGCAAGCTTAGTCATGGCTAGAGAAGCGACAATAGTATTTGAAATTATCATGAAATCTGTAGCTTCTGCAAAAGAGGCAAATATAGCACAAGGAATTAAACTTACATGGAATGAAACAGTAACAGAATCATCAAAGGTCTTTATTGCCATTACAAAAAATAATGATGTTATTAATGTTTCAAGCAGTATTCCCGCTGTCAAGGTGGTGGTTGACAAAACAACTTTTGTTCGTCTAACTTACATAAACCTTGAACACATTGATCTTGTTGCATTTTATTATGCTAGCAAATTGTATACTTTTGAAGAGTTGCAAAATGTAAATGCTGATTAAAAAAATATTTGTCATAAAAAATGGTGAACTTGTATCCACAAATACCACCTGAGCAGCTTGAGCCTATTGAGCATGATAAAACATTAAAGGCAGATTCATTCCGTTTAATGAATATTACAGAAGCGTTGAAGTATTTAGAAGAAGAACAAGCAAAATACTCGAGGTGTAAACGCCGTTACAATACGGTTTTCAATTCTGTACACAACACATCAATGGCCATGGGGGTGGTTTCGGCCGGATTATCTGTAGGAGGTATAACTCTGTTTGCAACGGGGGTGGGAAGTGTCGTAGGAATTGCTGTTGAAGCTGTTGGCCTTGCCACAAGCCTGGCATGCTTTGGTATGGAAGCCCTTAACAAAACATTTTATACTAAGTTGCAGAAGCATGAAGCATTGAGTACGCTCGCAGCAGCTAAGTTGACGAGTATGAAACTTATTATTAGTAAATCTTTGGAAGATAATGAAATTGACGATAACGAATTTAAAAGAGTCCAGGATGATTTGGCCAACTATAAACAACAAAAGTCTGAAATACAGAATAAGATGCGTAGTCAGGCTGTAAATGTTGAAGAGCTAAAGAAATCTTTTTTAGAACAAGGAAAAAAGATAGGCGTAGAAGAAACTATGAAAAAAGTTTGAGAACTTACAAGCAAGTAACGATAGGTTTTGTTAATCAATTATTTTTGTCATACACTTCGCAAAGAGATGTCATGCCTTTCACGTCTGCCCATCTAACACCATCTGCCCCACCACCAAACCACTATTGAGAAAAAAGTTTTTATATTGTCCTTGTAACTTGGAAATTCTGTCCAAGTAAGTTGTGACTTGGGTCCAAAAAGTTGTAAGTTATTGTTTTAAGAGACTTATAAGAACTTGTTTTAAGTCACTTTAAAATCTTATGACAATTAACTTATAAGAACTTGAGGAGGTAACTTAAAAGCTACTTGTCAGTTGCAAGTAACTTATAGGTTACCTTATCATGTACTTGTAATTTTCTTTTTTTCAGCCATAGGGTGTTTTGCTTTATAATAGAAGACATAATTAATCTCTAGAAGTGCATTGTTGTTAATATGAGACACAGTGTTTGATGTTTAGGCATGAAATAATCTTTCAAGCTGGCTTAGATGCCTCACTATCTCTATCTCTAAAATTAAAAAAAAAAGTACCAATTTTTCTTTCTCTGAAATTAAAAGTGAGGTGTTTAGGCATATCTGATAGCAAATGAAGCAATCAATATATATTTGTATCTGATTTATGATGCGCAACTTAACATTTCTGAGTGCCGACTAAGCGCTCACATATATTAAAAGTATTCACTTAGCTTTTGAGTTGTTTCCTTTACTTTCAATGTCGTGTTATAGACTGTCAGTGTATACCGGTAGGAAGCGACTCACTGCTTTATGTATAGACAGACAAGAGACAGACTCAGATCATTGTTTCCCGAGATAAACTCCAAATAGTTGTGTCATTGTTTGGTAACGCATTGCTGTGCGCTGGGTTATATTCAGAAAAGTTTTCAGCACAGATTGGTCAAATTCTTAGCCAATAAAATTAGGCTGATGCAATGTCCGGAAAAGCTGACGCAATGCTTGTTTGGGCCCGGTTGTTGTAAACATTTCTTAAAAACCAGTCACAACTCTTTCATTGGTGCATGTTGACTGGAGATAAAACAGGGCAGGAACGCGGAAGTTGTGGCTATTGACTGTGAACAGTTGCCGCAAGCCACGCTAGCGGGCCAATGCAGAGCAGAACTCGTGAGGGCTCCGAATTCTATGCATAAAATTAACGTGAAGTGGGTCATAAGTTTTTTCATCGTCGTACTGACCTGCCCTGTCTCGTCATGATGACGTTTTTGACCTAATGTGTTTTGTATGTGCTTTTGTAAGACTGGTGAGAGGTGTAGGTATGTGTGTGAGAGGTTGATGGGGGGGGGGGGGTGGGGGTGAGTGGCACAGAGAGAGAGAGAGAGAGAGAGAGAGAGAGAGACACTATTTGGGCATAGAGGACTATTGTTTACCATGAACAGGAAGTATTCTCAGGAAGGCCAACTCTGACAGCATTGAGTGGTGGGTGGCGTGTACGGTAGTCACTATTTCTCGGGAAGATATTTTAACTAGCCTTTTGTTTCCAAGGGGTTGGGGGACCTGACTGGGCAGATAAAGCTGTTAAATGTATTTGGTCAAGTGTGTTTGTTTATTTACGGAAAGGATTATTCTCTGCCGCGTATGCCGCATATGTCATGTATTTTGAGTATGGCGAGTGTGCCGCGTGTGTGCCGCGTATGTGTCACTTATGCCGCGTATGTCATGTATTTTGAGTATGGCGAGTGTGCCGCGTGTGTCGCGTATGTGCCGCGTATACCGCGTATGTGCCGCGTATGCCGCGTGTGTCATGTATTTTGAGTATGGAGAGTGTGCCGCGTGTGTCATGTATTTTGAGTATGGTAAATATGCCGCGTGTGCTGTGTGTGATGCGTATGTCACATGTATTTGAGTGTGCCTGTCTAAACAAAGACAGGTTTAACTGTATTAAAAAGTGAAACCTACCCTCTCGATGGCGAAATACTTTGTCATGTGTTAAGAGTCACGAGCTAGGCATGTGAGGTCAGTTGCTAATAGCAACATTGACGTCACTTACTTCTATGTGGGGGGGGGGGGGGTTGCGGCAATAATGCCTAACGGGAATTCCCACAATGGCGCAAGTAGTCATTTCCCGAAAACAGCTGATCGTAAATGAGTCGTTTACATTGACAAAGGTAAAACTGTAAATGCCGATTGAATAATTAGCCTTTGTTTAAAGAAGTCAATGACAGCATTAATAATTTAGGTTGGGTGGGGTATCTACCTTAATACTCGCGGGTTGGTAGCTGATCAAAAAAACGTAGCTTGAATGATTTCTGGAGTGGAACTAAAATGGCTAGGTAATAAAGTTATTGGGTGTATTGGGTGGCGTTGGTTTGTCTAAATGGCTAGTTGATTACAATAATTAGTTGATTATTGTATGGGTGGGCATCAACTGTCCACTTATCTATCTCTGAGGCGAGCTCACCATACAAGATGTCCTTAGGAATCCGACCATCCTGCATATGGCAGACATGACCGAGCCAGCGTAGGCGTCTTTGTGAAAGGAGTGCGTACATGCTAGGAATGTTGGCCTGGGCCAGCACTTCAGTGTTTGGAACACGGTCCTTCCAAGTGATGCCCAAGATTCTCCTCAGGCTGCGCAGATGGAAAGAGTTAAGTCTGCGCTCTTGACGGGTGTACAAACTCCACGTCTCGCTGTTGTAGAGAAGAGTGATGAGCACGCAGGTCTGGTACACTTTCATCTTAGTGTTGATGGTAAGCAAGCTGTTGTTCCACACTCTTTTGGTCAGGCGAGCCATCGCTGTTGATGTCTTGCCGATTCTGGAGTCCAGTTTGTTGTCCAGAGAGAGGTTATTGGGGATAGTTGAGCCAAGGTATGTAAAGTTCTCCATTACCTTGAGGGTGTGATCGCCTATAGAGATGCAAGGGGTGCTGCTGATATCCTGGCCCATGATATTTGTCTTCGTCAGGCTGATGGTCAGCCCAAACTCATCGGTGGCGTGAGCGAAGCTGCTGACGAGACGCTGTAGTGCTTCCTCAGTGTGGGCAGTCAGGGCAGCATCATCAGCAAACAGCATCTCTCTAATCAGGACCCTGCGCACCTTGGTCTTCGCGCGCAGAGGTGAAAGGTTGAAGAGGCTGCCTGCACTCCTAGTGTGGATGAAGACGCCATCTTCAGACTGACTGAAGGCATGGCGCATCAGCAGGGAGAAGAAGATGCCGAAGAATGTAGGGGCGAGTACGCAGCCTTGCTTCACACCGCTTCGGATCGGGAAGGGTTCTGAGGATGAGCCATCATACTGTATGGTACCTTCATACCTTCAAAGCGTCATATTAAAGAGTAGTATTTACACACAAATTACGCCAGCTAGTGTGACACCACCCGTAGCTCTTACCAGTTCGCATTATTCTGGCGTGAAAAAATATTGTCTGTGTACAAAAATGCTCGCTCAACACACAACAAGATGAGGATTTCATCCCAAAGTCTACCGTATTGTTTGGAGCTCACTTGCGTTTTTCTTTTAGGAACATTCAGAGTTGCTCATATTTTTAAGCCCCCCCCCCCCCCCCCCCGCCTGGATCTGCCCTGGGGGACTTGGGTGAGGTTGACTACTTTTTAGTTCCCAGGGTCACCCTGATCAGTCCCACAGGGTGGGTTTTCCTCTCAATTCTGGGGCATGAGTTTCTGTCTACCCTTGGCCCATTCATCTGTATTTTTCTTTTTAAACTCTCCCGTCTGCGCTGCCTGTAGCTCTTGGTATTGGATGTGTGTTGCCAAATGGTCTTAGGTTTATTTAGCGTATTAGACCGGCTGGCGACATATATTCAATATTCTGTTTAGGTTTTTTTTTTTTTTCACAAGCAGTGCAAGCACGACCTGAGAAAGTCTTGTTGCTGTCGGGACGTTAAGCAATGTACAATCAGTATTTTTTAAGTTTATCAGTCCTTCTGATCCATTTCTCTCCCCTCTAAGCCATCCTCTGATACTCAATACACGCCGGCGCACATAAATAAAGACACACCGCCGCCATTAGTATGCTCTGTGGGCTGGAGTAGCGACAGGAATTCTCAGAAGAAGAAGAAAAGTACGAGCAGCAAAATGACGTCACTATAAGCTTCACGTCATCGCATCGCTTATCTCACGACGCCGTGTATACTGTGACGCCGAATTTGATGTTTCACGTCACTCATCCGAAAGGCACGCTCTTAATCCGGAGCTGACTGTTTTTGTTCCACACAGCCTCTTCCAGGACTGACTGTTTGATGGGAGTAAATAGTGGCTTCAGCAAGAATGAATTAATTATTATCGAAAAACTTGAAGAAGTACAACGCTGGATTACGAACTCATTCAGTATCTCCCTTTAATCCCCCTTCCCCCGCCTGATCCGCACGGCAATGGCACACACAAACACAAACGGCAGAATGGCAGTATACACAGACGGCAGACATACGGCGCTTCCTACCGGTTATACGTTCTGTCGGCTGACATAGCCACAGACATTTTGAAGAATAAGGTGGAATGGCCCATGCCGGCCACAAAACCTCTTCTGTATGAGCTTGCATGCATATTTCACCTATTCCACAATACGTTCAGTTCAGAATCATAGTATCATACAAAAATAAACAGTGAAGGAGAACATCGCGCCAGCTCATGCACCTGTAAAACACTGACGTGCTGGTGATTTGCGTCAATTAGGAACATTGTCGGTATAAAACACTGACGCGTGTGGTGCTTTTACGTCACCGTCTGATTCCTCTGATGAAATCAAAGAGTTACTTCTGACCGTTTTCCGCATTGAACTTTTATTTTCGTAAAAGTTGAAGAGGTACAAAGCTGGCTAACGAACTCATCCAATGTCTTTCTACAAATTAGCCATATCCAAAATTTCAAGTGCATATAATCATGAAATTGCGGACTCTAATCTGGATCAACCGACTTTCTATAAACGGTCTTTTATCAGTCTTCAATGAGACATCCAATTACAATATGCTCGGAGGCTCTCTTAGCCACCAACTTAAAGTGTTTACCAAGTTTCAAGTTTGTGCCGCTGTTACGTGTTGAGCCGTAGTCGTAGTATGATATCACACCAGACGCACGCACGTAGGGTTCTTTTAAATAAACTTCATTCAGCTGCAACCCGTCACACGTGGCTTAAGGATGTAGACTACATTGGAGTAACAGTTCCAACAATATTTTATTTCAGCGATGCGATCTCCACACAATTCATTCCCAAATGCACTAACACTGATACAATGTCTCCTCTGCAAAATGTCAAACTGGCGACACAATGTTTCTCATACAACGTACACCACCGTTACGCTGCGTCTCTCACGATGTACACCCTATACGGGCCACGTACCTAAGATAACTGTGTGTCCCTACAATTGACAATGCATGACAATGTACGAACGTGCTTCCCAGCACAAACTTTTATAGTACAACAACTTTCCAGAATAATCCAAGGAATTCACACAACGCAACCAATCAGAACGGAACACGTAACCGAAACTCATAAATATTAAAATAAAAAGAACTTTCTAGAATAAACTATAATAGTCTACAAAAATACGACTGCTAATTTCACTGAGCCCCAAATCCCAATGTATAATGACGTCACACAAGAGTATGGCAGAACGTTCACGACCTTTCATAATACAAATTGACCGGCTGATAAATTCACGCGTACAAAAAACAACTATGTCTTTGAATATTAGAGCGGCTTTGCTCATCATCATCATCATCATCAGTGCCTTGCCCGAACTGGGCGTTGGGGGGACTGAAAGGCAGCAGCAACAGACAGTGCTCTCCACTGAGTTCTATTTTGGGCGGTGGCAAGCAAGTCTGGCATCTCGAGTTCGGTCCATTCTTTTATGTTTGCGACCCAACTCTTTCTCTGACGACCTCGCCGACGACTTCCTTCGAGAGTGCCTTGGAGGATAGTCTTGGACAAGGTGTTGTGTCGGGTCACGTGGCCAAACCAAGCAAGCTTGCGCCGTTTCACGGTTGCCAGAAGGGGTTCATGTGGGCCCACCAGGGAAGTGACGATGCTCCGTACATATTCGTTGGTCTTGTGCTCGCGGTACGAGATGCGGAGCAACTTCCTCAGGCACTTGTTCTCAAAGGCTTTGCTACTGTGTTGCAAAATGTTGCCTACAGTTTAGATGTCACACATGCGAGGTCACTAGACAGCACGATTTTGCTCGAACGTTCTGGTTTATTCTCAGCGAATCTACACATTACAAAAACTCACCGCTCTTTTCCTTGCGACTTTGCTAGAAGCTTCCGGACTAATCTTAGCGTACCAAAACAAAGCCAATTCCGCTTTACGCGAACGATAAAGAATCTTACTTAAAAGGTACATGATACGTAACCATGATAGCTCAACTAAATATCGGATCGTTTCCTACGATTAATACATGCATGCTCTTACAAAACAACACAACCACAATCGTAACAGCCGCATAGGCAGTAATATCAGTCGGAGATTCTCGTGTTTACATACGTACGCACACACACACACATACATACCGTCATCCCCGTACATGCATACAAATTAACATACATACGGCGCTTCGCACCAAAACGACGTTCGGCATCAGCAACGTTAGAGTGGCAAGACGTGACGTCATTTTTATTTTGTTACTTTTTTGCCAGACCATAAGCCCAGCCCCCACCCCCACCCCCCACCCCCCACCCCCACCCCGGTTATCTAGGCGCGGTTTCTTCATAATAAGCGTTTGCATGGCGCACTCAGGCTTGAGCTGGTTATGTTTGACAGTAGCGAGGCGATTTGATAGATGCCAGAAGAGGCACTGACCCACGCAGTCCTGGAATAAGTCTGTACATAGCGACTAGAAGAGAAAGTGACATAGGCAGCGCGGCTTTCTACTGCCTCTTCAAATCTCCTTGCCAGTCCAGTCTAACCTAAACACAGGCCACGCCCGTATTGAAAGGAACAGCTGGATAAGATTTCATTTGGCATGAAGCATAGATTCTCACGACCCCATGTGACTGCAGAGGCTAATGTGAATCTATGCTTTTAGGGGCGAGGCCGGCGTGATAGTTTGAGCAACAATAAATCGGTAGCTTTTAGTATTTGGGGGGAATATTTGTTATTTATTGAATAATTATTAATTTAGCATGATACTACTCACCTGGTTAAATGTATTTGTTTTCATCCCTACGTCACACGACCAGTCACTTTAGCGCAAACCGTACCATGTGACCGTGATACAAAAACCCTTGTAGCGACAAATGGCGGACTTCTTGTGTGTGACGCTTCTTGGATGCGAGTTTTGTTCTATAAAAGATCACTAAAACGTTCTAAAGTAAAATGTTACTTAATGTTGTTCGAAACAACAAGCACACTCAGTACTGGAGACGGCAACGACATAAAATATTTTTAAATACGTCATAAGTCTATTATGTATAAATGTATATTCCTTTGACGTCAGTCATGTCTGTCGTGTTCCAGGTCGGAAGATGTCTTCATGATTTCTTTTACGAAAATAGTGGAGAAATGAAAACATACGTTATTGGTAGCAGGGGCTTGCTGTACGTACCCTTGTAGGCCTTGGGGAGATCAAAAGGAACCAAAGTGCCCCATCAGGCCTTTGGGGTACAATGGTTCCTTTGACCTCCCTCAGGCCTACAAGGGTCCGTGTAGCAAACCCCTGCGACCAATAACTTATATTATATGATGAATATGGTTATGTATCTTTCTGCATTCAATTATTTAAACTTGTGCAATTATTTATTATTATTCTATTACTTGATATTTTGTGCAGTTAATTACTGTATTTTAAAAAAATAGTATACTAGCGATTGCATTTAAATTATTTTCATTTATTCTTTATTCGGTTTGTTATTATTATTTATTTATTATGTATTTACTTATGTATTTATTTATTTACTTATGTCCTAACGACTTTTTTTTTACGAATAGAATTATAACATTAATATCAAAATAAATAAAGAAATAATAGCAAGTACAACAGACATCCCGTAGTACAGAGTACGGTACAGAAGTTCCACAAGCTCTCATGCACCTTGCGGCTGATCAAGCCGCATAGACTCTCATGCGTCTCCGACAACTTTAAGGATCAACATCTTTCTTGCCGCGCATTTACATCTACTTACTAGGCCTACCCCACCACATGCCCTGCTGTTAGTAGCGGAATCAGCCTGGCCAAGTCAAGGAGGCTGTATTTTGATAACTGAGCCTCCTTCGTCAGTGCATAGATTCGCGTCAGTCTCTGTAGTCTGCACGACGTTAAGTGGTCAACATCTTTCTGGTTATGTTATATTTACCTCTATTTAGTATGCCTACCGCACCACATTTCTTGCCCTCCTGTGGGCAACACTGATCAGCTTAATCAAGCCACATAGACCTTCATGCGTCTTCGCAGGTTCCGAAGCCGAAAGAGGTAAACCTCTTCCTTGCATTACATTTACCTCTGTTTCCTAGTTATAGCGTGCCAGGGTAGGTTTTGCTATAGTGCAACTGCGAGTGAACGTGGCCCTCGGACGAGACGGAATGCGAGGGATTTTCGATTGCACGTATGTGTTAGAAAGTTCCAGCTGCCTGGCTACTTTTAATTTTGTGTGGGCCTGTATATTCATACTTAACTGTGAAATCTATCACCATTGAGATATCAAGAACACCCAAAATACACTCAAAACAAATGTTTTCACATTTTGGATATTTTGCAAAACTCACATTTTGAATGAAATACAGAGACAGATTGGAGGAAAAAAAAAAACAATAAAACATTACACTAATACACAAAAACATTTCACGAGAGTTAAAAACAAAGATGTCGGACTGCATCGTTAGCAACGGAGCCAGCAATCGCATTACTCCACGTGAAAAGGCTGAAATTTTGGGAAAGGAAGATCTCAGAGTAAAACTGGACTTTGCGGCCGTATAGGTCAGGCATCTGTGATAGGCGCTGGGTGTGTTTACAAGTGTTGACAGGCGTAGCCAGGTCTGGCACTTGCTGCCCAATTCTACAGAACGCCTCAGGTTTATAAAAGTGTGCACCTGCTGTATGTGTCAGTTAAATCAGGGATTCTATATATATTATCCCTGGTTAAATCACTAAGAACACATTTTTTTATGTTTCAGTTTATTAGAACACACGACATCTATTTGGCTATGCATATTATTCATATTCACATTAAGTACGTGCCTTTTGTTGTATATCCACAGCATCATACCACACACATTGCTTCTATTCCCAGTGCGCACTATAAATTACACCAGCAATAAAAATGGCATTGTGTCAGTGAGTGTAACAGTTTCAGGAATATCAATCATATGAACAAAATGCAAATCCAACACTGAGCGGTATAACCATGCAAGTTACTAGGCATTTGCTTCATGTTCAGCCTGCAAGCAGTTTCTATTTAGTATATGTCTGCGAGCACAAGTCCGTGTCACAGGTCCTGCACTTCACATGTCTTTAACTCCTTTCTTTGTTTGTAGCCCTGGACACAGTTTCACCGAAGACTTGACAACATGTATACTGGCCACAAAGTGGAATGATCGACTGGGGTATCTGATCCGCCCCCGACCACTCAATTCCCCCCCCCCCCCCCCGAGGGGTGTCTTCTCCGACCATGACCACTCAATCTCCCCCCATGGGGTATCTGATCCCTGACCACTCAATCTCCCCCCCCCATGGGGTATCTGATCCGGCCCTGACTACTCCATCCCCCCACCCATGGGGTATCTGATCCACCCCTGACCACTCCATTTCCTCCCCCATGGAGTGTCTGATCCGCCCCTGACCACTCAATCTCCTCCCCATGGGGTATCTGATCCGCCCCTGACCACTCAATCTCCCCCCCATGGGGTGTCTGATCCGCCCCTGACCACTCAATCTCCCCCCCATGGGGTGTCTGATCCGCCCCTGACCACTCAATCTCCCCCCCCCCCCCTCATGGGGTATCTGATCCGCTCCTTACCACTCAATCTCCCCCCCATGGGGTATCTGATCCGCGCCTAACCATTCAATCTCCCCCCCATGGGATGTCTGATCCGCCCCTGACCACTCAATCTCCCCCCCCATGGGGTGTCTGATCCGCCCCTGACCACTCAATCTCCCCCCCATGGGGTGTCTGATCCGCCCCTGACCACTCAATCCCCCCCATGGGGTGTCTGATCCGCCCCTGACCACTCAATCTCCCCCATGGGGTATCTGATCCGCCCCTGACCACTCAATCTCCCCCCCCATGGGGTGTCTGATCCGCCCCTGACCACTCAATCTCCCCCCCATGGGGTATCTGATCCGCCCCTGACCACTCAATCTCCCCCCCCCATGGGGTATCTGATCCGCCCCTGACCACTCAATCTCCCCCCCCCCATGGGGTGTCTGATCCGCCCCTGACCACTCAATCTCCCCCATGGGGTATCTGATCCGCCCCTGACCACTCAATCTCCCCCCATGGGGTATCAATCTCCCCCCCCATGGGGTGTCTGATCCGCCCCTGACCACTCAATATCCCCCATGGGGTGTCTGATCCGCCCCTGACCACAATCTCCCCCCATGAGGTGTCTGATCCGCCCCTGACCACTCAATCTCCCCCCCCCCATGGGGTGTCTGATCCGCCCCTGACCACTCAATCTCCCCCCCATGGGGTATCTGATCCGCCCCTGACCACTCAATCTCCCCCCCCCCCACATGGGGTGTCTGATCATCCCCTGACCACTCAATCTCCCCCCCCCCCCATGGGGTATCTGATCCGCCCCTGACCACTCAATCTCCCCCCCCCCCCCCATGGGGTGTCTGATCAGCCCCTGACCACTCAATCTCCCCCCCCCCCCCCCCACATGGGGTGGTGTCTGATCCTCCCCTGACCACTCAATCTCCCCCCAAGTGGTCTCAGTAAAAGCGTTTGAACTAAATAGGGTGATCAAAACAGCATCTCATATTGTTGGAAGCGATCTCTTCTCGTTGGAATCTCTGTACCACGCACGCACCATGAAGAGAGCGAGCTCCATCATACATGACGAGCACCATCCTGCACATAGCCTGTTCGAGCACTTGCCATCTGGCTTACGCTTTAGATCCATCAAGGCCAAAACCACTCGTTTTCCGAAGAGTTTTTATCCCTTGGCTGTTCAGGCCCTGTCTAATGTGGCTGGGTAACGCACGCAGACTTGCCCACAGTCGCACGTACAGACTCTCACGCAACAGACGCATACACCGCCACTGACTCAGACGGGCGCATTCATGCGGTAAAAACTCAACACACGGGCTCCCTTTCTAAAGTAACTTTTATACAATATAAAAGAAAAGAAACGTTAAATGACTATCAAACTATACACACTTCACCTTCCCCACTACATCCAAAATCACATACACATCACACACTAAGAAGTACCCAACGGAGAAAGAAACACGCTTAGAAAAGACGGGTACAACACAATTTATTAATATTTCGGGTAAATACCCTTTGTCAAAATAGACAAACAAACAAACAGAGAGATTAGCCGCTACTTATCTTCATTGGCAGAAGGAATGTGGCAACTCATCACACACTATCTCGGCCAGGCTAGGCATTAGTTTCTCACTGTCTCCAACCTGTTTGATGTTATTGCCTGGTTACGTTGGTCCTTCTCACGTCTAGGCGTGCAAGTCCTTCGCCGTACGCTTCTTCCTGTCGTCCCGTCTCTTTATCACGGACGTCCTCGTACTCGTACCGCAGCACAGTTCTCGCCTTGTCTCGGGTATCTCGGTCCCGATCGCTTCACTCCCTGAGTGAAGAACTGGAGGGGTGATGACCTCACGTTAGGTCTGGTGACTGACGTCTCGGCGTCCGTCGCTCCCTCTTTACAAGCACTCTAAACACAACAACAAGGATCCAAAACGTAACACTTGCTAAACACCCAACAAATTGGATGACATGAGAAACCTTACGTAACCTGGCCGATACAAACAACTCACACGTTCATTCACACACACGTGCTTCATACCCGAACTACTTTCATAACACCCCCATATCTCTGTCACTATCTTGGAACATCCACTATACATTATTCTATACACTGGGAAAGACTATGCTTAACCAACCACGTACTACCTTCCTAGCGACTTAGGCATACACACCTTACATTCCTTTAGTCATCCATCTCGGTAAATAACTGTATACCAAAAACACCGGTTACTTCACTGAATTCTAAACCAACATAACTGAACCAAACCAGACAACGCTATACAACCACATTACTCTTACCAACGCATACTATACTTAAAGCAAGTAACCCTCACTAATACATGTATAGAAACATACCTGAATCCTAGGCTTCAGAGGCTTGGAATACGGGCTAGGTATCTCAAACACGACAAGAAAGCCCGTACTACCGATGTACTGCTTTGCCAGACTGAACTTTTGCCTAGAACTCACTATAACAGACTCACTAAACTCCCCGTGTTAACCGTTCCTTAAAGATTTCACGTGGAGCACGGGCCTCACGGACTATCGGCACAAAACAAACCGTTAACAAAAAACCGTACCGTATTTAACCTAATGTGTGAGCACTATGCACGAGCATAGAGCTTCATCACAGGATGTGATATGATTTAATTTAACAGATTGACTCAAAGTCCCTTTGGACTTACCTACAGCCTATCTTAGTTGTTTATAGCTCCTTATATGTTTTATTTAACCTCTTCTTAAACAGGATATACAGTTTTACAAATAGATATGAATTTAGCTAATCTGTTTTCGTTATGGCTCACTTGGCGGTCTTTGTTGTCATAATATGTCTATTATGCTATAGATTTATTTTATTTCACTTACTTAGATGTGCGTGCACACTTAGTAGAATGACTGCTATATTATGTGTGTTTTGTTATTTTAGAGTCTGCTTGATTGTGATGTATGTATGTTTTATGTGTTGATGTTAATATGGACGCTCATCAGTTATGCCGCAAAAAATTCCTAATGTTTATGCATATGGCAATAAAGTTTATCTTATCTTATCTTGTCGGGATACGATTGTATCAATGCGTCTTCTGTTTCCTCGGCGCTTGTGCCTGTCAGGTCCAAGGTCATTTCGTGCTCAGCGGGGCTTAGCCGCGATAAGACACCAGGAAGCGTTGGGAGTCTGCGTGCATGGACGTGGGAGTCATATTCTTTGTTTATTAGTTCGTCCGTTTGGGACCAGAGTGACAGGATGCATACCTGGGTTGGACCGTCTTGCATTACTCCACCGAATATGTCCTTTTTACAAGTTTCACGTACATTTTGTTGGAAAACTAACGCATGAGAGATGGTTAGCACACAGTATAGGCTCATTTAACATTGAAAGTGAGTTAAATATAACGAGTCATCCGCCACTGGTCCACCGTTGGTCCATCCACCATCATCTTTTGTAAATTGAATTGTGACGTATTTTATTATTTTAAATTTCTGAGAGACCATCAAAGCCACAGACTTCTAATTTGGCACTGTGATCCTATTTGATAATAGCTTTGACTGTCATTTGCGCTGCCCTCTATGAAAGGTCAAGGTAACAAAGGTCAATAAACGTGCGATTTATTTTAAAAGAAACTAGTTATAATTTTATTTAAAAACGTGTCAAAGAAAAAATACTGATGATAAAACATTTGTTTGCAGCTCTACTAAGTTAACCTCTCGTTAAGGTCAAAGGTCACGGGAAGTATGATGGCTATTTATGTTAGGTTGTTGCTATTACAGGTAGTTCGTATGTGAACTTTGCAGTATGACCCCAGTAGAAATGTTGCTAGGGGTTACACTGTCTATGCATATTAATTGGCTCCTTCCAAAGGTCAAAGGTCAGCAAGTGTGTGGAAAATGTATGGGGGAATAAAAGTTACTGCATTTAGTTTTTCCACCTCAGAAGTAAAACTTGATAAAGCTAGCATTACTAACACAGGTTTGTGTACATGTTCGGAAGTAGGTTGGTTGGTTGTACATTGCTTAACGTCCCGACATCAGCAAGACTTTCTCAGGACTGACGTGCCCCACATTCTGCCTTCTCCCATGGCGGCCACTGACGTTTGGAGCGCATATGTATTTCCTCATACGGCACAACCACACGCGTTAATCTTATCTTACGTTGTATAGACAGGACTATGACTGTGCCATGCATGCGGAAGATAAAGAAGTTTTTCCATGAGTTATCTTCTTGCCTTATTCTAAGGAATCGCGAAAGTATTGCTCTGCTATCTATATACTAATGGTCAAAACTTAAGGGCCACTTTTTGTCGCAGACGCACCGACAACACCAAACACATAATGTAACAATACTTGAAGTCAGTACTTTGCTAATTTATTCAGTAACAATTTCATTTAAGTTTTGAGTAAATCAAGCAATTGTAACAACAGCAGTACGTTACAATGTTCACCCACCCCTCATTTGTGAGTCACACAAGACTGGTTCAGTCAGTAGCGAGTGTACCCACCGTTTGCAGCCAAGCATTCAATGCAACGTTGACGCATGGAGTCCACCAGGGTTCGGAGAACATGTTTTGGGATCGCTTCCCACTCTTGATGCAGGAACTTAGTCAGCCGGGGGACGCCTTGAGGTGTGTGTGTGGGGGGGGGGGGGGGAGGGGGTAGTTGCTGACTACACGTTGCCCCAGCACGTCCCAGAGGTGCTCGATGGGAGCCAGACAAGGTGAACGAGCTGGCCACTCCATCCTCATGATGCCCCGTTGCTCAAGGTACTCATCCACCACACGGGCGCGATGAGGTCGAGCGTTGTCGTCCTGCAGAACAGCATTGTCGCCTATGGCTTGGAGAGCTGGCTGGATGAGGGGCTGCACAATCTCGTCCCGATAGCGCAGTCCGGTCAGGGTGCCTCGGATGGCGTTGGGGGGGGGGTGTGGGGGGGGGGGGGGCTTCCTTCCCTGCTGAAGCCTGCCCAGACAATGACCGAGCCTCCTACGTAGCAATACACCTCTTGGACGCATCCATCCGTGAATCGCTCGTCCTGGCGTCTCCAGACCCTCACCCTGCCGTCCTTGAAGGATACAGTGAACCGTGACTAATCAGTAAACAGAACCTGAGTCCACTGGAGTCTGTTCCACCTCACATGTTGACGACACCAGGCAACCCGGGCTCTGCGACGCGCTGGAGTGAGAGGTATTTTTACTGATGCTCTGCATGAAGCCAGGACAATTTCGCGCAGACGTCGGCAGACTGTGCTTCTGCTGACGTTACCGTTTGCAGCTTGCATCAGTTGCCGTCGCAGAGTGGTTGACGTGACAGTTCGGTCGCGCAGAGCCGCCACACAGCGGTATCTGTCCTCCCTTCTGCTGGTGCAGCTCGGGCGTCCTGAGCAGGGTCGTCGTCCTGCCCTTCCAGTTTCTTGGAATCGTGCCAGCAGTCTCTGGATCACTGAATGGGACACCCCAAGACGTCTCCCAACTTCTCGTCCGGAAATTCCATCCTGCAGCCATGCTAGCGCCCGGCCTTGATCTACTGGTGTTAGGCTTCGTCGTGGTAGCATGGTTAGGAAAGTGACAATTATGCCCCTACTGTACCAGTATTTGTAGCGAAAGAGAAGTGCTCAGTGTTCACGACTGACCCCTTTAGCACGTGCATCACGACTTTAGCGAGTTTTTCCACCTGTCTGCCTTTGGTACACTTGCCAATGTCGCACAGCTTTTCACAAAAACTGACGATGTTTCTCGTGCATTTGACACGTTCGTGGAAATTGATGAATTGTTGTCTATTGTTCCCTGCACAGTGGACTGTCTAAGGCCAACTTTTAACCCATTTGGATCGAAAGAACATTGTACTTTATTAGAATACTTGCGACGATAAACAATGACACAAAAAGTGGGGTGGCCATTAAGTTTTGACCATTAGTAACTCTATCCTTGGTCGATCCAGTTATGATTTGGCTCAGCCGAATGAATGCCAGTCGCTTATGGAAATCAGTCGTACATCGTTTTCCTGTTTTTACACCTCTGTGTCCCTAGGTGACTGATCCATCTCCCTTGCCCCATGTCATGTACACTATGTGCATACGAGTATAGATGAAATCGAAAACATAAGTTTTTAGTACTTTCTTCTTCTTACACGCACACCGACTGCACAACACGCCGAATCACACACACACACACACACACACACACACACACACACACGTTACGCACACACACGTGACACACACACAAACAGAGAGAGAAAGAGAGAGAGAGAAAGAGAGAGAGAGAGACTAACTGACGGACAGAAGAAACAAAAACACTGACAGACAGACAAGAGGCAGAAACAGACAGACAGACAGAAGAGGCAGAGACACTGACTGATTGACAGACAGAAGACGGAGGCAGAAATACTGTCAGACATACCGACGAACATGAACTCTGAAAATGGAGCTGATAATTTGATTATGCAGACGCTTTTTATTTCGTGCCCAACTCTAATCATGTAAAAAGCATCTGACATTCACAGTCAGTGTTTCGGCAGCGACTCTTAGGCATGAAAGTATCCTATTTTTAGCCGACTAAACAAAACAAAATAATACAATATAAGGATCCGCCACGCATTCTTATGCCACGTGTACTTTTGCCACTAACCAAAGTACAAAACAATGTACTCTGTGTACAAGCGCTAGTCACTGATACCGGTCCATGAGTGTAAAGATGTGTTTGACTATATGATTATCTGTCTATCGGCGGCCGTTCACACTTGAGCGATACAAGTCAGTCTCAGTGAATTTTTATGTCTACTACAGATGTCAGTGTTTCGAGGCTGTTTTGCTTTGAATTGCCGGTACTCTTCAAGTCATTGTCAGAGGACCAAACCGTGGAGATGAAAGGTAGCGTTCTGCTGCACGTATCTCGATCTCCGTTTAAACCCTATCCCCCGTATTGGCTAGGGATTAGGATTGATAGCTCAAGGGCTTTCCTACTGACGTGCCTTTAGTAGGCTCACTTTCGGAAGGATGCTCGCATAGAGTTAGTGAGGTTCAACTTTCTTGTTGGACAATTTTACATCATTGAGCCATTGATTTTTTTAAAAAAAAATTCCCCCCCTTTTTCCCCTCCAGCTTTAAGTCTCAAGTCATGCCGCCTTGTTTCACTCGCGAATATCGCGATTGTTGCAGTTGAAAGCTGCGCAGCCCGTCATTGTGTGTGAATGCAAACGTGAACTGTCTCTGCCGGTAGTGCCAGAAACGCTGGCGCCGGCACTCACAAGATGGCGACCGCCGCTGAGCGTGCGACGCCGCACCCTGCGAGGCTGGCCAGCCTCACCTCTCCCTTTGTATACGCTCTAATTCCTCAGCGGAATACGGTTACCGTTACTGATTGCGGCGGGGCCGTTAACAGCGCCGCGGACTGAGAGGCATCGGGTATTGATTTTGTCCGGCGCTTCCCCAGCCGCCTGGCGATGTTTGATCCTACACGATATTCCAGAGATTCGGACCCCAAAACGTCTGGCCATTAGGCACTTAGCTCATCTGGCACTACCCCTGAATTATCATGGTTTAACCATCTCCTGCAACTGGCACCCCAGTCGTAACTTGACTTTGCAACACTAGCCTGGTCTCAGGTTATTATGGCCTTACTAGGGAAGTAATCCATGACCGTGTGAGTGTGATAAATTTGTGATTGTGAGTTGCACCTTTGGTGGAGAGTCAAAATTTCCTGTATATAAACATGTATTTGTAACAATTTAGTTGACTGCATGGTCGATTGTTTGCGTGATTGGTTGATTGATAATGGGTAGACCATCGAAAACCGATGGCGGATGTCGTCATTGTGCATGACTTCTATTTGTGGGTGCTGGCCAAGCCAATCCTGGATCCACACCTGCGAGGGCAATAAGGGCACTGGAACGTAGCTGTGGGGAGAGTCGATGCTGTCTTTCTGAGAGCTCTGGTACTGGTGATCCGTTCGCACCGATTTTGTTCAAAGAGCGTGTAGGCTTTCCTGGTGGCGGCACGCCAGCCAGATCTGTCTTGTGCTTGTGCTTCAAGTTCCTTTACTGTGAAGACACAGTACTTGAGGCTGTCTTTTATGCAGTCTTTGAAGCGTTTCTTTGGCCGTCCTTGCTTCCTGTGGCCTTTTGAGAGTGCACCATACAGGAGTTGGCGTGGCGTGCGAGAATCATCCATGCGTATGACATGACCTGTCCAGCGAAGTTGTGTCTGTAAGATCAAGGTTTCAACACTCACTAAGCCAGCATTGTCCAGGACTTCCAGGTTTGTCACCTTGCCTTGCCATTTGATGCCCCTGAGTGAGCGCAGGGATCTCATGTGGAAACGTTCAAGCTGCTTGAGGTGCTTTCTGTACAGCGTCCATGACTCAAAGCCGTAGAGGAGGTTGGGGAGGACTACTGCCTTGTAGATTTTGATCTTGGTGGAGAGCTTGACGTTGCTGTTATTCAACACACGAGTGCGCAGACGCCCCAGGGCTTGGCTGCCTTTGTTGATGCGAGCTGCGATTTCCTTGTCGATAGTACCGTCAGAAGAGATACCTGAACTGGTCGACAGTCTTCAGCTCGGTGCCTTCGATATACACATTGGGTGGGCTGAAAGGGGGGGGGATGGGGGGGGGGGGGCTCTGGTGCCTGGGGCTGGTTGGTGCAGGACCACGGTCTTGTTGAGACCGATGGTTAGGCCAAACAGTCCAGAGGCTTCCGAGAACCTGTTGACGATGGTCTGGAGGTCAGACTCCGTGTGCGCCATCAGCGCACAGTCATCGGCAAACAGCGCCTCAAGGATCAGTCTCACGATGGTCTTGGTCCTGGCATTCAGTCGACGGAGGTCGAAGAGAGAGCCGTCTAGTCTATACTTCAGGTACACTCTCTTCTCAAGGTCGCGTACTGCATGGGTCAGGACACACGTGAAGAACAGGTTGAACATCACGGGGGCAAGAACACAACCTTGTTTCACGCCGTTGGAAATGTTGAAGGGTGCGGATGTGTCGCTGTTTGACTGGACAACTCCTACCATTCCATCATGGAAGAGGCGGATGATGTTGGTGAACTTCCTGGGGCAGCCGAGCTTTGCGAGGATGACCCAAAGCGCTTCTCTGTTTACGGTGTCGAATGCTTTGGTCAGATCTATGAAGACAGCGTAGAGGTCCATGTGCTGCTGAATGCATTTCTCCTGGACCTGTCTCACAGAGAAGACCATGTCGACTGTGCTGCGGCCGGGTCTGAAGCCACACTGAGCCTCTGGGAGTGCTTCCTCAGATACAGAGCTGATCAGGCGGTTGAGGATGACTCTTGCGAGGATCTTGCCAGCAATGGACAAGAGTGAGATCCCTCGGTAATCGGCACAGTCTGCTTTGCTGCCCTTGTTCTTGAACAGGGAGACGATTGTAGCATCTCTAAATTCCTGTGGCATGTTCTCCTCTGCCCAGATGCATGTCAGAATGTTGAGGAAGGCGTTAAGGGTCTCATGTCCAGCTGCTTTGAAGAACTCTGCGGGGATGCCGTCCATGCCTGCAGCCTTGCCGTAGCTAGTCTGGTCGATCGCTTTCTTGACCTCGTCCAGGGTAGGCGGGAGGGCAAGGTCATCCTGTGTCGGCTTCTGGGGAATATGTCCAGGGCTGCGGAGTCGACAGTGGAAGGCAGGTTCAGCAGATTTGAGAAGTGTTCTCTCCAGCGCTCAGTGATACTGCCTTTGCCCTTCAGCAAGGTGAAGCCGTCGGAAGAAAATAGAGGGGTTGTGCTGGGTCTGGCAGGGCCGTAGACAGCTTTCATAGCGCTGAAAAACTCCTTGGAGTTGTTGGATTCAGCAAAGTGTTCAAGTTCTTTTTGCCTTGATGTCCCACCAGGTGTCCTGCATGTTGCGGAGCTCTCTCTGGGCTTTTATCTGGAGGTGTTTGAAGTGGTCTTTCTTGGACAAGGAGTTGATTTCGTTCTGCCACTCGATGACGGCACTGCGCTTTTGCTCCAGTATCTTGTTGATCCCTTCATTGTTCTCATCGAACCAATCGTGGTGTACCCTCTGCTTGGTTCCAAGCATGTCTTTGGCAGATTCCGTCACCATCCCCTTGAGCTGGTTCCACATTTCAGTTGGGTTGCCTGTCAGCGGTCCATGGGCAGTTAGCAGGTCATCAAGGTGGGACTGGAAGCTTTCCTTGACGTCCGGGCGCTTCAGCTTGGCCAGGTTGAATGAAGGTCAGGTGAGCTTCGGCCTCTTCCTGTGTGCTGGTGCAGTGTGCAGGTTGGGGACAGACCGCACCAGTCGATGGTCGGTCCAGCACTCGGCTCCTCTCATGGCTCTGGTGATTCTGACATCACGAGTATCCCGCTGGCGAACAATAACATAGTCTATGAGATGCCACTGCTTGGACCTGGGATACATCCATGTTGTCTTGTACTTACTAGCCAGCCTGAAGAGGGTGTTGGTGATGCCGAGTCCATTCTCAGCACACAATGTCAGCAGCAGCAGGCCATTGCTGTTCACCTTGCCCAGCCCGTGTTGGCCCATCACTCCTTCCCAGCAGTCACATTCACGGCCCAACTCGAGCATTGAAGTCACCAAGCACGATGAGTTTGTCACTTGCAGGAGTGGACTTCAGGAGGGAGTCGAGGCTCTCATAGAACGCCTCCTTGTCGTCATCGGCGTTGGTGAGTGTCGGAGCATAGGCGCTGATGATAGTGACATGTCGGGTGTGGGAGATGGGGAAACGGAGCTTCATCACTCAATTCGCTGATGCCAGTGGAAAGAGAAGGCAGCTGTCGGAGGAGCGTGGTGCGGATGGCGAAGCCAACTCCGTGTATCCTGTCCTCGTTCTTAGCTTTGCCCTTCTAGAAAAAGGTGTACCCACCCTCAGGTTCACAGATCGAGCCTTCGTCAGCAAATCTGCTTTCACTAAGAGCCGCAATGTCGATCTTATATCTCGCCAGCTCCCTGGCTATGAGGGCTGTTCTTCTGTGCGGTCTCTGCGTCTGATCTCTGTCCAACAGGGTTCGTACGTTCCACGTACCGAGGATAAGTTTCTTTCTTTGTTTTTCTTTTCGACCGCAAAAAAGGGTTAAACCGCCAGCCGCGGTAAGCTAACCGGTTTGTGTGGGGCAGGCAATGTTTGGAACACATTTTCTAGTTCCCTCCCTTATTAGGGTGAGCAGTGCTGTCCTGAAGAGGGCTGCTGAGTCGCCTGGGATGCTGCCGAACTTCCCTGCTGCCCCTGGTACAGGGAAGAGCGACCACTGGTCCACAGGCCGCCTACGTGCAGGTTCGGAGCTACGACTCCCAGTAGTAACCTCTACCTGTCGGTTCGCCCGTTCCCCATCGCCGCAGGGCTTCTGGAGGAGGCAGAAGAAAAAAGAAGATGAAGAAGCAGATTTGGTGAAGATGAAGATCCATGCATGTGATGAAACTCTATGCGCACGCATAGGGTTCACACAGAGGGTTTAGTACGGTACAGTTTTGTTAGTGGTTTGTCTTGTGACAACTATTCTGTGTGGCACGAGACCTACGTGAAATCTTAAAGGAACGTTTGGCACGGGAAGTGTTTAGTGAGTTCAGGTGAACAGAGCTGTAGAAACGTTAGTACGGTGCTTTACTGTCAGTGTGGACAGACGTGTTTGAGATACCTTAGCCCGTACTCCAAGACTCTGAAACCTAGAATTCAGGTATGTTTCTATACGTATTATTGATGGTTACTGCGTTAAGGATAGTATGCATTAGTAGGAGTTAATTTGGTTGATAACGTTGTCTGGTATGGTTTAGTTATTTTGGTTTGGAAGTTATTGAGGCAACCGGTGTTTTTATTTACCGAGATGGATAACTAAGGAATGTGAGGTGTGTATGCCCAAGTCGTTATGAAGGCAGTACGTGGTTAAGTATAGTCTTTGTATGGCGAGAGTGTCTGGGTATAGTCTGTTTCAATGTAGTGACAGTTATGGGGTGTTACGAAAGTAGTCGGGTTATGAAGCACGTGTGTGTGTGAATGAACGTGTGAGTTATTTGTATCAGCCATGTTACAATACAATACAATACAATAATACTTTATTAATCCCTCATGGGGAAATTCACATTTTTGCCACCACAGGTGCTGCTTACATTCACTCACTCGCTCATTCCACAAATTACAATAACAGAGCTACACAATGGACAATGACTCGGGACGGGTGAAGCCCGTCGCCAAGGCATCTAATGGCCAGCGCCAGTGGCCTCATCCCGACCCGAACCTCCCTGACAAAAACAGAATACTAAGACAGCCCTATGTCTCCTGAACACACTATTATAATGTTCTTTATTAAGTTCCTACTTGGCTAAAACTAGTACATAAAACAAGTTAACAACAGAAAACAAAATACCCGCGTCGATACGGAGATGATCTCCGATCCGTAGGCAACATAAAACTGAACAACGGTCAAACAGAACCTGGGGGCCCGTCGCCGCCATACTGAGTACAGCGCCGGTGTTTAGACAGTCGCTCTGGTATAAGTCACCACCTAAATTATACTGAACTTAACTAGTATATAACTTCATATTCATTTTTTTTTTAAACGTAGTAGGACTACATCATTCGTGAAAGCAGTCCAAAATGGTTTCTAAAAAGTACACACGCGGCTGTTCAGTAAGAAACACAGTCACTGAGTGCCGGCGTCTGTCATTACATCATTCGGCTGGAATGTGGGGCCTGAAGCTTGCTGGTACTGGCTTCGTTGAGTGCACTAGGCTACCGCAGGCCGTGATGTTGAGCGTGGCGTGCCGGAAGAGCCACTCCTGAGATGAAATGATGAAAGGGGAGGAAAGCACGTTGGGTGTATTGCCACAGCATATCGCGCGCTGTTCTTCTAATATCCGCTTGGTACAACAAGAATCAGCGTGTATCAACTCCCAGCATAGCGGCACAGCGGAGAAAAATATGAAATCCAATTAACAGTCACAGCACATCAAATTTACAAAGTGGTCATCAAAAAGAAATACCGGTCGTGATGCTGCATTGCAGAGCCTGACATCGTGCTCAAACGACTGGTACAATGGCTAGAATTCTGTCGGTGGCGACCATTTCTACCGGAGCGGGCGGCCAGGAGGTGTTGCATGGCCGCCATCTTGTCTTACGTAATGTATCTCATATCCATATATGTGTGTGTTTAGCAAGTGTTATGATTTGGGACCTTATTATTTATTCCGAGTGCTTGTCGGAGTTTGGAGCGACGGACGCCGAGACGTCAGTCACTGCAGGGACCAATTGTGAGGTCTTCTCTCCAGCTCTTCACTCAGGGAGTGAGTGACGGGTGCCGACTAGACACCCGGGTCACAGTAAAGACTGCGCTTCAGAGCGATTTACGAGGACGTCCACGGTACGAGAGACACTGAGGACGACTCGGGAGTGTACAGGCGACAGAGGACTTGCACGCCTAGACGTGAAAGGACTAACATAACCAGGCGAGAACACCAAACAGGTTGGATTGTGAGAAACTAATACCTAGCCTGGCCTTTACATTGTGCATGTGTATGTGGTTTGACGTGCTTGTAGTGGGAAGGTGCGGTTACATAGTTTCGATAGTTTTGGGTGAACGTTCTTTTATTGTTTATTTGTTATAAATATCTACGTTAGAAAGAAAGCCCGTGTGTTGAGTTTTACCGCGTGAATGCGCCCGTCTGAGTCAGTGGCGGTGTACGCGTCTGTTGTGCGAGAGTCTGTACGTGCGACTGGGGGAAGTCTGCGTGCGCTACAATGCACAAAACCTGCGCGTGATGGAGATTTTGGTTTAGAAACAGTTGCGCTGGAGCAACCCCACCCTCTCGGCCGCAGAAATCAGAGTCCAGTGGCACGATGAGACGTTACAACTGGTAACTTCCTTGACTGCAGTGGATGCCATGTTTTCTTCTGTGCTCCGACATGCCCTATGCACTCCACAGTGCACTGCTGACCCGCCCTCTTGGCCGTTGAACCCTTGAGTTTCCTCCGCCCAGTCGGCCGGTGACAGACTTTGCATGCTAGGACGAGCAAGTCCTGCCTCACCAAGGGTTTGATACCCCCGGTTTCCCCTCACTTGGTTTAGCCAGCCAGTCGAAGCTGTTGCCCGTGGTGTGGCCACTGCGCATGCTGCAGCTACGTGGAGCCACAAGAGAGAGTTGAGTGTATGTGTATGTAGTGGTGTCTGGAGTATTCAAGGAGGGGGTTTCACCTATGAGGGGGGGGGGGGGGGGGGGGGGGACAAGTCGTCTCTCGAAGGTTAGAGAGTAGTCCACCAGTATAGGTCCCCACTTTGACACTCAACTCTTACTTGTGGTTGATTGATAATAATACAGGTATTAATGGCAATTTGCCAACCAATTTTAAAACATTTTCACTACCAAAACGTACGGTCTTTTACTAAACATTAATTTTGTTGACACTAGAAATATATACATTTTGATAGCATTCACACACACACACACACACACACACACTTCAGTCCAACGCAATAGTGAGGGGAATACAAATGGTCGGTGAACAAGAAAGGCAAAGCCTTTATGGCTCACGTGCATGGACTGATCCACACGTCTGACAATAAGGGACGTATTCTGCACTAACAAAATCCATGTTTTCTCAAAATTTAATCAGTTTTCACACATCTGTGAAACCCCCGTGACCCTTGCGATGAGTCCAACTAAATTAAGATACAAAGGAAGGTCTTATCATCAGCTACCTTTGTGCCAAATTTGATTGAAAAGTTTCCACAAATGTTGATAATAACTACAATTATTGACATTTATACACATCTGTGGACCACTTGTGACCCTTGACCTTTTCCGAGGGATCATCCAAATTGGTATGCATAGATAGGTCTTATCATCAGGTAGCTCTAGTTTGGGGTTTGAAGTTGTGAATAGTAATTGAGAAATAACATTTGTCAAAATATGGCTATTTTTTACCTATTTCCTGAGCTCTTGTGACCCTTGACCTTTCCGAGGGGTCATCCAAATTTGTATGGATAGATAAGTCTTACCATCAGGTATCTCTGTAGCAAGTTTGGGTTTGAAGTTAAGTAGTATTTGAGAAAAAAACATCTTTTGTCAAAATATAGTGATTTTGGACCTATTTCTTGAGGTCTTGTGACCCTTGACCTTTCCAAGGGATCAACCAAATTAGTATGCATAGATAGGTCTTCCTACCAGGTATCTTTGTACCAAGTTTGGGTTTGAAGTTGTAAATAGTATTTGAGAAAAAACTTTTTTTTTGTAAAAGATTATAGATATGGTGATTTTTGACCCATTTCCTGAGCTCTTGTGACCCTTGACCTTTCCGAGGGGTCATCCAAATTTGTATGGATAGATAAGTCTTACCATCAGGTATCTCTGTAGCAAGTTTGGGTTTGAAGTTAAGTAGTATTTGAGAAAAAAACATCTTTTGTCAAAATATAGTGATTTTGGACCTATTTCTTGAGGTCTTGTGACCCTTGACCTTTCCAAGGGATCAACCAAATTAGTATGCATAGATAGGTCTTCCTACCAGGTATCTTTGTACCAAGTTTGGGTTTGAAGTTGTAAATAGTATTTGAGAAAAAACATTTTTTTTGTAAAAGATTATAGATATGGTGATTTTTGACCCATTTCTTGAGCTCTTGTGACCCTTGACCTTTTCGAGGGATGAACCAAATTAGTGTGCATATAAAGGTCTTACCATCAGGTATCTTTGTACCAAGTTTGGGTTTGAAGTTGTGAATAGTATTTGAGAAAAAATAAATTGTCTAAAAATAGCTATTTTTGATACATTTCCTGATCCCCTGCGACCTTGACCTTTGTGAAAGGTCACTGAAATTGGTACGTTTAGAAAGGTCTTGCCAAAAAGTATTCTTGGGCCAAGTTTGAAGACTGTAGCTTGAATAGTCTCCGAGAAAAAGCCAACGTTAAAGTTTACCACGGACGATGGCGGACGGATGACCACTGGCCCAGAACATACTCACTTTTGCTTCGCATGTGAGCCCAAAATCATGCTTTCTGCAGTTTCATGCTACGTTTTCAAGCCTCAGTACCTCCGTTACTTTAAACATTCCTGGACATGTGGCCAGCCTCAGCTAAACACAGACCACGCCTGCACTGAAAGAAAATTGCCCGAGATTTGCAATGCAAAGCAGGGGCCAGTTGCACGAGTGTGCTTAATCCTGTGCCACCCACTAAGGTTAGTGGCTTGTGCAGGACTAACCTCACTCATGGAACTGAGCCCAGGTGCTAATGAGCCCCTGTGACCGCAGGGGCTGATGTTAATCTACGCATTGTGTCCTTATTTACTCTATTTCATTACCTGATATGTATGCAGATACATGTAGTTACTACTACCAATTACTTATCAGTATGCAAGTGATAACTTATTAATCTATTTTACTTTATGTTTATTTATTATATGTATTTACTTACTATTGTAATTACTTTTTAAAATTAAATTATATCGAATTGTGTATATAATTCATATTTATTTATTACCATACAGAAAATGACGCCAAAGTAAATAATATATAAAAAAAAATAAATAGAAACAAGTTTCATAGGCATTTGGTTGGCAGAGAACCACTTCATTGAAAGTGTGCTTCTCACCTGAACAGCGCTTTACAAAATAACTCCATAATCCAAGAACTTTTAAAAACTTTATTCACAATGAAACTTCATTTCAAGACAGTTTAACCTGTTCATCGCCAAGAAAACTTTAGCACCACCTAAACGCAAGAGGTCTAGATTGATTGATTGATTGTACATTGCTTAACGTCCCGACAGCAACAAGGCTTTCTCAGGACGTGCCTGCACTGCTTGTGAAAAAAAAACTATACAGAAAATTGAATGTATGTCGCCAGCCGGTCAAATACGTTAAATAAACCTACAACATGGGGCCTAAATAAAGCTAAGACCATTTAGCAACACACATCCAATATCAAGAGCTACAGGCAGTGCAGACAGTTGGGAGAGTTTTAAATAGACAAATACAGGTGAATGGACCAAAGGTAGACAGAAACACATGCCCCAGAATAGAAAGGAAACCCACCCTGTGGGGCTGACCAGGGTGACCCTGGGAACTAAAAAGTACCTAACCCCACCCAAGTCCCCCAGGGCAGACCCGGGTGGGGGTGCAAGAGGTCTAGAACCTCATGAGCCCCCGCAGTTGCGGGGACTCATGAGGATCTAGATCTCTTGCACAAACACTTAGTATCCATGTTCCTTTCATGGCTGTGGATCTTTTATGTTGAACTTAGAATGATTTTAGAAATATAGTCTGGGCCCACAGTGAACATGTTAAACAATACCGGTTATTATATAGGTGCTTTTTCCCAATTCTGCGAATTGGCTCAAAGCGCCGCGAACTGCACCCAACACGCACGCTCACGTGACACACACACATTCACTCTGAAGACAAACACAGTACAAGACAAACGCAGGACATTCATGTGGTGTGAAGGGTCAGCTCAACTACTGAGGTTTTGGAAATTTAGATCGCTTGTATTTGAAATTTATAAAGTGGCCTGAAACCGGTACCAAAGTGATCCACAAAAATGTCCATACACTCAGAAGTCAGCAGTAGTATTCCACACACACTATGATTGACTCACATTTCACAAATTCCAAACACCACACCCACAAACGCCAGCTAAATATTTATCACATGAAAATTTGGTCACAGTTTCTCATCCACAATCTGTGTGAATTTTCATTTTGACTTGACAATGATCATGCAAAACTTGCGTCGTAGTCCATGTCCACCTCCCAAAACTCTAGTCTGCAAACTACGAATTTTAACCCTTTGGCAGTCAGTAGTGCTTTTTGTTATGTAGATTTTTTGCAAGAATCACTGCTTCAAAAAGTGCTATGGACAGCCAAAGGGTTAACACCAATCTGACTAATCATTTAGGAATTAGGAATTTTGATCCAATTCCACATCAACATAGCGCTTAGACTAGAGCTTAGTTTAGGATAAGTAGTCATTATTATCATTAACATCCGCAACTTTCAAGCCCTTTTGAACAAAATATGATTTTTCACCCTTTGACTGTTGTCATTGCTTTTTGTCGAGGTGATTCCTGCAGACAAAAAGAGCTTCTGACAGGGAAAGTGTTTGGCAATGATCATGTGTAGAAATTTGGTCAGAGTCCCCATCAACATAAATAACTTTCAAACAACCATGTGCAAACTAGCAATTTTGAGTAGAAAATCTCAAGTGTGTTGTAATTGTCCTTTCTAAGCATGTTTCTTTCTTTGCTGGGATTTTCTTTGGGATTTTACACAACTGGCAGTCACCTTTTTGTGTGGTTTATAAATTTGGAGACCAATTTTACAATAATCATGTAGACATTTGGTCCCCCAAGTCTCTGTCACCCTCCATGACTTTTAAACACTTGTCCGCAAACTCAACAAAGATTGGTTCCTGCATAGCAACCTCCATGTCCCCGACAGGGTCATCACTGTTCACCAAATTCTCCATGATGGCTCGCAGGTGGGGATTATGCAGTACAGCTCTCAGGGACTCACTCTCGCCTGTGAACAAGAAAAATAAGACAAAATAATGTTGTAACATTACAGCGAAAAGACCATGTGTGCTGGTCTGTGATTTTTGACCTTACATCTGATTGTCATAAGATCCAAAGACACAGACCTGCAGACACATAATTTTGTTCATGAGCACCATGCATGTTAGGTGCATCAGAGAGCCTCAACTGGTCTGATCGATCAATCTTCCATGACTTGTGATAAGTAATAACAATGAAGATTTATAAAGTGCTTATTCCTAAACTGGCTTGTGCTCCAATGTAGCCAGTAAAAGGGACACAGTACCATTTGCAGGTGTACTCCAAAGGTAGACCCACATGGAGTACCACACAAGTACACTTCTATTCAAATGAGATGCTAATCATCTCATTTGAACAGAAGTGTACTTGTGGTGTACTCATCCATCTAGAGAGTACAGTGCCCACAAGTACAGCACAGTACAAATATGTGAAGAATGCTTGTAACGTTTATGAGCATCACACGGTTGATCCATCTACCTTGATTTGACATCTACCTTGGTACTGGTTAGCAGTTAGTCCATCAAGTGAAGGGGTAACAGATCATGAGTATGGAGGGACAATCAGATGGATCGACCATGACCACGCGAAGGGACACATACAGTAAAAAAAAAAAAATCAATGTGAAAAATGTTTACCAAGTTTTGACAGTTTGTCCAATGGCACCCGGTCCTCTGTCTCTTCTGGCCCTTCCCACACTGCCGGCTGCCTGGAGTCTGCAACACACAATCTTCATGTAATTACACTGTATAACAGCCCAGGCAAAGATGGCTTGTTTTACAGCATTTCTGTTGAAAGTGGCACAGCTGCAGTATGCATGAACTGATCGGTGTTCAGGTCGTACTCCACAGGCAATAACTGTCCCTGTCCCCCATAACTCATCGTTTGGGGCCGTCCATTACCACTCTAGTGCCGCGGAGGTTCAACCCCAGGCTAACTAAACAACTGTACAACAGTTGAGGAGGACCTACAGGGCATACAAGCTGAACAAAAGCACACATCGCCTCTCTAAACCATGAGAGAGTGCATGAAGCAACCAGTACTGTCAACAGTACTGACAGCTGCCCACCCACAAAGTGATGATGATGATGAGTTTTAATTCCAATAAAGTTTTAGGCATGTGAATGCCTCTCTTACAAACTGTCCTGCTACTCTACACACATAAATATACATCTAGCAACACAGTAAAATATTTTAAAAAAACAAAACAAACATAGTGTCAAGAACATTCAAGTGTGTGAAAAGCATAAAAGGAAAAAAACAACAACATAATAACAGCAAGAGGAGAATTGAATCATAGCATTAGTTTAGAAGTTAAAGGCGATCCTTAAAAATACTAAATTTAGAAATAAGGGGTAAATTATTCCATGCTTTTGCGCCTGAACAGGCCAGGCTAGTTTTATATATATCTAGTCTTGTTCTTGGTAGGTGGAGCGACCTGTTTCTCGTGTTCTGTCTATGATTATCTGAAAACAAAAAAACGAGTTTGCAAATGGGGTGGGGCTCTCTCGTGTAGAATCTTGTAATGTATTAACACACACCGATTAAATTTGAATTGTTTGTTTAATGCCAGCAATTTAAGAAATTTGATTTTTTATTTCGTTTGTGAGGGCAGGTCCAGGAAGTATGAGTTTAACACCTCGACGATACAGAGAATTTACTTTTTTCATATTAACTTCGCTGCAACCGTCCCAGACAGTGAGACTGTAATTACAGTGCGTTTTGATATGCGCGTGGAACAAAAGTTTGCAAATGTCAGGATTAACTATACAGCTGAGCTTAGACAAAAGAAACAAGTTTTTGGACAAAGTTTTGCATATGTTATCAACGTGAGGTTTCCAGTTTAACTGGTTGTCTAATGTTATGCCCAGCAAGCGATGCTTAGTTACTTGTTCTATAGGTTGGCCATCTAAGGTAAGTGTTAAAGTTGGTAGGCCACGCTGGTGTTTCTGGCGTGTTGTAACTAACATGCTCTTTGTCTTTGGAATGCTAATTATCATGTGATTATTAATGCACCAGTCAGCTACTTTGTTGAGGCTCTGCTGGAGTACCTCATTGACGTTCGTTAGTGCCTTGCTAGATGTGTGTACGGTTGTGCCATCAGCGAACAGATCACAGTTAGCCTCTGGATGAGATATGCACAGCAGAAGATCATTAATAAATAGTAGAAACAATAAAGGCCCTATAATTATTATATGAATAGATCCCTGTGGAACACCACAAGTCACTACACCATCTTATAAAAATTTGCCATTTAGGAGTACTTTCTGTGTTCTGTTTTTGAGATATGAAGACAAGAGGGAAACAGTATTCCAGTTAATGTGATAAAGTGGTAGTTTTTTTCAGGAGGATGGAATGATTGACAAGATCGAATGCCTTTTTTAAGGTCTAGAAAGATTGCGCCTGATACTATGTTGTCATTAATGGCAGAGAGCAATTTATCAATAATGTGAATTAGAGTAGTCTGGCAGGAATGTAAAGGTCAAAAACCGAATTGTGAGTTAATTGTTAATCACAAATACCATGTAATCACATCAATACTGTCCATACCTATACTGTTTGAGGTGTACTTCTCAGATACAACCACCCAGTGAGTACACCACAAGTACACTTCTATTCTTAACGCAGATGTATAGCAACTCATTTGAATAGTAGTGTAGTGTACTTGTGGTGTACTGTGCGGGGAGTACACTCGCGATGGGATCCAAGGAACTGTAAAATGAAAACTACGTAAAAATAGGCACTTTCAAGGAAGAGAACTGTGCCATCTATGACTCCTTCTCTCCTTCACTTATGTGTATATATACCAGAACCTGTTTTGACTGACCACAATTATGAAATACCACCTGTAACCACTTATATGATGATCTTTAATGAAATTGAAAGATGACATTATTTGCTCTTCAACTAACTTCAAGACTTCTTTTGAGAAAGCGTCTGTCTCTGTAACCCTTTGGCTGTTGGTAGAGGTTTTCTTCAGGAAAACTGCTTCCGACAGCCAAAGGTTAAACCACTTACAATGAGGTTCTGCTGTATTACTATTAGTATTACCTACCTCTTACTGGTCCCTTACCTCCAAGTCTCAACACACACTCAATTATTTTTCTTTTTTAAATTCCATTTGACGAAGACTGCCTGACCCCAAATCCATCTAAAGATTCTAGCAAGATAATACCCTTCTTCCTTGATCTGCATATGAGCTACATAGCCCTAGGAACTTCATGAGACATCATGGATAACATACCTGTAGCACACTGTGTTAAGTCTGAAGCAAGTGTGGAAACCTGGTGTGATGGCAACACGCACTCCTTTGCTGCAAATGGGGGAGAAAAAAACCCCGTATTTTTGTAAAGAAAATTTAATGTGGAACACAAACTGAAAAGAAAATATGACTTGTTAACTCCACAAGACACATGAATTTGAGCACTGATTTCTGAAGGAATCACTGCGCAAAAAGCAGCCAAACAGTTGATTATAAATACATTGTTACTATGTTATTGTTAGTCAATAGTTATGCAATTAACTAAAAAAAAGAACTTTTTACAGGAGCTCATGAGGGTCTATAGGGCTGTGGAAACGGGTTGCCTGCTCCCCTGTGATAAAAGAAATCACTCAGGCTAGCTACGTTGACCCCTCAGCTCAAAATGTTATGGATCATTTTGCAAAATGATGCACCAAATGACCAATGGTACATGGCACTTTTGAAAAATAAACCCTGGGAGAGGATGTAATTTCTCCAAACAAAACCCCTGAAAGTATACCATCTGCGAACAAAACTTAAGTTTATTTTGTAGAAAAGCAATTGAACCCGACCCCCTCAACCCTCCCACACACACCAACCAAACTGGCGCATGATCTGTGACACAGAAAGTACATAATTGGGGCAGCGTCTTTTTGTTATTACAAATAGGCAAGACCATACTGCCTTTTTTTTATATTGCAAAACCAATATCGAGAAATCATGTAAATTAAACTGTTGAGTTGGTGTTCTTCCATATATTTTCTTTCACATTTTTGGCATCTGCATATGTACACATAAATTAACTTGTAAACAACAAATTATAGCAACAAATGAAAAGAAAAGGGGAGACTGCCAGTGCTAATATTTTCGGAAGGTTACAAAGTAAAGTAGGTTATAGCACTGTCAGGGGAGAGAAATGTGCATGATCGACCAGTGATCATAGATCTACTGTGGCCAAAGCACAAAAAAAGAAAAAGAGATAGGAAAGAGAGGGGCGCTAAGAGAGTGACTGAAAGCAATGCATATGGAAGCCCCCCCTGAAGGGGGGCGTATCACATATCCACTGTTCCAGCCACTCAGTGCATGGAAATTTAAATCTAGGTTCCCCAAGGGGGGTCCAGATATTTAGCCGGTGTGGACAGCTGTTTCGGTCTTGGCGACCTCTTCAGCACACCATCATGCACATTTCTCTCCCCTGACAGTGCTATAACCTACTTTACTTTGTAATCTTCCGAAAATATTAGCACTGGCAGTCTCCCCTTTTCTTTTCATTTATTACTACAATATTGACTGCAACCCCTTTCCCCCCTTTTGGTAGGTTCTCTTTTAGGGTGCATGGAAATTTAACTCTAGGTGGTGGCATGGAATGTATGCCCCTGCAGACACCACAGTAAAATGTGGTTGTCATTGCAGGTAGGCAGAATTTCCTGCCTCCTCCAGTATTGCCGATGGTGTGCTGAAGAGGTCGCCAAGACCGAAACAGCTGTCCACACCGGCTAAATATCTGGACCCCCCCTTGGGGGACCTAGATTTAAATTTCCATGCACTGAGTGGCTGGACCAGTGGATATGTGATACGCCCCCCTTTGGGGGGGCTTCCATATGCATTGCTTTCAGTCACTCTCTTAGCGCCCCTCTCTTTCCTATCTCTTTTTTTTTTTTTTTTGTGCTTTGGCCACAGTAGATCTATGATCACTGGTCGATCATGCACATTTCTCTCCCCTGACAGTGCTATAACCTACTTTACTTTGTAACCTTCCGAAAATATTAGAACTGGCAGTCTCCCCTTTTCTTTTCATTTATTACTACAATATTGACTGCAACCCCTTTCCCCCCTTTTGGTAGGTTCTCTTTTAGGGTGCATGGAAATTTAACTCTAGGTGGTGGCGGCATGGAATGTATGCCCCTGCAGACACCACAGTAAAATGTGGTTGTCATTGCAGGTAGGCAGAATTTCCTGCCTCCTCCAGTATTGCCGATGGTGTGCTGAAGAGGTCGCCAAGACCGAAACAGCTGTCCACACCGGCTAAATATCTGGACCCCCCTTGGGGGACCTAGATTTAAATTTCCATGCACTGAGTGGCTGGAACAGTGGATATGTGATACGCCCCCCTTCGGGGGGGCTTCCATATGCATTGCTTTCAGTCACTCTCTTAGCGCCCCCTCTCTTTCCTATCTCTTTTTTTTTTGTGTGTGCTTTGGCCACAGTAGATTTATGATCACTGGTCGATCATGCACATTTCTCTCCCCTGACAGTGCTATAACCTACTTTACTTTGTAACCTTCTGAAAATTATAGCAACTATTTTCATGTTCAGTTTTGTACTTTGAAAGTATGACACCTATAACTGTCTGATGATGGGCTAGTAAAGTTCTGGTGGCTAGTTAGAATTTAACTTTGCCTCACCCCTGAGGTGAGTTTCCCAGCAGCGTCAAAACGCCTGTTATGTTTTCTTGGAGTAGGGAACTATGTAAAACTAGAAAGATTACAGATTCCACTGGTGGCTTCTTCAGAATGCACTAAAGAATATTCTTTCAATGCCATTTTTGTAACAGATTTAATGCTGTAAATATGTGGAGACACACTAGCCATATCCTTGTTGAGTGTTTTTACCGTGGCAAAATGCACAATCACAAGCCAAAAGACCATTGTTATTTTTATATTTTTAGCATCTCCGGCCAAGTAACAAAAGCTATGAGTGGATCAATCTCAAACAAACTACTTCTGCAACATGCCTGCGACAATAGAGCTATCAAAATTATCAGAATTACCTTGATGACTTTGAAACTGATAGAGTGATAACACCTCCTTAGCAAGCAATATTTGTTATTTCTCTGCAGTTAATGTGCAACAAGAGTAAATTTGTCTGCAAGTACAATTTGTCAGCCATACTGAATTGGAAGTTTGTGCACTGTGTTGGCCCCTCACAGCCGTGTGCGAGCATAACGCTATGCTCACCGCACACATGCTGTAGTGTATCCTGGAACGCACAGACAAAACGTGCATGTAAGTTCGCTCTAGTAGTAGTATTATTAGTACTAGTAAACATGCCTCGGTCAACACCTCTTGCTGATCTTTGCCCGTCAAACTCACAATCATGCTTTTGTAACACTGTGTTCTGTCACAATCATAGAATGATACATTGTACTGTCAAGACTTCATATTTGTTGTGTACAAACGTCAATAATTACCTTTGTGTGATTTGCAGCAGGCCACAGAACAGCTGAAACAGAATTTAAAAAACAACGTTTCTTCTATAATATGGCTTACAAGTGTGAATTTTTTTCTTACTGCCATGTCAGTAAGAAAAGGATCGGCTAAAGTTTTTACGGCAAATTCTCTCGATATTGATTTAAATGCACACACGCACACGAGAGAGACGCATCACACGCGAGCGAGCAGAGGCAAGCGCGAGAAAGTACTGTTTCTAAATTTAATTCTACCAAGTTTTGTGAAAAAAAGAAGTGTACGGTACGAAAACGATTCTTATTAAACTACTCACTATCTGGCAAAACACTTGGGGCATTTGTAACTGGCCGCTGCAGCAGAACACTCGGTACACGTTGTTGACATTTTTGGTGTGCTCTCCCTCGCACATGTACTATAGCTGAAGCTACCAATGACATAAAAGGGTTCGTCTTTTTACCCAAATGTTAGCTAATAATTTTAACAGTATTACCGGTTGCCGGTCAACTCGCCCAAGCGCCATCTCGCCCAAAGTCAATTCGCCAAAGTAAGCAGTCAAGTCGCCAAAGTAACGGGTCAATTCAATTTCAAATTCAAAACAACTTTATTTATCCCTTAAAGGGCAATTACATTTGTGTGAACGGGGAGGGGGGGGGGAACAATCAAATAAAAGTCATTCAATAAACATTAATTAATATCAGGACATTCTAATATCCCAGTTGTACCTGATATTAGTTGAGTTGGCGGACCCGCTGGTCTGACAGATTTGCCTCTGCGGCGAGGACTTCACCCCGGATAGTCATGCGATCCTGGAGTGTGAGGCCTTCGCCGCAGAGTGCAGGGAATTTAGAGCACAATACCCAACCGCTGTGGCTATACACACTATTTTAGAATCGGCAGACCCTGATACTGTTATCAGGGTTAGTACGGTAATGAAAAAACCAAGACTGGAAAACCTACCAACGGGCCACTCAGACCGCATCATGTCCATGCGCCTCCCACTGAGACACCAGCAACACGTCACCCTTCTCAGTGTGTACTCCCCAACCCTCCTGGCAGAGCCTGCTGAAAAGGACAAGTTTTACACTGACCTGTGCAGCCTCCTACAGAGTACCCCTGCAGACGACAAAGTCATCATCCTTGGCGACTTCAACGCCAGAGTGGGCCAGGACTCTGAAGCCTGGAAAGGAGTCCTCGGCAAGCATGGCGTGGGAAACTGCAATGACAATGGCCGCCTACTGTTGGAGTTCTGTGCGGAGCAGCAACTGGTCATCACCAACACTACTTTTCAGCAAAAGGACAGTCGAAAGACCACCTGGATGCATCCTCGCTCCAAACACTGACCTTATCGACTATGTCCTAGTGCGTCAGAGGGACCGCAGTAACGTCCTCCTCACCAGAGTGATGCCCAGCGCAGAGTGCCACACTGACCACCGCCTTGTCCGCTGCAAACTCAGGCTCCACTTCAAGCCAAAACCCAAGAAATGGGCCCCCCCCCCCCCCCCCCCCCCCAAGAAAAAGCTTGATGTTGCCAGCCTTCAGCGTGACGATGTGAAAGCTGCCTTTCAGACAGATTTACAGCGCAGGCTCAAAGACACAGCGGACCCAGTAGACTCCTCCCCTGAAACACTTTGGGAACAACTGAAAACTGCTATTGCAAAATCCTCTGCAGAAGTCTTGGGTTTCGCCAGAAAGAAGAACAAAGACTGGTTTGACGAAAACGATGTAGAGATCCAGGAACACCTAGCAAAAAAAAGAGCCGCCCATCAGGCCCACCTAGCCCAGCCTTCCTGCCCTGTGAAGAAGTCTGCCTTCCGCCTCGTCTGCAGCAGTCTCCAGCGCAAGCTCAGAGATCTCCAGAATGAGTGGTGGACCAGACTTGCACAGAGGACCCAGCTTTGCGCTGACAATGGTGACTACAGGGGCTTCTACGAAGCACTGAAAGCAGTGTATGGCCCCAGGCACCTGGTACAAAGTCCTCTGCGAAGCGCGAATGGCCAGGCACTCCTCACAGATAATACCTCCATCTTGAACCGCTGGTCGGAATACTTTCAGAACCTCTTCAGCGCTGAGCGCACTGTTCAAGAAGCAGTCGTCCTACAAATCCCACACCTCCCAGTAAAGGTTGAATTGGACGAACCGCCCACCGCTGAAGAGACCCTCACAGCCATCCACCAGCTCAAGAGTGGCAAAGCAGCAGGCATTGATGGAATACCGCCAGAGATCTGGAAACATGGAGGCACAGCACTGCACAACAAGCTCCATGACCTCTTTCTCTGCTGCTGGGAGGATGGAACACTACCAAAAGATCTCTGTGATGCAGTCGTTATCACCCTGTACAAGAACAAAGGCGAGAAATCTGACTGTTCCAACTATCGGGGAATTACCCTGCTGTCCATTGCTGGGAAAATCCTTGCAAGGCTGCTCCTGAATCGGCTGGTACCTGCCATCGCTGAAGACCAACTCCCAGAGGGCCAGTGTGGCTTCAGAGCAAACAGGAGCACCACCGATATGGTCTTTGTGCTGAGACAGCTACAGGAGAAGTGCCGCGAGCAGAACAAAGGGCTGTACGTAACATTTGTCGACCTAACAAAAGCGTTCGACACTGTGAGCAGGCAAGGCATGTGGCAGATCCTGGAGCGACTTGGCTGTCCCCCAAAGTTCCTCAACATGATTGTCCAGCTACACGAGGACCAGCAAGGCCAGGTCAGACTCAACAATGACCTCTCAGAACCATTCCCTATTCTCAACGGCGTAAAGCAGGGCTGCGTGCTGGCACCGACCCTCTTCACCATCTTTTTTAGCATGATGTTGAAGCAGGCCACAGTGGACCTCGATGATGACGATGCAGTGTACATCAGGTATCGTCTCGATGGCAGCCTGTTCAACCTCAGACGACTGCAGGCCCACACGAAAACCCTAGACCAACTGATTCGTGAGCTGCTTTTTGCTGATGATGCTGCCCTCGTTGCACACACAGAGAGAGCCCTGCAGCGCATCACGTCTTGCTTCGCGGATGCTGCCCAGCTCTTTGGACTCGAGGTCAGTCTGAAAAAGACGGAGGTCCTCCATCAGCCGGCACCCAAGACAGTGTATCGCCCTCCTCACATCACCATTGGCGAGTCTGAACTAAAGTCAGTGCACCAGTTTACCTACCTTGGCTGCATTATCACGTCGGACGCCAAGCTGGACAAGGAGCTTGACAGCAGGCTGGCAAAAGCGAACAGCGCTTTCGGGCGACTTTTCAAGCGGGTGTGGCACAATCAACAGCTGAAAACAGGCACCAAGATCAGCGTGTACAGAGCTGTGGTCCTCACCACCCTGCTGTATGGTTCCGAGTCCTGGGCCCTCTACCGCAGCCAACTACGACTCCTCGAACGCTTCCACCAGCGCTGCCTGCGTACCATCCTGGGCATTCACTGGAGTGACTATGTCACCAACGTCGAGGTCCTTGAACAGGCTGAAACTGTGAGCATCGAGGCTTTGCTGCTGCGGACACAGCTCCGCTGGGCGGGGCATGTCTCCAGGATGGAGGATCATCGCCTACCAAAGATCACCCTGTTCGGCGAGCTTGCCACTGGACACCGTGACAGAGGGGCACCA